>OZ020287.1:6864514-7330391 GCA_963971205.1 Aethes cnicana | reverse complement strand
AACGCCCTCTCTAGGCTTAAAGGGATCGAGAAAAAGATGGCGGCGGATCGGAATTACGCACAACGGTACGTAGATCGAGTTGATCATTTATTTCAAAATGATTTTGCCCGAGCGGTGAACGACGCTCAACCTACGACACGCATCTGGCATTTACCCCATTTTGGGGTATACAACGTAAATAAAAATAAATTACGTCTCGTGTTCGACGCTGCGGCACGCAGCGGCGGGGCGTCCCTGAACGACTTCCTGCTGCAAGGTCCCGACCTGCTGGCGTCCCTGTTTGGCATCATGGTCCGCTTCCGAGAGAACAGGTACGCTGTGGCCGGGGACATAAAGGACATGTTCCTCCGCGTCAAAATCAGGCCTGAAGACCAGGACGCACTGAGATTTCTGTGGAGATCGCATCCACAGGAAGAAGTTAAGTCGTTCGCGATGACATCGCTTATTTTCGGTGCTAATTGCTCGCCCTTTATCGCCCAATATGTTAAAAACAGGAACGCACAGCGCTTCGCGGCGACGGCGCCCGAGGCCGCAGCCTCCATCTGTGGGCAGCACTACATGGACGACTACCTGGACAGCCTGCCGGACGAGAGCGCGGCGATAAAGATGGTAAAAGAAATCATTCATATTCATCGCGAAGGCGGTTTTCAAATGTGCAATTGGACCAGCAACAGCGAGGCAGTGTTGGACAGCCTGCCAAAAGAAGCCCTAGGGACCGCGGCTTTAAGGTTCAAATTGGACCGGCAATATGACGGCGAACGAACGCTCGGTCTCATCTGGTTCCCCGGCACCGACGAGTTCGGCTTCAACTTATCAATGAAGCGCATCGACGAACACATACTCAGCGGCGAACGGGTACCTACTAAAAGGATTATGCTTCGGGTCATAATGTCGATATTCGACATATTCGGCTTCCTGTCTCCATTCACGATCCAAGGTAAAATAATGTTGCAGAATCTCTGGCAAATAAATATGGATTGGGACGAAGATATCCCAAATAATATTTATTCTAAATGGAGCGAATGGATCGACTTGCTAAAGACAATGCAGCGCGTACGTATACCTAGGTGTTACCTAAACCCTATAGGTGCGAGCGAGACAGTCGCCGTCGCGGCGACGACCAGTGCTACGAGTTTCGTAGCGCACAAGCCGGGCGGTCCCGCGCCCCCCGCGGCGCCCGCGCAGGCCGCGCATACTGCTACGCTTCCAGCCGACCGCTGCGAAGCCGGACTGGCCGCTACGCCATCGCCACCGCTGACATGTGCTACGACAAGTTGTTATAATAATTTACAATTGCACGTTTTTTGTGATGCTTCGACTAAAGCAATGTCAGCGGTGGCTTATTGGCGCTGGGAGTGCCAGGAGGGAATACGGGTCGCCTTTGTCGCTAGTAAGAGCCGTGTGGCGCCAGTTAAACCCCTATCGGTGCCCCGATTAGAATTGCAATCAGCACTTATAGGGGCTAGACTCGCGGACACTTTGCTAAAGGACCACAGATTGCCCGCGCAGCGCCGATACTTTTGGAGCGACTCGACGACCGTCCTGCATTGGATAGGCAATGACGCGCGCAATTATAAGACCTTCGTAGCGAATCGGTTGGGCGAGATAGACGAACTCAGTTGCAGCGACGAGTGGCGCTACGTGCCTACCAAATTGAATGTGGCCGATATAGCCACACGCGACACTTACGACGACGCTGCGTTCAGAAACGAATGGTTAAAGGGCCCTTCGTTTTTGCTCGAAGATGAGTCATCGTGGCCGCGCAACATCATCAGCTCTGCCAATGATACACCAGCTGAAAAGGTAGAACGTATAAATATAGTACGCGACTTACCTGCCTCGACCGCACCGGTGCCGGACCCCGAGCGCTTCTCCTCCTGGATGCGCTTGCTACGTAGTACCTTTGTCGTACTTAAATTTATAAGCAAATGCAAGAAGCTTACCGTATCCGACTCTGATCTGATGGAGCAAGCCGAGCTGCTACTGATCCGCCGCGCGCAAGAAGAATCCTTCAATGTGGAAATCGCTGCAATAAAAAAAGGTAAAGGTGTAGATAAGAGCAGTCGAATACTTACCTGGTCGCCTTTCCTGGATGAGCTCGGAGTCCTCCGCTGCAGGGGCCGGATCGACGCGGCGCTCGACGTCGCGGCTGAAACAAAGAGGCCGGTCATCCTCGACGGACGCCATCGCGTGACCAGGCTGCTCGTGCGACATTACCACATCAAAGCTGCGCACGGCTACCAGGAAACTGTTGTAAACAATCTGCAACAAAAATACGCAATTGTTAGAATAAGGCCTACGGTGAGATATGTAGCCGCAAGATGTATGTTATGTAGGATAAGGAAAGCTGAACCCAAAGTACCCGTGATGGGTGACTTACCTCAAGGGCGAATGGCGCATCACCAGCGACCATTTACGCATTGCGGACTGGACCTGTTTGGACCGATGGAAGTGGCGGTGGGTAGGAGGCGCGAAAAGAGGTATGGAGTTATTTTTACCTGCCTCACTGTAAGGGCGATCCACTTGGAGATCGTACACTCGCTCACCACCGACGCGCTCATCATGGCGCTCCGGCGCATGGCGGCGCGCCGCGGCTGGCCGCGTTGTCTCTACTCCGACAACGGCACCAACCTGCGCGGCGCCGACACCGAGATGAAGAAGGCCATCCAGGAGCTCGATGACGAAGCTTTGCGTAATGAGGCCCTGCTTAACGGGACCTCGTGGTCCTTCATCCCAGCGAGAAGCCCAAATTGGGCTGGAGCCTGGGAACGCTTAATACGTAGCGTAAAGACGTCCCTACGCGTTATTCTCAAGGAACGCGCTCCCAGGGACGAGGTCCTTAGCACGTTCATGATGGAGGTGGAAAACATCGTCAACAGCCGGCCGCTGACGCACGTATCGGTGGAGCCGAGCAGCGAGGAGGCGCTGACGCCTAACCACTTTCTTCTAGGAAGCGCTTCTAACTTACCTGTCCTCGGCGCCTTTGACGATTCCGACCTGTTCCTGCGTAAGCAGTGGCGGAAGAGTCAAAGGCTAGCCGACATGTACTGGAAGCGATGGGTTAAGGAGTACCTGCCGCAGCTGCTTCCTAGAAGGAAGTGGAACGAGGAGCAACTGCCACTTCAGGTGAGTGACCTAGTGTTTCTAGTGGACCCCGCGGCGCCGCGCAACGTGTGGCCGCGCGCCATCGTGGAGCAGGTGTTCCCGGGGCGCGACGGCCGGGTGCGGCTGGTCGAGGTGAGGACCAAGTCGGGCACTCTGAGGCGCTCGGCGGCGCGCGTCGCTAAAATCCCTTTAGTTAATGAGTGCTGAGCCAGCACTGGGGTGGGGCGTGTTGACGACGAGCTCAATTAGTGTTCATTTTATTTAATATTTAAAGGTGTTTTGTGTAACCTACTTATGTCTATACATACATAGATATATACGTGACGTCACGCGGCGCTTTAAACCAACGGGCTCATCCCCCCGCGGGCCAGTCGTTCCCAACCACCGCGCGCGACGCACGTAGCGATCTAGCCCGCAAATTAAAGTGTAAATCGAAGTGTGGCAAATTAAAGTATTTTTCGCGAGACTGAGTTTTTCTCCATTGCGGACCACCTCCACCGTCTACACGTACCAAATTCGTATAATAATATACAACTACGAATATGTTTCTCGCTTTGAACATGCTTTTTGGATGAATTGATCAGATTGTTCAAATTCGAAAATCCAGTTCGACTCCAAGCACTGCTTGAATGGGAAAATAAAAGGCATGGAAAGCATAAAAGTTTGTTCAATTTACAACTTCCAGTTAGCCAATTATATATTTCATATAATGAGCTGTGGAAATGTTTAAAAAATCCATCACTGCGTTTAAGAACGATATTCAATTCGGGACGAGGACGGCCTAGCTTAATGACATGTTTTTTTATTCTCAAAGCTTAGCTTTGAGAAACATGTTGAAGCATTAAGTAAGTAATCGGTGAGACAACAATCTATTTGCAATAAAGCAGCCATTGTATAACCTCCGCAAACAACAACACAACAAGTAAACAACTAACGAATTTTAATCAAAATTGAATTGATAAACCAACCTGCTATCGGGAGTCGCAAATCACTAACACACAAACACTATCACACCACACTAGTAAGTTAAATTTCTCTGATATCTTTACTCAAATAAAAATAAACGAATAAATTTTACTATCACTTGAATGGGGGCTATCGCGTGTGCATTTGCCACTAGAGGCGCTAGTGTCGCGTGAGGTCCAATAACATTCACTTTTCACTGGTTTTGGCGGGCTTCGTGATATAAATTATTAATTTCTTTAATAAAATTTACCTGTTGAAAAGTGATCTTCGTGAAATTATCTCAAATATTATTATTTGGCGACGAATGTGAACGCTTTGAAACAAAAATAAAACAAAACGGCACTGCACGCACTACAATGCGACATAGCTACTCGATATGATGATAGTTATTTATAATTAATAAACTTAATGAGATTCAAGATTTAAATCTTAGTTTCGGCGCCGATCTTATAGAGTCGCCTTTTACAGCTATACCTCTGGACCTTAGTCTACAGTGGCGCCAACTGGTGAGCAAAGAAACGATAGTCCCCATTGAAACAAACATTCGTACGGGCGAGCGCAAGAAGCGAGTGAGATTTTTTGTTTCGCATGCACAACGGGTTCCATGGATGTTATAAGTAAGTCTGGAGCGAGAGGTGTCAATTTCGAAACAATAAAAATTAAGCTTAAATACTTTTTAGTTTTCGTTCACAATTCAAAAACGTGCTCAGAATTTTTCTCGAAGCTTTTTTGACCATATCTCTAGTTATAATAAGGAGATACAACATTTGGTCAAAGAGTTAGTTTCACTTTATTCACTCACTTATTAGTCACAACTTCCATGGCGTTGTCGCGCTACGTGCGAGTTAATTCACCTCGGTTTCGTCTTACTTGAAAATTGGAAAAGGACCTTATTTCTATTGACATAAGGGTCGTGATGCCGTAAAATAGCGGCTTTACTAGGAGACGTTTGTACGCGAAACATGTACAGTAGTTTTATTAATGTGTGCGTGCATATTTCTACAAAAGTTTGTGTTTGTGTTCAGCTTAGGCAATCTTAATATTCCGAAATTCACTAGGAAGTTGGCCTAGTCGCTAGCGCGATTTTGGATGTTTTGATTGTGTGCGTGAGTGGTAGATTAGTCGATTTGTGTAGCTATAGTGCGTGCGTTCTGTTATTGCATAATGTTGAGAAAAAAAATATTGAAAATGCGTATTGTTATTGGATACAGATTTCTTCTAGGTAAACCCGGGAGGAATCCGAATGTATGGACGCTCCGCCACTGACAGCTACACACCTCCCCCGCCTCTGGATTGCCTTAGTTGGCCGCCCAGAGTGGAGCGCAGGAGCTATATGCTTGAAAGGGTCATCATCATCATCATCATCATTTCAGCCGAAAGACGTCCTCTGCTGAACATAGGCCTCCCCCAAGGCTCGCCACTCAGACCGGTCCTGTGCTACTTGCTTCCACCGGTTTCCCGCGACCTTCACGAGGTCGTCGCTCCATCTTGTTGGAGGCCTACCGACAGCTCGTCTCGTCTCGTCATCAGTCCTGCGAGCAATGTGCCCCGCCCACAAGGAAAAGGTGGAAAATAATAATAATTGAAAAGGTGGAAGT
Source organism: Aethes cnicana (assembly GCA_963971205.1). Lineage (NCBI taxonomy): Eukaryota > Metazoa > Arthropoda > Insecta > Lepidoptera > Tortricidae > Aethes > Aethes cnicana. Next base: position 7,324,722 of record OZ020287.1, on the reverse strand, counting down.
ACTCAATCTGCGTAATAACGGGGAAACCCGCTCCGGGTGCGCACGAGGCGCGATCCGCGATGGCGAAACCGGTGCACACCTCTCCACACCCTTAGCTGCTTACATCAGTTTTGCTCCCTCGCCACCCGTGCGGTGGCCTGTATAGGGGGCCCACGAAGGCTAGCCTCTTGGTTAGTGCGTAAGCGGCGAGTCACCGTCTGCCTTGCTTTCGATTTGTGAGGTATTGATCAGGCAGATGTCCGTTATCTCACTCCATAGCCCGATTTTCCAGTCCACACCTCTCATCCACATAGCCCACTCCAAGTCTCTTCCTTCCTCGGCAATAGTTTGGCAACTTTGGAGGGCTGTCCGCCAGTACAGCCTCATGTTGTATTGGGAGGACAGATCTCCACAGTTGCGGCCATCTCACATTTCTAGTAAAAGGTACCAAAAGCCTCTTCATGTTGGCTTTGGCCCCATGAATGCGAATGACCGGGTCCCCATGGGCCCGTGACAGGAATATGTACCAACAAATAATAATAATAATAATAATAATAATAAGTTTATTTCAGACATAGTCCATACAAAGATGTTAGTAACAATGATGACTTACGACTAATTGTTAGTACTAAACTAGATACATATATAATAATAACATAACATTTTTTTTTATACAATTAAAAATTTTATTATCTATATAAGCATCTACTTGACCGCATGCAAGCGTATCCAGTGGCCCAGCATTGGGCAGTCCCATCGGTCCGACAGTGCGTTCAGAATGCGGTTGGGGCTGGCGCGGACGCGGGCCAGTAGCGAGGCGCACCTCTTTCTGACGACGGCCGCGAACCCGTCGACCCGCGCCTCGGCGAACATGCCGGACGCGCTGCACCGCCGCGGCAGCCCCATCAGCACCCGGAACGCGTTGTTGTATTGTACGCGCAGCTCGTAGTACGCCCTCTGCGTATAGCTGACCCACAGGCTGCAAGTGTAGAAAGTTTGGCAATATGCTTTAAAAAGCGATATCTTTACCTCCCTTGTGAACCGAGCAAACCTGCGGGCCACCATAATTACTTCGGACGGCCAACGATCTTCGCTCCCGCTCTATGTCAACGTTGTCATTTAGGTTGTCAGCTACCCAGTGACCCAAATACTTGAACTGAGTGACTCGATCTAGTGGAGTTCCTGATAGTCGAACTAGCGGCATTTCGGAGTACTTTCTACCGCGCGCATTGAACAACATCACTTGACTCTTTTGCACGTTATATTTGAGCCCATGGGACACCGCATACCTTACTGCGCATCATTGAGGCAAAGATGTTCATTTAACTGACTATCCAGCAGAGCATCCAAGACTTTGGCCATAATGGTAGCTAATGAAATCGGCCTATAATTAGATAAGTCAGAGGAATCACCAGTCTTATTCTTAATAATTGGCACAACAATAGTACGCATAAGGTCTATAGCCCAAACCCTCTCGTGATGAGAGGAGGCCTGTGCTCAGCCGTGGCACGCAAATATATAGGCTGTAGTAGTAGTAGTAAGAACGTAACGCCTAACGATTTCTAGGGGCAGTCGAGTCGGGTAAAAATACTTTTCAGCAACTAAGCCGATGGTTGAACTTACCTAGCTAGTTTTTAGAACTTAAGATGCAAACGTTAACAGCTACTGCGTTGTTTTAAAATTCTCTTTCTTACGAGTACATACCTACTAACATAATTAAGATTTTTTACATCACCCTTGGCCATAAAGTGGGATTTTCTGCCCGCTACCCGGAGAGAAAATCTCACTTCTTGGCCAAGGCAAGACGTAAAACTTTTGACAAACCACGGGCGGTAATTCGTAAAGCCCCAGATCGCATATTTATGGCCCTCACCTTCGGTTCGGGCCACAGAAACCTGCGATCTAGGACATTTACGAATTCACCACCCTAGGTCTGTAATGTACTATTATTCCACTTTAAAATATTTATTCAATGATCCCGCCTTGAATAATTATTTTCATTTAACTTTTTCTATTATTGTTGATACGTGTAGGTATCTACTTACTCCATTGAATTCAAATATAGCAAAGTCACGAAATTACAAAACTCATTAACATTTCATCCATAAAGTACTGAAATCAAATAGGTACACTCAACAGCAATAAAGACGGGTCACTTTGTATAGGATTTTCCATACTAAGTGATCCGTTTTCATTGCTGTTGGGTGTACGTGTAACAAAATGCTAACAAACAACTTTTAACAGCGTCGAGGAAATACTTGCTTTGTTTGTCAGGTTTCATATCTGAAAAGTTTTATTGAGTTTAGTAGATTTCTTAGAATAAGTAATATTATTCTTAGAGTGTATTATTTTGGCCAGTTCCACATGTCACACCCGGACCCTTTTATAGAAACACTAGCTTCTGCCAGCGACTTCGCCCGCGAGGAATTCGGTTATCGCGCTGCCGCGGGAACTATGCACTTTTTCGGGATAAAAAGTATCCTATGTCCTTTCCCGGGACTCCAACTATCTCCATGCCAAATTTCATCTCAATCGGTCCAGCGGTTGAAGCGTGAAGAGGTAACAGACAGACAGACAGACAGGCACAGACAGAGCTACTTTCGCATTTATTATATTACTAGCTTCTGCCCGCGACTTCGCCCGCGTGGAATTTGGCTATCGCGCTCCCGCGGGAACTATGCGTTTTTCCGGGATGAAAGTAGCCTATGTCCTTTCCCGGGACCCCAACTATCTGCATGCCAAATTTCATCTCAATCGGTCCAGCGGTTGAAGAGGTAACAGACAGACAGACAGAGCTACTTTCTTATAGTATGGATGACATGAGACAATTTGAGCCATCCTGTTAAACGCGGGTTCAACAAAATTGTTCGTCAACAGGCATCCATTTTGGTCATTATACCACAAAAACTACGACATCATTGTTGCTAATTCATGACATTAGATTAATTTATGTTATCGTTACCACGTTTTGAAGTAAGCATCCAATTCATTAGACAAGGGGCTTAAATCACGGCTGCTCAATTTCCGAGCACGTAGGTAATTCCGAATTCCGATAAAAATGTTAATCCCACTTAGTCTCAGAATATTCAGGGTCTAGTCAATCTAGTCCTTCCAGTCCGTAGGTATACAGTGATCGTTTACATTATGCAGTGTGCAAACAGCCAATTTGTATTGATACTGGACCCTTTGACGTTAACGAGCCAGTGATGTAGGTACGTGGCATAATTTGGCGCCCAATTAATGACGTCACCGATCGACGGTGGATGCGTTTCCCTTAGGTACGTAATGCCCGTGATAGAGTTGGTATTTCTTTAGACAAGTTACTTACTATGTGGTATATGAATAAAATGATGAATGAATGTTCTCCGCAAAAATTTCGACACAGCTTAACCGCTATAAATTGCAGTGCTTGTCGCTGATTTTTCATGCACGCTAAAAGTACAACTTAATAACATACTTAATTATAGGTACCAAAGTTAAAACGTACTTACCGGCACTATTTGTGTAATTTAGTAATGAAACCTTAATTAAAAATTTCAAACTAAGAGTAAGAATAATAATTTAAAGGCTTCACCGCAGATTCTTCACCGGATATTACGTGGTAAATTAGAAAACTGCATTGATGTGACGTTGTTAAATGACACATGAGTCATGGATTTTTTCCCCTGCAAATTACTATTTCAATGTGCTTAGTCACATTCTTATGAAAGAATGTGACTAAATTGAAAATTTTAATTAAGGTTTCACTATTTATTCATATAAATAGTTGTACTTGTAAGCACTGAAGAGTACTTACTACGTAAGTAGTCATAAGCATTTTTTGACGGCTGTCTCAGCGCGCACGCATGCAAATACACCCAACAGCAATGAAAACGGGTCACTCTGTGTAGGATTTCTGTTGAGCATATTAAATTTTGGAACCGGGCCATTTTATCGTAGTTTAGGTATACCTAACATAGCTAACAAAGATACCTGAACTTCAATGCACTCAACATAACTAATATGTAGAGTAATAGAGAACACACGAGATTCATTCAAAAACACTTAAGCCAACTACTCAGAACGCTTGTTACATCGAAACTTGACCAAGGTGAACGCAATATTATTAACTTTGCTGAAACTGTTCAACTCATGTAAGTTTAGAAGTTTGCCAGTTGACCGCATCAGGCAGGTAAGTAATAATTATCGAAAGTATAAGAATGAATATAATGCGAACAAATATAAGAACAGTGATATGGTGAGTGGCTGACTGTTAGAGAATGCCTTTAGGCATTAAGTCCGCCAATTGTATACATTTTGTATGTGCAATGAAGTTTAAAGAAATAAATAATAAATAAATATGGCCGTTTAAAAAAACTTAAATCGATCATTAAAAATCTATTACTTAAGCACTTGAAAACATAAAAGAAACCAAAGGTCAGGGAAATTTTGGTGGTTTGGTGGCATTATTTGTGTTAATGTATATTGTATACCATGCCATGTATGGCATGGTATATTCGTGTAGCATGGGCGAAAGATTAAAAAGTAATCACGGTAATAATGAACATTTACATGGTTTTTCATATTTGCCTGTATTCCATTTACAATCTGAATACGTTTTTATTTGGGTAAAAAAAGTTTGGAGAATAAAACAACATATTTTCACCAATTTGGCGTTACATCATATATTTCTTTGACATTTGCACGAAATTATTCTACTACCTTTATACCTTTCACAATAATTATTTCATATAATTTATTACTATCGATGGGCCCTACGGTTATTTTAGAAGGACTTCATATAAATATTAAATATGTACTTATAATAAAACATTTAAGTACTAAATCTACTCTGAGCGTAAAAATACTTTAACTTATTTAATAAGGAAGTTGAGACTTTAGTTAAATACAATTAAAACTACATTAATAATCACGTTGAAAGCAGTATTCAATTTCGCTATTAGACAATGGAAAATCTCTTATTAGAGTTTTAAAATTGCAGTGCAAATATAATACGTTCAGCATTTACGAGTACGACCCATCGGAGTAAAATTGACAGATACAGTGATAAAATAAAAATTACTATTTTCAAGATAAAGGAAACATAAACATTTAAAACCCGATTTCCAAGGATACGACATTATAATTTTATTATTGTTACCATTAATTGGGAGGATAGATCTCCATAGCGGCCATATCACATTCTAGTAAATAGTACCAAAAGCCTCTTCATGTTGGCTTCGGCCCCATGAATGCGAATGACCGGGTCGCCATGGGCCGTGACATGAAAATGTACCAACAAATAAATAATAATAATATCCTTGGTCATATCACACATATTGACCTAGCCCCAAACTAAGCGACGCTTGTATTATGGGTGCTAGGCAACGATATAAATACATATATAGAGAAATACATACATATATAAATACTAAACATCCAAGACTTGAGTACAAACTCGTGCTCATCACACAAAGTTTGCCCCTAGCGGGATTTGAACCCGCGACCGCCTGAACAGAAGGCAGGGTACTCTACCAACTGGACCAATCCGGTCGTCAATTTATGTAGGGCTAAAGAGTGAAATTTAAAATTAAATTCATCGACATACAGTACTTTTAAACATTATCTTATTTCAGTTCCACTTTTGTCAACTGTACTAAGTATAAATTCTTTGATATAGTAATAAAATATTTATAAAGCGATTGTTATATTGGTGTATTTAAAATCGTTTCAATTATGAGTTATGGTGATAGTATACTTATTTGTGTAGTCGTTTATTTTAACGATAAGTTAGGTTAAATATTAAGTTGTTATTTAATAATTGATAGCACATATTTTACTTTGTAGATAAGTACGAGTAAAAGAGAGTTACAAAAATATAAGGGCTTCTTTTATTAAGAGGGTTTTATCGAAAGTTGGCAACGTCGCAAATAGCTGTCAAATATATCGTTGTTTTCATTAATTTCTGAATATTACTGAATGAAAATATGAATTATTACTATATGGTTAAATAAAACATGAAGTATAAATTGCAACAATTATCATAGGAACATGACATTTTTAAGGACTATGGAAGTACTGTCTTTTGAAAACTTTTCATCGCATTTTCCATGCATTTTAATGTAAGTAATCTTATCATTTGAATGCCTAACCAACAAATATAAAACGAGACGCGACATTCAACCATAGAATGATAGTTTCTTTTTTAATTCAGTAATATCAATATTACTGAAATTAATAAAAACAGCGAAACATTTGACAGCTATATGCGACGTTGCCAACTTTCGGGATAAACCCTCTTAAATTATAAGATAATATTTACAGACATATTTTTTTCATAAAATTATAGAAAACACGAATGACTTTTGAATAAAAAAATTTAAATAAAAAAATAAAAACCGCCTTCAAACTCCGACAGACTGCGATGTCAATGTCAAGTTCACTATATGATTATCATTTCTTTGGGTCGGTTCACTTGACACCGACTTCGCAGTCTGTCGGAGTTTGAAGGCGGTTTTAATTTTTTTATTTAAAAATTTTTTTTCGGCTACAGTTTCCAAACATTACTATAGAAGTACATAAGTAACTCTGAAGTCCTCGAAATTGACACCAAAATCATCTACGTGCTAGCAAATTTGGAGGAGTTCCCTCATTTTCTCATGGATCCCATCATCAAAACTGAACCAAATTAATATGGGACCAACTTGGAAGTACCACCTTTCGAACAAAAAAAGAATCATCGAAATCGGTTCACGTTTACTATTTATTTTTGGTGAACATACATAAAAAAAAATAAAAAAAAAGATTCCGACGAATTGAGAACCTCCTCCTTTTTTTGAAGTCGGTTAAAAAAGCTAAGATGGATTAAAGAGACGCACACACTTAATAACTTTCTCTTTTATAATATTAGTATGGATGGTGGCAGCCGCCACTTTGCTTTGCGGCGCGTATACAAAGGTAACCCCGTAGGTAGGTAAGCTATAGGAAAGTATTTCTAGTACATAAACTTGTTAATGAACGTAAATTGAGTTTACGATTTGGAGTGATCACGTAGACTGATCTATCACTTTTTTGTGAAATAAGCATATTATTTCACAAAAAAGTACTTATTGAAAATCCTGAGCAAGAGATTTTTAATAAACACCATTATCATAAGTAATCATCGTATTATTATTACTACTACAGCCTATTTGCGTCCCACTGCTGGGCACAGACCTCCCCTCATCATGAGAGGGTTTGGGCTATAGTCCCCACGCGGGCCTAGTGCGGACTGGGGTATTATTATTAATTGGGTACAATATTTAAATTCAAAGTGTGTTTTATTATAGGTTAATAAAATTGGCCTTCTGGTCAAACGTTTCTGTCAGCATAGGTAAAATAAATCACAAGATAAACTATCCATTTTACTTAACCACAGTGTATAAAAACTATAAAAACCATTTAATTTAATTGGGTCATAGTCCAAGTTCTGCAATACCCAACATGGCGGCGTATGCGTTAGGTATGTCGCCCGTATTCGATATTCAAATTTCAGATACGTTCAATCTTTGTGACCTCAAGGGATTACAAAGGTTAAAGAACGCGTATAATTAAGTGATAATTTTGTGCATTAAATGCGAGACTAAATTGTAATTTTTATTTATTTATCGTCAGACTATAAAACATGTGTAACAACGTCATTTCTGAAAAAAATAGGTCGAGGGATGGTGGAGGGTGAATTTTGTTTCGATCTGTATCAATAAGGGCTATGGCGTATGAATTCCTCGCTAGAGATGCTCGTGTCGCGTGTAGTTCAGTGTTGTCAATTTAACACATTATATGGCATATTTTACGCTAAATTGGCAACACTGAGGTCATCAAAACTCCAAATGTCACAGTGACATTGACACTATTGTATGTAATGACAAACTTTGACATCAAGAGCCAAACTTCACACAACAGTGTCGCTATCTTAGTGAGCAGGAAACCATCCCAATATGGTTCCAGCGATATTATCTCACTCGTTTATTTACGGCTTTTTCAAAATTGATCCATCGATTTTATAAAAAAAATAACACAATATAAAAAAGGAACACAGAAATGCCGTTGTTGCCAACAAGTCTAATTTATAAATGCAGTTTGTCGCTTGGTAATGATATATGATCACGTATTCATTAACTTGGCCGGGTCGTTAGTTGGTGAGCGGATGCCACTGCTTGACTTGTTCCATGGGTGAAGCGAGGGCCGAGTTCCAATGTTGGAGGGCGCGGCCGCGAGCGAACATGTAGGAGCCAAGCATGAACTTGCCCAGGAGACGGTCTGGAACAAAATCAGAATGTTATTCTACTATTAAGACATGGATATTTTAGCTACGCAAATAGATAGAAAACAGGATTTGTGTTATTCATGGGAGTTCATGTTAATTTCATGGGAGTATTTGCGTGAACCTCTGAAATTGTTTATGTGCGAAATTCAATTTCGTTTTACCACTCAGCTTTTCGGTGAAGGAAAACATCATGAGGAAACCTGCACGCATCTGCGAAGTAATACAAGGATGTGTGTAAAGTTCCCAATTCGCTGTGGGTCCGCGTGGGGGACTATGGCCCAAACCTTCTCGTGATGAGAGGAGGCCTGTGCCCAGCAGTGGGCCGTAAAGAGACTGTTGTGGTGCTGGTGGTGGTGGATTTCCAAAATGATTGAAAATGTAATATTGCTTCCGCACGTCAACGTTTACAATATTAGCAGGATTTTAAAATAAATACATGCGAAAGATATAATAAAATGTTAGTTTTTCATTTCAAAAGCTAAATCTTTTAAAATTAAAAGTTAATTCAAAAGGAAATGTTAATACAAAACAGGACTATCATGCGTTTGTGCAAGGGCCCTTTTAGGTATATTTCAATGCTTCTAGCACCGAGTAATAATTCAAGCCTTGGTTACAAGCTGCTCGTTAGTTCCGCGTCACATCCTACATTTAGATATCCTATTTCACAGCAGAAATAGCAGTGCTTGACATTTGAATAAATAGCACCTACGATTCGTTTATACTAAGCACGCAATTCATGCCTGACCTTTTCAACATTTAGGTAATTTAGAAAAACGGTTAGTGTAGGTGTTGAAATAGTTATTAATTATATAAATGCGAAAGTAACTTCTGTTTTTCTGTCTGTTGATTCTTCACGTTTAAACTTCTGAATCGATTGAGATAATTTTCATATGATTCGAGTCCTGGGGAAGGATTTAGAGTAAAATATAGGTATGTAGATACAGTGTGCATCAGATATATCGTAACGGGCGAGATGATCATAAAGTTAACCTGGAGTCTAACGTCCTGTCAATAAAATTGTAATCAGATACAAGTCATCACAACAGAACAAACTTCCGTATTTATATCTGACTAGCTTCTGCCCGCGACTTCGCCCGCGTGGAATTCGGTTATCGCGTTCCCGCGGGAACTATACGTTTTTCCAGGATAAAAAGTAGCCTATGTGTTATTCTGATCTATAAGCTACATTACTGTAAAGTTTCATTAAAATCCGTTTAGTAGTTTTTGCGTGAAAGAGGAACAAACATCCATCCATACATCCATCCAAACAAACTTTCGCCTTTATAATATTAGTAAGGATAAGGATGATCATTAAAGTGGGATAATTTTCAATACAATCTCGAAGGATTCAAAAGTACAACTGATTATGTTCTTGGAAGACTTTCTAAATATTTTTTGAAAGCCCTACCAAGTTTCCAAGTATAGATCAAATGGCAAGAGCTCGTATTTCCCCCTCTCCATTTTGATGGTGACCTACTTTTGCTACAAGTACAGGAAACAGCCATTTATAAAAATTAAAGGTTAAATTTATTTATTCCGTAATCTGTTTAACTTTTGTTTAATTATGGGACCAAAACCGGCGGGGGAAATGGACTAATTTACTTTATTACATAAAAGTAAAACCACCACCACCACAACAGCCTTTTTACGGCCCACTGCTGGGCACAGGCCTTCTCTAATCACGAGAGGGTTTGGACTATAGTCCTCACGCGGGCCCAGTGCGGATTGAGGACTTCACACACATCCTTGAATGACTTCGCAAATGCGTGCAGGTTTCCTCACGATGTTTTCCTAAAGAAAGTAAATCCGTGTGTATTTTATTAAATCTGAGCCATTTTAGTGGCCATTTTATAACCCACTAACGTCTACTAACCTGAACGTAATTGTGAGTGAATATATGTTTTGATCTAACCAATCGCTTAAAAAAAAATTAAATGAAAAAATAAAAACCGCTTTGAAACTTCGACAGACTGCGATGTCAATGCCATGTTCATATCATTATAATTTCTTTGGGTCGGTTCACTTAACAGTCTGTCGGAGTTTGAAGGCGGTTTTATTTAATTATTTAAAAAAAAATCGGCTACAGTTTCCAAACATTACTATAGAAATACATAAGTAACTCTGAAATCTTCGAAATTGACACCAATATCATCTACGTGCTAGCAAATTTTGAGGAGTTCCCTCATTTCCCCGTGGATTCCACCGTCAGAACTGAACCAAATTAATATGGGACCAACTTGGAAGTACCACCTTTATACAAAAAAAGAATAATCGAAATCGGTTCACGTTTAGTATTCGTTTTTGTTGAACATACATAAAAATAAAATAAAAAAAAGATTCCGACGAATTAAGAACCTCCTCCTTTTTTGAAGTCGGTTAAAAATATACCGTCACATTTAATTGTTAGTAACTAACACTTGAATGTAAGTCTAAGAAGTGTTATGTGACCATAGGCAGGATTGCAATAAATTCATCAATGCGGTCGGTAGACTCATGGCCGTCCCTTTATTTGACAGTATGAGACTGTATGTAATTTGTAAATGTAAGTAATTTGATTGGTAAAGCCGATACTAGTAAATATTATTAAGTATCGCCTTTATCAATCAAATTACATTTGTTACAATATCAGACGTATTTCGATCGACCGTAATCAATTTACAAAAACTGGCTAAGTGCGAGTCGGACTCGCGCACGAAGGGTCCCGTACTATAATTATCTATAAAAACGGCAAAAAAATCATGTCTATTGTACGAGAGCCCCCTTAAATAATGATTCTGTTTTTTATTATTTGTTCTTATTGCGGCAACATAAATAAGAATAATGTTTATTTAACAGAAAAATATGCAGAATACAGTCATAGGAATAACAGGACAACTAGTTGGTTAACGCAAATTACATTAGTTGGCAGCGGTTTCCGCACTAGACTCTGGGCTGTACTAAATATTATTATTATTACATCATAATAATCATCTGTGAAATTTTCAACTGTCTAACAATCACGCTTCATGAGGTACAGCCTGGTGACAGGCGGACTGACAGACAGACGGACAGCGGTGTTTAATTAATAGGGTCCCGTTTTAACCTTTGGGTACCGAACCCAAAGTCGCTTTTTTAGTACGAAAAGTTTTCTATCCTTGGGCTGTTTTATTATTTTGACTCCGTCTTTCAGTATCAATAAACGCTAACCTTTATTTTCTATCTCAGGACTTTTTCTTTGTTAAACATTCGATATATCAGAAAATGAACTCTGAAGTCAAGTAAGTATTAATTTTATTTTTCACTGGCTTCTGCCCGCGATTTCACCGACGGGAGTTATGTCTTTTTTCGGGATAAAAAGTAGAGCCTTTGTCCTTTCCCGGGACTCCAACTATCACCATACCAAATTTCATCCAAATCGGTCCAGCGGTTGAAGCGTGAAGAGGTAACACAGACAGACAGACAGAGTTACTTTCGCATTTATAATATTAATTACTTCGCAGATGCGTGCAGGTTTCCTCACGATGTTTTCCTTCACCGAAAAGCTCAGTGGTTAATTCAAATTGAATTTCGCACATAAGTAAACTTAGAGGTGCGAGCCGGAATGAATGATGGAAGATGTGTGTGAAGTCTCCAATCCGCACTGGGCCCGCGTGGGGACTATAGCCCAAACCCTCTCGTGATGAGAGGAGGCCTGTGCCCAGCAGTTGGACGCAAATAGGCTGTAGTAGTAGTAGTAGTAGTAGTTATAATATTAATATGGATTTCAATTATATCTTTTGGTAAAGATAATACGTATATGTGGAAAAAAAACTACTTTATTGGCGTTTTCTCTAGACATTAAATATACTTAGGTATCTACCACGATATTCGGATACTTCAGTCTGTCAGCAAGGATTAAACCACATTAGTTTTGGTGTTGCCTGCGGGTGCTACGCGTTAATGCTACGCGCCGTAGGCAGTGCTACGGTCGCAGCCACTCTACGGAGTTACGAAAATCTTCGTATACCTTATACGGAAAGATCAATCAAAATGGGTCAGTATGGAGTAGTCAGAAACTATGGGATGCGAAATCTGTTCTTAGTAATATTGGCGTCAATTTTAATTTTAATAATAATGAACTGTTACTACATAATCGGGAATCGAACCATTATTTCAACTGTGGCTATCTAATGTCTAATGTTTACAAATGATTTCATATCGGAATTCCGTTCTTGTACAGTCAGCAGCAGAAGTAGATAGGCTGTCCAGGTGTTCAAAATGACCTACACACGCCCTTAACGTCTTAAGAATAAGGTCGTGTGTAGGTCATTTTGAACACCTGGACAGCTTATCTACTTCTGCTGCTGACTGTACTCACAGGATGTTGATCCACCTATGCCATTTTTATAACAAAAAGTATAACTTTCTGTTATAAAAATGGCATAAGCCGGTAATAAAAACATAAGCCGAAGAATAATGTTGTCAAGTAAATGGATCGACCAAGTTGATTAGAGCCAAAAGCACTCAATCTGCCGCAAAAGTTGAATTCACCGAAAATGTTTGCCAAACTCTGTTCCCTCTTACCGATATTTATTTATCATCCTAACCCACTACTCGAACATTCTCACTTTAGAAGCAACGTACATGCAAATGAAATAAAGTTCCTTTTGTTCTGGGAAACATAGACCGATTTGTTCGAGACTCGAGAGGCACTCCATTTGTCAATGCCATTTTATTAGGACAAGGCGGTTGACGCCATTGATCAATATTGTTTATTGTCTGTTCTGCATTGTAATGCCATTAAAATAGTTACTACAACAGCCTATTTACGGTCCACTGCTGGGCACTGGCCTCCTCTCATGAGATCACGAGACTGATCACGAGAGGATTGGGCTATAGTCCCCACGCAGGCCCAGTGCGGATTGGTGACTTCACACACATCCTTGAATTACTTCGCAGATGCATGCAGGTTTCCTCACGATGTGTTCCTTCACCGAAAAGCTCAGTGGTAAATTAAAATTGAATTTCGCACATGAATAATTTCAGAGGTGCGAGCCGGATGCGTGTGGCACCGGAGGTCAAACCACTAGGCCACCACGGCTGTATTAAATGCATGAAGACATTAAAATAGTTGTACATTGTATAAAACAACATGTTAGCAAAGTCGCGCCACTGAGCGACGACCTGGTAAAGGTCGCGGGACACGGTGGATGCGTGTGGCATAAAACCGGTCTGACGAAAGCTACGCATCTATATTAATATTATAAATGCGAAAGTAACTCTGTCTGTACGTCTGTATGTTTGTTACCTCTTCACGGTTCAACCGCTTGACCGATTTACATGTAATATCGACCGAATTCCACTCGGGCGAAGTCGCGGGCAGAAGCTAGTACAAAATAATAAATCTTTAGTCACACAAAGGAACAAAAATTAAGTGACTTTTTAGCTGTTTGACGTAAATTGCTTCAGCAGTGGTTTAAAAATAATTGCACAGAATATTTAATAGTACCCTACATACAGAGTGACCACGGAATCAACCGCCTGAATCTAGCCGGCGCGCAACTCGCGCCCAATTCGCCCTTACCGTCATTTCTTTCATCCGGAGATGGAGAGTGGATCATTGGCCCGCGTAGTTGGGACACACACATTTACAAGTTTAGTGTACAGAAGTCCTCGCGCGCATACAGACGTCCTCGCACGCAAACATTGACACTTCATTCGAATTGTCTTCGAAATCGTGCTTTTACAGACCGTGCCCGGCGTGTGATAATTGGCTCTTTTCTGATGCTACTAGGTACTTAGAGGCAACGATCGTCAAGTTTTTTTTTTCTATGAACAATCATTGTTATACACGAACGATGTAAAGCATGCTTAGATTTAAATACTGGGCAAGACACGACATGGCTGCTTTTGGCATAGACAGCCACACATGTGATATAAAAATAGATATAGATAGATGTACTTTTCTATACTCGTACAAGTAAATATTTACAATTTACATAATTTTCTACCACCTTTATTGCAAGTTTTGCTTAGTTTGAGGTAATTTATTTACTCATTTTAGTATACTTCAAGCCTCTGTGTGCCTAAATTGACTAAAAAAATCGCTACGGACAATTTAAACGAAATTGGGCCCTCGACAGACGTAAACGTAAATCGAACCGGTTTTTCAATCACACGCCTACCCTTCAGGTTCACGAAATTACGTCACTGACTCAAATTTACGATGTTTACTTTCTTGTTAAACATTGCTTACCTACATCCTACAACTTTGGTAAATTTTATTGGAATCGCAATTCCGCAAATAACTTTAGTAGGTATCTAAGTACTTGTTTGCTTGTTGTTGTTTGTTGTTGTTGGGATGGAATTAAAATGTACCTACTTCAATATTTGATTGCATATAGTTCCCGAAATTCCCAGTAGATACTTCTAAATGTACAATTTGTCAAATAAATTAAAATAAATGGAACATTTATGGACAAGGTAGGAATGACTAGAGATTAAAATATGTTATGATTAATATTTTTATCACATCTACCACACGAAGCTTGCCGCCATTGGGATTTGATTTCTCAACTTTATAGATGGTGGTTAACTAAGCAAATAGCTGTTCTATTTGCTTAGTTGTGATTTACTTTAGAAGATTATTTAAATGTATTTATTTATTTTTACGGAACTAGGTATCTCTTACGATTTGGGCTACATTTGCAATATAATACATAGAGGTTATCTCGCCCGTAGGGGCGAGATAACTCGACTAACATAGGTATCGTAAATTGAACACTAACGTATATATATATATATATATATATATGTCGACGGGGAACTCGGAATAACACAGTAACTCTCACAGCCGTCGTATATCTTGGAAATATCATAGGAAAACCAGAAACGCGACGTTTCCAGCATCTGGGTTGGTTTCCCGGCTTTTCCCGGCCCTCCCTCCAAAAATCAACTGTCAAAAGTCAGAATGACAGGTCTTGTTCTAAACGGTCAAGCGCGTATCTGATTTAGATTCATGCTACTAGCCAATCAACGGGGCCCGGGGGGCCATCGCTGTGACTATACGACATATATAAAGGTTTTCTGACAAGTAAAACTTATCGGAAGACTGCGCTTATTAAAATCCTAGAGCAGAAAACACCGTTTATCCTCCGCTCTGCACCGCCCATCATGAGAGTGTTTGGTTGGGCTCCAGCCCCCACGCGGGCCCAATGCGGATTTAGGATTTCACACACATCCTTCCCTTCAACCTTGATCCTCGTAGATATAGGGGTTTCCTCACAGTGTTTTTCTTCACTGAAAAGCATAGTGGTTAATTCAAATTGAATTTTGAACATACCGACCCTCTGCATGCGAGGCACTAGGTCGAAATACTAGGCTATCGCGGCTTCAAGTGACCATCTATATACTCGTAGTTAAACATAATAACTATTATTACATTCATATACCAGTGTTAGATTACTTAGCAGAGTAGAACCACATTACGTTCTGAAACCACAATTCAAGGATTCAAATCTCATGAGAGGAAACGTGATGAATACGAACGTTGTATTCGGAACGGTTCATTTATAAGCGAGTATCTAATTTATCTTCGTAAACATGAATACAATGTTATACGTTCATAGCCAATACTCTTGGGAACACAGAACTAATCATGAAAAATTAACTTCTCCTTTTTGTTCGGCACATTGTATTTGGAATTCTTTTAAGTTTAGCGAGACAAATGCTTTTAATCTGGAAAACGAAATCTCAGAAGCCCTAAAGAGCTTTCCAATTAGCTTTCAAAGGCAATAAAGAGCTTGACGTAGTCTTACAAGAGAAGGCAAATCCCAAAACTAGCTTTTTTAAAATTCTGAGTCAATTTTGAATTTTTGGATGTATATTTCTGTGTTATCACATCTTACATACTTGTGACCTTAATTCCCATTATTGCAGGAGTCGCCTACTAATATAATACTCGATGTTTTCAAGTCAACACTCGGTATTAAATTTTTTTTTTAAACAGATCTTAGGATGTCTTCAAACTATACGCTTCATAAAATATTAATAGCAGGCCTCTATGTACATATAAGCCGCCCGATTCCACGCCCTTATCGTCAACAAAGGTTGTGTTCACATATTTATTGGACGATCATCTGCTCTAATATTAATGGACACCCTACGTAATCTAATCACTGAAATGTTCAATGTTAAAAATATGAAAAAAAAATGTTATATTTGATTATATCATCCTTACATCGACAGCTTTCGTTACACGTTTCACGAAAATTCGCTCGATAAAATTTATATCAAACAGTGTAAAACTAAATATAACAGAAATATTATCCATATTATATGCATACATTGACAGCTTCATAAATGCCATGTTTTTAGACGGTATTTTTATAGAAATTAAAACGCGTTAAATATTAACTAAATCGGGCGCTCTGTGCGTAGCGTTTTCTCGTTCACTCGTTGCACGAGTGACAGTGACGGCTGTGCTGAGTATAGGAACGGCCTTAAGAAGTTGACGCAGAGTCTATTATTGCTTAATCGCGCGTTATTAAAACTTAAAATTAATTAAATTAAAACGCGCCTTCTAAGTTGTGTAAACCTGTACAAGGACAAAATTAGGAACAATGTCATTTTGTGCATATTGAATAATTCATGTACCAAATCAAAATCAAAATGAGCTGGGTGCCACTAATTACAAAAAACCTTTTTACCTGACTGCGCCAGAAGGAGGGTTATGTTTTCCAAGTGTATGTAGTTCATTGACCTATAATAAGTAATAACAAATGGACGAACAGTGCCTAACATAATATGTTACAATATATGGAGCAAACTGACATTAGAAAATACGTTCCAATATGCTAATAACGCCTCTTTATAAGGAAGGCCAAACGGGTGCCCGAGGTGCACCCGTTTTAACGGGGCCATTTTTCTCCGGCTGATTGTGAATCCTTACTTATAATAGATCAATGATGTCGGTATGTATGTATGTATGAAGTCAGAGAAGCCGTGAGCGACTTCGATGGCGACGGTAAGCTTCTTCAGACTGCTTAAATCTTGCACCGTCACACTACTTAGTAGTGTCATCATCTTTTACTTCGCATTCACTCTTACCTTTGATCATACCAAGCAAAGTTTGCAAAACATTGTTTTGGTAACATTTCTTACCTTTAGCATACACAGAATGTGGCTGCAGCGCTTGCACCGTCACACTAGTAGTGTCATCATCTTTTAATTCGCATTCACTTATGTTTCTTCATGAAGAACAAATCCTTACCTTTCGCATACACGGAATGTGGCTGCAGCGCTTGCACCGTCACACTATCAGTGTCATCATCTTTTAATTCGCATTCACTTATGTTTCTTCATGAAGAACAAATCCTTACCTTTAGCATACACGGAATGTGGCTGCAGTGCTTGCACCGTCATACTATCAGTGTCATCATCTTTTAATTCGCATTCACTTATGTTTCTTCATGAAGAACAAATCCTTACCTTTAGCATACACGGAATGTGGCTGCAGTGCTTGCACCGTTACACTATCAGTGTTATCATCTTTTAATTCGCATTCACTTATGTTTCTTCATGAAGAACAAATCCTTACCTTTAGCATACACGGAATGTGGCTGCAGCGCTTGCACCGTCACACTATCAGTGTCATCATCTTTTAATTCGCATTCACTTCTGTTTCTTCATGATAAGAACCAATTCTTACCTTTAGCATACACGGAATGTGGCTGCAGCGCTTGCACCGTCACACTATCAGTGTCATCATCTTTTAATTCGCATTCACTTCTGTTTCTTCATGATAAGAACCAATTCTTACCTTTAGCATACACGGAATGTGGCTGCAGCGCTTGCACCGTCACACTATCAGTGTCATCATCTTTTAATTCGCATTCACTTATGTTTCTTCATGAAGAACAAATCCTTACCTTTAGCATACACGGAATGTGGCTGCAGCGCTTGCACCGTCACACTATCAGTGTCATCATCTTTTAATTCGCATTCACTTATGTTTCTTCATGAAGAACAAATCCTTACCTTTAGCATACACGGAATGTGGCTGCAGCACTTGCACCGTCACACTATCAGTGTCATCATCTTTTAATTCGCATTCACTTATGTTTCTTCATGAAGAACAAATCCTTACCTTTAGCATACACGGAATGTGGCTGCAGCGCTTGCACCGTCACACTAGTAGTGTGTAGCTCGTCGGCCCGCAGCCTGAAGTGGAAGCACTCCGAGACGAGGGCGCTGCCGTCGTCCGCGACCTCGACGGCGGCGGTGCGGCGCGCGCGCACGCCGCGGCACGCGCGCTCCTGCGTCACGCGCACCACCATCTCGCGCCGGCTTGACGACGGGTCCAGCTGCGAATAAGTACCGGTTAGAAAACAGCGGAGGAGGCATCGGCCATTCTTAGAATACCCAATTAAAAAATAAATATCTTGGGACATTTCACACATATTTACCTTGTCCCAAACTAAGCAAAGCTTGTACTATGGGTGCTAGACAACGATTATTCACCGTTCCCAGTTCTATCTTGTACTTTAAATGGGCTTTAAATCCACACATCCATACGAACATTATAAATGCGAAAGTAACTCTGTTATACCTCTTCATGCTTCAACCGCTGAACTGATTTAGATGAAATTTAGTATTGAGATAGTACGAGTTCCAGGGAAGGACATAGGTAGGCTACTTTCTATCTCGGACAAATGTACAGTTCCCGCGAGAGTGCTGTAACCGAAATCCACTGGGGGCGAGGTCGCGGGCATTATTATCATATTGATTTTCATATCCATGTCCGTGTCAGCTAGTAAAAATCAACAGAGGTTAAGGTAATTGGATTTGGCCTGAGATTGACAGGATTTAAAATAATGTAATCCTAGTAGGTAACATAAATCTCTCCGTATTTATTTGGTTATTTGCCTCGTACTTATATGTCGCGCTTATCCGTAGCCTGGTGGGAAACTTTTTCTGTTGGTTATTTTATTAATTGTTTTTTTTAAGTCAAAACTTCTTTAGCGGCGCTGTGCACTATTTGTGATGGGGAAAAAATGTTAAACTCGCGACACGAGATCACGTGACCGTAAGACGGACACGTCACCTGATCGAATAAGTATGCCTTTGCCTGCTGTTTCATAAGTTGATTTTTCTGAGAGATAAACTTTTTAATGTTAAATGATTGTAATAGTTCTGAAGTGTTTTTGTAATGTATTATAAATTGACATGTTTGTGTACGATAGCGCAATAAATGAATATTGTATTTTACCACATAAATGATAGTACTTTTATACTGATAATTAAAGCAATTCGTGCAAAATTATTTCGTAACCATTCCAAAATATGAAAAATGCACAATTAATATTCAAGTTTTCACTTCTGCCGGCACTACCGGAGTACAACCCGTTGTTTTTTTAATTTATTTAATTAATAATAATAATAACAATAAAACTTTATTGTTTAAACTGTGTAGTACAAGGTGTTAAATTATAAAAAATAGATTCAACAGTTTGCCCTTTCCGGACGTACAATAGTTAAGATATAAGTAGTCTTACATTTAATTAACTATAGGTTTAAGATGTAATGTAACAAAATTATTAATTTATACAATTTTAATTACTGTGATAATGACACTCGTGTTCTAATTAGTTGTTGTACCAAAATATTCATTTAAGTCATAGAAGCATTCATTTAAGAGCCATTCTTTAATTTTCATCTTAAATCTATTACCATCCAGTACTTTAATACACGTCGGCAAATGCACTTTTCTTTACTATATAGCTGGACGGTGGTACAGTACATAAGTCATACCTATATTGTCTCCTTTACATCGCTTTGTTTAACAAAGTGCTCATTTTGTTTTTTGATAAATACGCAAATTTCTAATATATATATATATATATATATACATGTTAGCGTTAACAGTTGATTTTTTTTGAAAACAGGCCTTAATGAGTCAGTATTTTTGAGATTAAATATAATTCTTAAACATTTCTTCTGGTACATGAATGTGGATAGTACATTAACTGAGTTACCCCAAAAGATTACGCCGTATGATAGTAGAGGGTACACATATCCATAATATGTTTGAAAAGCTACTTCTATTGACGTTACATTTTTTAATACGGTCAATGCATAACAACTTTTGGAAAGCTTTTTGTTCATTTTTTCAATGTGCGATTTCCAGTTTAAATGACGATCTATAATAATGCCCAAAAAATTTGTGTTATCTATTTGCTCGAGTTTTTTGCTATTGATAGTTGCATTTATATTTTGTAGTGCCTGCTTATAGCCTGTGAATTCCAGAATTTTCGTTTTATCTAAATTTACTTGTAAGTTCATGGATGACAACCAGTTCATAATAGTATTTATTATATTGTATAATTTACTTGTGACATCAGAGACATTAAAGACCATTCCTTCCTGAGACATCCTTTTAAATTTAACAGCGGAAGCGGAAGTTCATTAGAAGTTCATACGCTTATCTACAGACTAATTTTTCCATTGTCACTTTTTAGAAATCTACTTAATTTATGTAATTGGAGGCATTTAGTTTCATAATTATCACACAATCGAATATATCGTTGAAGTTATTTATATTTGGAAAATAATTGAAACCAGCCCACACCGTTGTAGTTTTCAATGAGTAGGTAGGACATCGACTGCCCACAAAATGTATTCACAAGCTAGACACGTAACGATGTGAACTTGTTAATTAGCGTGCCAAAGTTATATTATAACGTGTCCGTGTAATAAGTTTGCCCCGAGAGACGTGCTGATATAGATAATATTACTCAAGTATACATACCAAATATAGATACAACATACAAGATCGATAACTATGTCATTTTTATATTGTCTTTTCAAACAACTGTTGTAATGGCAAAAATCGTGGTTACAAACGAATTTTAGGCATCATCCTATCCCTGCCTCCTATATCCTCCTATATTCCTGCCCCTTCAATAATATACGGAACAGCAATGAAAACGGGTCACTTTGTATAGGATTTTCCATACAAAGCGACCGGTTTTCATTTCTATTCAGTGTATTAGGGTTTTTAAGTTTCTCGGAGACAACCGTGTCTGTTATGTGTAAAGTTTGTGAAAATAACCAATGCTAAACAAAAACGCTTGTTGAATATGCCGACTTATACCCTGAGGTAATTACTCATTATTGATGGAATTAGAATGTACTTTTTACTGATCAGTAACTAAATACTTGTTGACGAGCTTTGCTCGATTAAAAAGGATTAAAAATGATTTTTTCCAGGTATAACACCTAGATAGATCGATTTATCGCTCAAATTTCGTCCAAATCGTTAGAGCTGTTCCTGTGATCCTTTGTTTAATAAATAAATAAATATACAAGATTAGCTCATTTAAAGTATAAGATTATCAGTAAAAAAAAGTCTTCATAATAAAAAAGGGTGGACCGTAACCATGTAACCAATCACATTATTAATTACTCTATTTTTAAGACGCTCATAATTTCACACTGCTCTGATACAATGAAGACGCACCCTTAGCCAAATAATTTATACTTAAAAGAATTTGGAAACGCGTCAAGATCTTGACGGATGAAAATCCCGCTTGTAACTTGCGTTTACAGAATCAGTGGATTTATTATTCCGCATCGCACCCACGCACAAGGAGAATGGAATGGAATCTTTTATATAAGCCGCAGGTGGTAGTGACAGTTACGACTTAACATCGAAGTACCCATTGAAATTGAAGAATACCGCTACATTTATCCAAATAATTTATATATTATTTTCTTTGTATAAGTAGGATATCGAGAATACCCTTCATTTTCATATGCAATTGCCCTTCATTCAGATTGCTTTTTTACATTTAAATGGTAATTGAATTTCGCGAGCCTGCTTTTTACTGCGAAATGGATATTTTTTTAAAGATTCGAATTAGCCAATCGAGTTATGAATAAGTAACGTGATAAAATGGAATTGCTAAGCAAAAAGCATTACCTACGTAAAGATAATTTAATTTATTCGTCGACACGCACTTTGGGAATAAGTAAGTACCTACTTGTTGGTGAAATGAAATCTAATTTACAATATCGAAGATCATAAATTTGGTACATTCACATACCATATAAACCGATAGGTTACTGAATTGCACTGCTCGGGGGAGGGAAGGACGTGAAGGCATTGATCCTTTATTTCTTATTATAATATAAAACCTAGCTTCTGTCTACCTAGGTAGGCTTTTTCTGTGATAAAATGTAGCCTAAGTCAAATCCCGGGACTCGAACTATCTCCATACATCTAAATCGGAACTAAAGAGGTAACAGACATACATACAGTTACTTCCGCATTTATAATATTACTATGTGATTTATCAATTATTATCAAAGCAAATCTTAAAGTAAATCCTACGAATATTCAAAAAAAAAACTACACAGGCCTGTAAAGCCAGGCGCCGGTTGACAAATTTAGTGTAAAAGGAAATAAAATCTGAAATGGTGAATTTCCCCTCCAAAATCTACTAAACCTACAAAAGTTAAAGCCCAATTAATCTCATTTAATTATGATTAAGGACCTTCAGCGGCCAGATCTTCAAATTTTATAAAAAAAAATTTATTTTCATCCGAGATTTAGTTCTTTATCAATTTGATTATTATGAATTTATCAGGTCAATCCATCAAGCAAAGGATTATAAACTCTGCACTCTCTGGGATGGCAGAACCTGGTGCTACATCCGTCTGGGTTGGTACCACCGTCTTAACCGCTAATCTGCCGCCAAAATAGCAGTGCTCACACTGTTGTGTTCCAGTAAGAGGTTAAGACAGCTGGTAAAATTACTGGCATTACTAAGAAGTAAGAAATCATAAGATTTCGGTGTACATGGGCCGGAGAGAACGCTTTCCATAGGGCGGCCTGTGTATTCGTTTGCCTACCAGTGACATAATAATAATTTTACCTTTAGTCCTTTTGCTTCTATTACTGTGACGGTGAGTCGATGCAGATTTTCATTGTACAACAAGGACACCAGAATCTCTCCCAAATCCGAGGTAGGCTCTTGTAGTTCCTGAGAAAAATACAATAACGTCAAAAAAATCTTGAAACGGTGGAAAGTATTTCTTATCTACTTTTTATTAAAGGCAATAAGACTGTTATTATTTTCCACCAAAGCTAATCAAGGCTAAGCTCCGCAGACCAAGTAAGTCGGGCAATCTTAGATAAGTCTGCCTACGTGCTTGGCATATCTCTGGTAAGCACTGTTCCAATCTGTTTTCCAATCCACAACCACAATACAAATCCACGTAAATTAGATCTAGGATTATTGACATAGTCCGTAGTGGCGGTGGAAAACTGATGGCCGATGGAGCCAGAAAAATCTAGAATGTCGTCCGCGGAAGGCGCGCTGTCAGTAAGCCCCTAACGAGATGGAGCGATGACCAGGTGAACATTGGTCCGTGTGGCAAACATTTAAGGAGGCTTTTGTCCAGCAGTTTATGTCTTTTGGTTGAAATGGTGATGATCTAATGTACGTGGCATGTTTTATCCGAGAACCGATAGGTATCTACACTTAGCGACATTGTTTCTCTTACCTTTTCGATATCCATTTTGTATAGCTGAGGTTCCTCATCCGGGGCAATGCCTTCCAGCTCAGTGAGGGGCAGGATCACGTGACCCATGAGCTGTTTGCCTTTGCCGACGCGGCCCGAGTCAAGAACTGACAGCTTCAGAGTCAGCCCGTCCAGTTTACCGGGTGGAATCTGGGAATATTAGTGTTCTTATAGCGTAATTGAAATAAGCGGTTGAACGATGAGCTCCATTACGGCGTTCACCGAGTCTACGAATATGGCTGGTAACATAACATCCGAAATCCTGCCGCCAAATAACAATGCTCGCACTTTTGTGTTCCGGTAAGGGGTTAAGGCAGCTGGTGTTATTTTTGGCACCTAGAGGCATTCCTTCTTAGGCCTCAGGGTAGGCAACGCATAAGAGACCTTATCATAGGATTTCGGTGTCCATGGGACGCAGTGACCATTTACCATCAGGTGGGCTGTGCGCTCGTTTGCCTTTACCAATGACATAAATAAAACAATATGACCACTATATGCAGACACCCTAAAGTTGTGTATAGCAATTTTCAAATAATCGAAGATCTCTTGCTTTAATACTTTTATCCTGTAATAACACATCACTCTCACGGAAACACTAACGAATTCCATACGGACTAAGTTGCAGGTAGAAGCTATAAAAGAAGTTACTATGCAATAAAAGAAGT
Organism: Aethes cnicana; assembly: GCA_963971205.1. Lineage (NCBI taxonomy): Eukaryota > Metazoa > Arthropoda > Insecta > Lepidoptera > Tortricidae > Aethes > Aethes cnicana. The sequence continues at coordinate 7,300,251 of OZ020287.1, read as the reverse complement.
TCAATTTGTAATTTTGTGACTGAGGTAAAACCTATACCTTTTTACCATTAATAAACAAAATGGAAATCCTCTTGTTTTAACTACCTTGATGTGTTCAGCAGGAACGCGTCAACAAGCTTTTGTTTACGAGTGATCCCATCAAAATTTACACCGCTAAGACTAAAACAACTCAAGTATCTATCATTATTTATGACATTTTTATGATAATGTACCTACCAAAAACAAGGTTCGTAATTGGAACATCAAATTAACGTATTTGAGGTAGGTATTTCTTGAAATCTAAACTGACCCATTTTAACAATTCATAAAGCTGGGGCGACGGGGTAAAAACGTTTACTACTGTTAATAAATGATGATGACTGTTAATAAAACTGCAGTAAGCCGTGTAAATTCCCCACTTTGTAACGATTATTAAAATATAATGGGAATCGTGCTTCTTTTTAACATTATCGTATCTGCTCAAAATAGCCGTAGGTACAGTCAGCACCAGAAGTAGATAAGCTGTCCAGTTGTTCAAAATGACTTACACACGACCTTATTCTTAAGACGTTAAGGGCGTGTGTAGGTCATTTTGAACACCTGGACAGCTTATCTACTTCTGCTGCTGACTGTATAAAGCGGAAACGTGAGAGGCCTCTATTTCTACAGAATTTTGGTAATTTTAATCTCTTGAGTTGTTCCAAGAATTTATTCAAAGAGATGTAGTATATGTAAAGATAACATGTACATTTAGGCGTCATATTACCAGGCTCTTATATCAAGGCCATTGTACCAAATGCTGAATATCTAGAAACCATTATTGTTATTGAAACCTGACACCGGAGACACGTGCAGACCTCCCGCCAAGAGTGTGACTAATATTAGAGATATATAGGTACGTATACATTATTATATAATAAAGGAAGTACTTATTATAATAAAATACGAGTATGTACAGTATTTTCTGGACCGTGGTTCATTTAATTTAATTATCTCCATTCGCCCCACGTCACAAACAAAAAACCTGGTTCCATTTTGCATATAATAAAGGCCCTAATTTAGGTTTTTAGGTTATTTTTTAGCTTTAATTTTTCTTATTTCTGTAAAAAATGCTATTTGTAGTTTATTTTTAATAGTTTAACTTGTTCTTTTCTAAATAATATGTATTCTAAAAAAACATGCTTCCAACTTGTATCACAGGCTCACAGCAAATTAAAAGGTAATCTGGTCACGCTATTTTTTCCTCAATTATAAGACACAAATGGAGAGATGCCTACGCAGTGGACCATACACTCAATTACTGAGTTACCTTTATCATGTCCACGGCAAAATATACTCGTAAAACTTTAAGTACTCGTATAATATTGTAGCAACATTCTAAGATAATAGAACTAATTTAATTGCTACAAGCTCGTTATTGTTTGTTTGTTTTCTCATCAGAAACAAACAAGCATTATATGTAACTGCAAATAAATCGAAATAAAACAGTAATAAGAATTAGGATAGGACCTGAGTGAGCCCCTACTGTAGCCGTTCAAGTCAAACAAGCGCATCAATCCTAGATCGTATTAAAAGTAAATAAAACAGAGCTTATTTCTATCCACCATAAAATTAACAATCAAAGGAACAATGTATATCTAATCACCTAAAAGTATGAATTATAGTATAACTAGCTTCTACTCGCGACTTCGCCCGTCTCCCGCGTGAAATTCGGCTATCGCGTTTCCGCGGGCACTATTCTTTTTTACCCGACTGCGCACCGCAAAGGAGGGTTATGTGTTTACCTGTCTATGTATGTATGTATGTATGTATGTATGTATGTATGTATGTATGTATGTTTGTTCCTTTGTGGCACACTAGAGCTCAAACGCGTGGGTCGATTTTAATGAATCATACGTCAATCGATTCGTCTGAATCGCGCGAGTGTCACTGAAGACATAAAATAATCAAAATTCAAAATGGCGGCCACCAGACGCCATATTGTACAAAATAAAAAAATAAAAGTCAACCAACTATGGCATGTGAGGTATCGTTGAATAGGTATTTAAAAATCATTATTAGGTTTCTTTGACCATTTTTCAGACAAAAGAACCGTTTATGATTTATAACGATTCAAAGTTCCTTTACTAACCACGTAAAGTAGGTACCTATCCACCCAGTAGTAAATCCGTTCGAATTAGCAACACAGGAAATAATCTAGGCCACCGAGTCTTCAAGCAGGTCATGACGACTATAAAATAATAATAATGTTTTTCATAAATCTCAAACTTCAATCAAGTACGTACGCATGTGCAATGTAGTGTACCAGTAGCGTCATCTATCCGTTGACTTGAAGACTTTTAGTTTCGTTATTACATTTAAAGTGTCAATAGTGTTATTTACCTACTTAATACAGTAAAATATAACCTAATTGATTATAGGTACCAATTACAATAGTCAGTACTCAGCGCTCGTAAATAAATAAAATAGCTACCTAATACTCTAATGTAGTACCTGTAGCGCCATCTATCGGTTGACTTGAAGAATTTTAATAGGGTCAGGCCTTTGTAGCGTTTTGAGCCGGGTTAGGTCTCTAGAGGGATTAATAATCAGTAATTTAGATCATCGCAAGCTACTTAATAATCCCCACGATAGCAACTCTCTCCATGAAATGACAAGATTGCGGAATTTAGGGTCTTATAATACCTAACTAAAATCTAGGTTAAATTGTTACAAATAATGGGTCCCGATAGTAGGCATCTTTAGATTCCTCAATAGCAATCAATATTTGATTATATATCTGATGGCGACGGTAAATATGACTTAACATAATCCTAGCTACTAGGCTACTACTGAACTAATAAGTAGTCTTGTTTTTTTCTTTTTAGTTTTTTACGCAGTCGGGTTTTTGTTTTTTTTAATTAACTTTTTCCCGGGATAAAAATAGTCTATGTCCTTTCCCCGGACTCCAAATATCTCCATACATTTTTTTATATATTTTTTTATATTTTAAACAACGATTAATTTGCGTGGTAATAGACGCTGCACGATCCGCTAAACGCTCGGTCAAAAAACGTCCACCCAAGCCCTCCACATAAATCCATAAACTGACTTACTTGGTACACGAACGTCTCGTCAAATGCAGGGTTGCAAGATTTCTTCTTCTGTTTCGTCTGAAGAACTCTTCTCTCGTCGGGCATCAGTTGAATCCTGTTGTTTTGTTTAAATGTTACTATAGGGATACAACGACAGGGTGAAGAAATCGAAATTCTAATTAGTCCGTCAGTCAGGTCATAAAAAAATATTAGACACGTATTTTTTGTTTTATCAAATTAACAAAGAATGACTAAGTTAAAACTACGTCACCGTTAGGCATAAATCGTACCTAACCGCAACGTCACGCGACATTTCAACTCAATATATCTCTATATAAGTTAGATTACGTGAAAAAAGAAAAAATACGTGTCCAATACTTTTACCTATAGAAATAACGCAAACTGAAGTGTAGTGTGTTTGTTACGATGTCCCATTAGCTAACTTAATTTTATCTTTCACACGGCCATATTGAATTGCCATGTAAAAGATAACTGCCGCTAGAAAACTGCCGATAGCTAAAAATCTCATGTATTCGAAAAAAGTGCTTTATATAACAGGCAGAAGGTAAAATACTGAAAAAAGACTGAATTTTCAGTAGTATTTTATTTGTTTTTCATTCGTAGCTCCTAGTGTGTGTAATACAATCGAATGTTTGTTGAAAAATGCTCTCTACGACAAAATAAACATAGCCCATACTTTGTTTTTTAAATTACAAACAGAGGTGTTACTAAATTGCAAATGGATGCAACAAAATGAACGTTAATAGTAGATTGTTTATCAAGGGACTAAAACAAGCCATTATGACACGAGATGTTTAGCCACCCGAGCAGAGCGAGAGAGAGGAGATTCCAACTTGCTCCAACTTTCGGTACCTCGGTGCATTGTTCCAAAACGACGGCAATATTGATCTGGACGTGAAGAACAGAATAAATGTAGGGTGGTTGAAGTGGCGACAGGTCTCAGGGACAATTTGTGACCCACGAATGCCCTTAAAACTTAAGGGGAAAATTTATAAGACCGTCGTGAGACCTGTCGTAATGTATGGATCTGAATGTTGGGCGACGAAAGGGACGGATGAAAAAAAAAATTGCACGTGGCTGAGATGCGAATGCTGAGATGGATGTGTGGTGTTACTAGAATGGATAAGATTAGAAATGAGTATATAAGGGGAAGTTTGAAAGTAGCGCCAATAACAGAAAAGATGAGGAGTAAAAGGTTGATGTGGTTTGGGCATGTGATGAGGAGGGATGAAAGCCATATTTCTAGAAGAGTATTAGATATGGATGTGGATGGATATAGAGGAAGAGGTAGACCTAGGAAGGTGTGGATGGATTGCGTGAAGGATGATATGTGTATGAAAGACGTTAGTAGAGAGATGACTGCTAATAGAAGCGAATGGAAGAAGAAAACATGTTGTGCCGACCCCACATAACGTGGGAAAAGGGCAAGCAAATGATGAGTCACGCGTTAAACACTCTGCTTTTCACTTCGAATGGGAGGAAAAAAAACGAAGTTCCATACAAAATTACGATATTTATTATAACAAAGTAGATAACCGGCTACTTCCCGATGACCTAGAATCATGAAATTTGTCCAGAAGCAAGGTCTTACAGCACACGTACAGGAATAAATCTGATAACCGTAAATATTATATATTTTTCACTTCTCATGCTCTTAAAATGTTACTTTAGTCTCTGCACATCGGGACTAAAGTTCTTTTTTAGTCTCTGGGACTAAAGTAAATTTTTTTTAATTGACATTGGAAACCCGCCTAAACAGCCAACCACAGAGTTTGTGAAAGGAGGATTATCCCCATTTCCAGTGAACCTAGACAATTTCTAGGGCGTGAAAAAACGATTTAATTTCGTGAAACACGATTTAATGATTACGAATACCTATGAATCTTGTTTTATTTAAAGTGAATTCATTTATTAATAATGCATGACCCAATTAGTTTTAAAATATATTCATAGTTTTCAAGTTTCAATCTGTTGGCTAAATATCATTCAAAACGTCACGTGATAAAAATCAGGTCAAGTGCGAGTTGGACTCGCGCACCGACGGTTCCGTACCTACAAACTTGATGATGCAAATTTAACAATACAAACTTATTATTTGCGGTTGGTGAAGTAGACACGGCTACTGCGCCAACCGCAAATGATAAGTTTGTATTAGTAAATAGTCTTTTTTTTGCACCAAAATATATAATATTTACAGTTATCAGATTTATTCCTGTATGTGTGCTGTAAGATCTTGCTTCTGGCCAAATTTCATGATTCTAGGTCATCGGAAAGTAGCCGGTTATCTACTTTGTTATAATAAATATCGTAATTTTGTATTGAACTTCGTTTATTTTTCCTCGCATTCGAAGTGAAAAGCAGAGTGTTTAACGCGTGACTAATCAACCATAATGACACTCGAACTATAGCCACCCTCGCTCTGCTCGGGTGGCTAAACATCTCGTGTCATAATGGCTTGTTTTAGTCCCTTGATAAACAATCTACTATTGGTGCAAGAAAAGCCAATTTACGAATACAAACTTATCATTTGCGGTTGGCGCAGTAGCCGTGTCTACTTCACCAACTGCAAATAATAAGTTTGTATTGTTAAATTTGCATCATCAAGTTTGTAGGTACGGAACCCTCGGTGCGCGAGTCCAACTCGCACTTGACCTGTTTTTTATCACGTGACATTTTGAATGATATTTAGCCAACAGATTCAAACTTGAATACTATTAATATATTTTAAAACTAATTGGGTCATGCATTATTAAATGAATTCACTTTTAATAAAACAAGATTCATAGGTATTCGTAATCATTAAATCGTGTTTCACGAAATTAAATCGTTTTTTCACGCCCTAGAAATTGTCTAGGTTCACTGGAAATGGGGATAATCCTCCTTTCACAAACTCTGTGGTTGGCTGTTTAGGCGGGTTTCCAATGTAAATTAAAAAAAAAATACTTTAGTCCCTAGAGACTAAAAAACAGCTTTAGTCCCGATGTGCAGAGACTAAAGTAACATTTTAAGAGCATGTGAAGTGAAAAACTAATATAAGTAGAGTACTTAGTGAATGCCACCGCATTGTTATTATTATTCTCTTTTAAACAATGGCTTCTGTCTATATGCAAGACAAATTCGCCAATGTCAAGTAATTGGCCTACAGGCCGAGCAGTGCGTACGGTAATAATGATAAATGTACGGTAACTATAAAAGATAGGTGTAAGTCAAGTAAAAATGGAGAAGTTCAACAAACGTCAACCATCTTGGACGACGGCCATAGCAACCTGCCGCCACTGTCGTGTGAGGTTTGGTTGTCAATGTCAAAGTTTGTCATTGCTTGCAATAGTGTTAATTTCACGGTGACATTTGAAGCTTTAGAGACCGCAGTGTTGCCAATTTAGCGTATACAATAAAATATAAGTACTTTACTGAACACCACACATTAAAGGAACAATAATAAGGTTAAAATTATACACTAAATTGGCAACACTGCACCTCACGCGACTCAAGCGCCTCTAGCGGCGACTTTATACACGAAAGCCCTAATTTTAACTATTTTAACCAATTTAATTTTTAATCTATGCTAAATCATTTAACGAGTAATCAGTACAGTAAAGAAATTCAGAGTTTAGCATAAACAATTTACTAGTTTAGTTGCGATTCGTTAATTAATTTTACGTCACCCATGGCCGTAAAGTGTGATTTTCTGCCCGCTACGCGGAGAGAAAATCTCACTTCTTGGCCAAGGCAAGACGTAAAACTTTTGACAAACCACGGGCGGTAATTCGTAAAGCCCCAGATCGCATATTTATGGCCCTCACCTTCGGTTCGGGTCACAAACACCTGCGATCTGGGACATTAACGAATTCACCACCCTAGGTCTGTAATGTACTATAATTAACTCGTATTACTTCGTTACAGTGTTGAGCTAATGGTCTTTAATACTTCTAAGATATTCCTTTTAAAGTAGGGTAAGCCGTGAAAGGTTTTCGATCCTAATTGCGATATAGTTTGATTACTTTGATTAGGTAAGTACTTACTTGACGTAAGGATCGCATGCATTAGCGAGCGCCGGCGTACGAGAGGGCAGATGCTTCACCTTCATGATATGCACTTGTAGCCTTTCGGTACTGGCCTCGTACTTCAGTGTGAACCACACGCGGCCCTAGGGAAATTAAAATGAAAGGTCAATTTGGGACACACGTGAGTTAGAGATTTGCGACATGACGTTTTCATGTTGTGAAACGTGCCAATGTCAGGTAGCGTAAATGACGTAAGTACGTAGCCATATGAAAGTATACCTTGTTTGAATTTTTGAACTTTTTTGTACGTACAAATTGCTTTTAAACGTCTGTGTTTTGTAATCTTCATATTAAACGCGGGACTAATTACCGTTCCAAGTAGTATAAGGTCTTTTATTTTATAAAAAGTATTTTTATGCATGCTACATTTTATGCCTGAAATAATTATTAACATGATTCACTGAAAATCCTTTTACTTTTATTTACATTTACAAAAATGCTCAATAAATGTTTCACTTTTTAATGCCTTGATTATTAAATATTTCATAATTAATTATTGAGATATTTAGTACTTACATACCTATTTAACAATATATATTTCTGGATGATAACATTTGTTTTTCATTAAACTTGTTAAATAACAAGTTAAAATATTATGGGAAGACCTCATCACAAAAGAGATTCTGAAAGAGATCTTTCTTGAATTTATTGGTGCCTACATATTTTTCTGTTGTTTGAAAAAGAGCGTAACATATAACAGGCAATCAAAAAACAAACGCACTTTTACGGGGCGCGGCGTATTGTGAAGTAAAAGGGGACTATTGTTTGTTTCAACGCGCCTGAAAAGGAAACATTACATTTTTACACACAAAAGATTTGTGAAGAAACAATAAAAACCTTCGCGTTCATATTGCATAAATATTCAACATGTACACGCAACTTTCATAACATCCTGCAGTGAAAATATTAAGCTACGTACGATGGCTAACGCGATACGCACAATGTTATATTTCATATAGGCATATAATATTATGTTGGAAATTTCCTCCCTATTTCCGTCATAAAGTTACTGCAGAACGAAAATATCCCCGAATATTCTAACGTGGAATCTTGAGCTACCGATAGATTCAAGCTCACACAATTTGTTACCGCGTTGAAACTCGTTTTCAGTCCTATTGCAAGCGTCTTTTTCAGCCATTTTTCATACAAAATAAAGCACCCGTGGCAGTGCAGCAGTGGCAGTAACTAGTGTTAGGTATATTCATTGAAGTTGTGGGTGGTTTTAATCAAGGCATACGATCTTCCATTCCGAAACCGCTTATCAATATTTATACATTTCTACTTTCCAAAGCCGCCCTCCCTACGTTATATCTTTAAGCGGATTTGAATAAAAGATGAGTGGCAAAGGAAAATAATTAATTACCACGTGCCCCTCTGGCCATAGAAGGTCTTCGTCCAGGCAGTCCGGCTTGTAGAGAGACGGGTCCAATACACCCAGATCTGCGGTATTTGCTGTAACAAATTAAATGCAAATATTAAAATTAATTGCGTTACAGTACGATGTAGCTACATTCAAAGGATTTAAGATTAGATATTAGTCTGATTTAAAAATTTAACTGTTTAGACTATAGAAATAGCTTTTGATTAAAGAAAACATTGAAAAAGGGGTTGCTCAATGGCCGTCGTCCGAGATGGTTGACGTTTGTTGAGCTTCCTCATTTTTACTTGATTTAGGATTTTTATTGTAGGCCAATTACTTGACATTGGCGAAATTGTCTTGCACATAGACAGAAGCCATTACTCAAAGAGAAGAAGAACATGGAAATATTTCCAATGAACCGATACTAATGAAAAACGCCCACACATTTGACTACTCATGTCATTATATATACAGCCAATTAATAACTGTGGCAGGTCATAAAGTGTCGAAAGTTAGTTACTTAGATTACATAAGAACCAAATTAAAGATGAAAGACAATGGGTATTAAACATTTATGAGAATATAGATATTTTTTTTTAAATGTTTCCACGGTTGTCATCCATAGATCTACTAGTAAACTAAATGCTAATTGTCGGCTTAGTTTTTGAACTCATCATTTCGAAAAAGAGAAAATGCAAGTAATTTAGTTTATTGCCAAATAACGCTTTCAAAGTGGTAATATGTTCGGCCTTTAATACGTAAGTAGAGTAAGTAGGTACCTCAATATATTAATTCGATAATTACGTTGTCACAGTGGAAACAGAAACAGTAGGATTGGGTGAATTTTAAACCGCTATTTCAGTTTTGTCGCGAAATAGACAAAGCACGTTACCGGTACCCCGTGAAAGCCAATTATCTCCGGAAGTGAGTTATTCCGTTGAAATGAATGGACAGACAACTGAGCCTGTCAACGCGCAAGCCCGGGCTTTGTTTAAAATTTAATGAAACATTCGCTATGGCCTTTGAGCTTATGACGTACGTCAGGTACGGGGGTTTAAACATGCTACTCCTCAAACTTAACGTCAACTAAGTAGCAAACTCGCACTCACGCAATAACTTTGATTTGTGACAAATCAAAGTTATTGTTTTGGCAGTAGGTAAGCTGTACATTAGTGTCCATAGCAAAATCCTGGGTAACAAAAATTATTCAGCTATGAGGGCGGGTGGTATCAAGAAACCTGCATACAGTGCATAATTTGGTCACGGCATTTCAAATTAATTTTCTCCTTGGGGAGATCTGCTAATGGAAGTACCCACCTAATAGCGATGACGACAACTTTTTAGGGTTCCGTACCTCAAAAGGAAAAAACGGAACCCTTATAGGATCACTTTGTTGTCCGTCTGTCCGTCCGTCCGTCCGTCTGTCAAGACCCTTTTTCTCAGGAACGCGTGGAGGTATGAAGCTGAAATTTATATCAATTACTCAGGTCTACTGTCCCTTGAAGCTGTGAAAAAATCAAACTTCTAAGCCAACGCAATCAAAAGATACAGCCGTTTATGCCGCAAATTTTCGACACTTGCAAGGGAATCAAAACCTACAGGGTGCTTCCCGTGAACTCAGAATCTTGAAATTTGGTACGAAGCAACGTCTTATAGCATAGATAAAGGAAAAATTACGAAAACCATAAATTTTTAGTTACATCACATAATATTTTTTTTTTAATAATTTTAACCTTACTACCCATTTCCTCATAAACGCGTAGAGGTATTAAATTGAAATTCATACCAAATACTCAGGTCTATAATACCTTTAAGCTGTAACAAAATCAAACTTCTATGTCAACGCAATCAAAAGAAACAGCAATTTAAGCTGCATATTTTGAAACTCGCAAGTACTCGCAAGGGAATCAAAACCTAAAGGGTACTTCCAGTCGACCTAGAATCTTGAAATTTGGCATGAAGCAACGTTTTATAGCACACATAAAGGAAAAATTCCGAAAACCTTAAATTTTTAGTTACATTACAAAATATATATTTTTTAAGATCTTTGTCTTAAATTTATGCTACTCCATCTTTCCCCATTGTAATGTTATGAATTTCATTTTGCAATAAAAATACCATAGTTATGACTCGATTGTCGTAAAGAACGAACTTTGTAAACCTTACAGGTTTGTACGGAACCCTCGGTGCGCGAGTTCGACTCGCACTTGGCCGGTTTTTTTTTTCCTTAGTCTATCAGGAAGCTTATTGAAAAATATTGGATACGTATTTTTTCTTTTTTCACGTAATCAAACTTATACAGAGATATATTGAGTTGAAATGTCGCGTGACGTCACGGTTAGGTACGATTTATACCTAACGGTGACGTAGTTAGCCCCCACTCTCCAACTTTAATGCGTTTTAACTTAGTCATTCTTTGTTAATTTGATAAAACAAAAAATACGTGTCTAATATTTTTTTATTACCTGACTGACGGACTAATTAGAATTTCGATTTCTTCACTCTGTCGTCATCCCTATTATGTATAAACATAGACAGCTTTTACGCTCCTTTGCGGTGCGCGGTAGGGTAATAAAAAAGTATCTCAACGAATAGGGAGGAGAGGGAAGTAAAACATAACTTTGAAATTTGCTTTAATTTTTATATATGCTAAATTACCAATTATTTATCTATTAAATTGTCAGAAACTACTTGATTCAAACATGACATCTCAAATTACAACTTCAGCGACATGGCTTCGTATTTTAAGTAAAATAAACAACGAACGGAGTTCGTTCCAAACTTAAGTAAGCTTGGAACGAAAGTTTACCGTAGACAGACATATTTCAAAAGCAAACACAAGTGTGGGAAATTCTCTCAAATAGCAAGGTTTAGTGTCAATATTGGTTTGGTTTATTTACCCAGTAGAATTGCGGATTGTATAATTATGTTAGAGTTAGATTGCCAATCACGGAGCGACAAAACTTCAACAGAAGTCCAATAATCAGATACAGAACTCGAAAACCTTTTTAAAAGAAACCCTAGGTAACATCTAATTCTTTCTTCACTAAGCGATTTCTATTTTTACCCGACTGCGCACCGCAAAGGAGGGTTATGTGTTTACCTGTCTATGTATGTATGTATGTATGTATGTATGTATGTTTGTTCCTTTGTGGCACACTAGAGATCAAACGCGTGGGTCGATTTTAATGAATCATACGTCAATCGATTCGTCTGAATTGCGCGAGTGTCACTGAAGATATGAAATGTATCAAAATTCAAAATGGCGGCTACCAGACGCCATATTGTACAAAAAAAAAAAAAAAGTCAACCAACTATGGCATGTGAGGTATCGTTGAATAGGTATTTAAAAATCATTATTAGGATTCTTTGACCATTTTTCAGACACAAGAACCGTTTATGATTTATAACGATTCAAAGTTCCTTTACTAACCACGTAAAGTAGGTACACCTATCCACCCAGTAGTACATCCGTTCGAATTAGCAACACAGGAAATAATCTAGACCAACGAGTCTTCAAGCAGGTCACGACGACTATAAATAAAATACTTAATAATAATGTTTTTCATAAATCTCAAACTTCAATCAAGTACGTACGCATGTGCAATGTAGTGTACCAGTAGCGTCATCTATCCGTTGACTTGAAGACTTTTAGTTTCGTTATTACATTTAAAGTGTCAATAGTGTGTGTGATACAGTGAAATATAACCTAATTGATTATAGGTACCAATTAGGTACACTAGTCAGTACTCAGCGCTCGTAAATAAATAAAATAGCTACCTAATACTCTTATGTAGTACCAGTAGCGCCATCTATCGGTTGACTTGAAGAATTTTAATAGGTTCAGGCTTATGTAGCGTTTTGAGCCGGGTTAGGTCTCTAGAGGGATTAATAATCAGTAATTTAGATCATCGCAAGCTACTTAATAATCCCCACGATAGCAACTCTCTCCATGAAATGACAAGATTGCGGAATTTACGGTCTTTTAATCCCTAACTAAAAATAATAAAATAAAAAAGTTAATTAAAAAAAACAAAAAACCCGACTGCGTAAAAACTAAAAAGAAAAAAACAAGACTACTTAGTTCAGTAGTAGCTAGGATTATGTTAAGTAATTGATTGCTATTGAGGAATCTAAAGATGCCTACAGTCGGGACCCATTTAAAATCTAGGTTAAAATGTTACAAATAATGGGTCCCGATAGTAGGCATCTTTAGATTCCTCAATAGCAATCAATTACTTAACATAATCCTAGCTACTACTGAACTAAGTAGTCTTGTTTTTTTCTTTTTAGTTTTTACGCAGTCGGGTTTTTTGTTTTTTTTAATTAACTTTTTTTATTTCTTTTGCTGCTTAACTATGCGAGAACACCACCCAACAACTACATAGTAATTTTTGTTGAGTATGCGGATATGGAAAACTTTTTTCATTTTTTTCATTTACGGGACTTGCGTAGATCTAAGTAAGCACGCATATAGATTGAAAGTAGATAATATATTTTTCAAACTTATTTTTAACTTGCTTATGTGTATCATTATTCAGTAATAAAATATCTTAGGCAGCCCTAAGCACGCTTAACGTTTTATTAGTTGTGTTCGTAAGCAATTACAATAAGTAGATATTAATTTAGTACATTATGCGATCGCCATTGTATTTACTAGATGTTGCACCTATGTGTTGAAACTTTGTCAGAGGTGGCGTGATGTGACCTTGAAGGTCACTAACGCTCGCCTACCCTGCAAGGGAACATAGGCGTGACGATATGTATGTACTTATGTGCCACATACTACGCAACAAAGTGTGAATCAAGGAATGTATGACTCTTATGTAGGTAAATGGAGTTATTCACGGGCGCGTCATAAAAGGTGCGGCAGGGCAACAAACCGCTAGGGGAATAGTGGCGACTCGGTTCACTTAGGGTGGGTTGATTCAAACCGTCCGTTAAAGTTAACGTTAACACAAACAGTTCACTCAAATCGACCCCCTCAACGCCATTCATATTGCCAATTTATATATCCAGATAAGGTATAGAAGAGACAACAGAAGAGAAATTGGTCCCGTCAGGGAATAAAAGGCATTATAGTAAAAGCACCCTTTTCTTTACCGGGCAGATTAGAAGGCGAGGTCGTAGGTACGTACTGGAATTACGTCACTATGAACAATCACCTGCCTGATAGCGGTCGCAACCCGGCCTGTCTTATTAATTTATTCGTTTCTCAGTGAGATATTTAAAGGGATAAAACTTAACCTATAGCATGTTCCTGTTTACATCATGTTTTATTTTTGTTGTTTCTATGTTACCTCCCAATAAATAAATGCATAAATCACATCAAAATTAAACTAAAAAAAAAAGAAAAAAAAAACGACTTCAAACTCCGACAGCCTACAAATTCGGTGTCAGTTTCACTATAAGATTGTCATCAGCTTTGGGTCGGTTCATTTAATTCTCACTGAAGTCTCCTAAATCTTACACGTGCTAACAAATTTTGAGGAGTTCCTTCAATTTCTCATGGATCCCATCTTCAGAACCGAACCAAATTAAAATGGGACCTTTCGATTAAAAAGAGTCATCGTAATCGATTGACATTGACGGAGTAATCGTGGAACATTTATATACTAAAAAAAACATACAGACGAATTGAGAACCTCCTCCTTTTTTCGAAGTTGGTTAAAAATAGCGCCACGCATACTTAGGTACAATATTCAAATTAAGGGTAGAAGTTGACGACGCCGAACTTTGACGGCTATTAAGGCACACGTGCGTAAAAATATAAAGTTTTATTTGTCTCATGTGGCAGAAACGCTTTATGATTGCCAGAGTAGGTTGACAGTAAAAAGTATTTTCACAAAATGGAAATTTTCATCTTAAAAATGCTTTTATAATTTAGTTATGCCATGGATGTAAGTACGGTACACGTTAAGTTTATTAAATTGTCCTACTTAGTATATAAAACAGCAACCGTAAAAAGGTAACGAATAAAAACATTGTGCTAACGAAGTGGCTTGTCGTTTGTTACTCTTTCTGAAATAATTCAATCTTCTTCTTATACAAAAATGAATTACCGTCTGTTAGCCTAGCTAAGGATCAAGAACTGCTGGACCGATTTCGCTGATTATTTTGTGTTTTATGTCCTGTGAATCAAGGAAGGTTTAGAAAGAAAAAGAAAACGGGAAGGTCTAAAGGAACAGCTAAAAAAGAAATATATTATATCCCATAAATATTGTATGAGAATCGCTTTTGGGTGATACGAAGTTCACCGGGCCAACTAGTATTTAATATAATCATCTTCTCCCACGGCATGGAATAGAATAATTGATCAGCACACACCTGCGACATGAGTTTCCACATTTTATTTTGATTAAACAATAAAGTGAAAGTTTGTAAATAGTTGAAATCAAGTATACCTAAAAAAACGTGGTAACCTAGCGGTTTGACCTACCGCATCTCATGTGGAACGTCGGGCTTTCAAACCCGACTCGCATTACTAATAATTTGATTTTACCACTAAGCTGTTCTCCGAGGAAAAACATTGTACTGTGGAGACTGGCCGAGTACAATCGGTTAGTTGTCACATTCTCTTCCAAAAATAGGTAATTTTAAGCGTAGAGTGTTTTTGTTTAATATTTTTAGTCTTTTTATAATCATTGTAAAGTACGCATCTCTCAAAATATAATATCAATTCGACTTAAAATCTATTATTTCTTAGTTAGACAGTGTTAGGGCAGTAATAGGGCCAGTCTTCAAGATTTAGATATTTTAATAAGTTAGGCATCGTCTTCGTGTCTTCGGATTCCACCGCTGATCTCCGTGTCTGCAGCATCTACCTGAGCTAACATCAACCCCCCGCTACAGTACCTTTACGCATCTGCGAAGTAATTCAAACCCTCTCATGATGAGAGAATATCTGTGCCCAGCAGTGGGACGGAAATAGGCTGATGTGGTGGTGGAGACACATTGTGTTTTCATATTGCAGCACGAAAACCGATTTTAGTTAAATGGCAAGGTACAATATATTGTAGTGTAGAGTATACAAAAAGTAAAGAAAATACGAAGTACATGTTACGGGAAACTATTCCGTATACATCTGATTGACCCTATAAAGACCTTTACGGGATCTGCTCGCAAATCCCTCCACAATAATATTTCAGCGTGGCGATTTAGGTATACTGAAGAAAGAATAATTCTATTACGTATGATATCAGACAGGCGTTTGTTTTTTGACAGCTGGTGAGCGTCCGTAAAGTTGTTTTTTTACGCACTAGTGCGTACAGTTTTTGAGCTTTACCTGTTCGTTTATTTCTTTATCCTTTTTTTTCCAAATGTATTTAAAAAAATGTCGTTTGAGACACGAGCGAAATAATTGTCATAAAATGACAAACTTTTTACGCATGTATGTGGTCTACGGTACTATAGCCCTTTCGGAAACCGGCTTGTTCGGGAGGCTGGAATTCGTCAAACCTGCGCGCGAGACGGTTCGTAATGACTCTCGAAAACAGCTTGTAGACATGACTCAGAAGTGAGATGGGTCTATAATTCTTCAGCAAGGTGTTATCACCTTTTTTGAAGAAGAGCACCACCACACTTCTGTTCCATGCTCGCGGTGTTCTCCCTTCATGGATGACGGAATTAAACAGCGTCTGAAGGGCCTTAAGGACTGGTTTACCACCCGCCTTCAGGAGTTCAGCTGTAATTCCGTCATCACCGGGGGCTTTGCCGTTCTTAAGCTGTTTGAGAGCCATACTAATCTCGTACAGGCTGACGTCCGGGATATCTTCGGTATAGTGTCGGGTTAATCTAGCTCTAGGGTCTTTAGCTGGATCAGCGACGGGTGTTCGGATTGTCGTGTATAACTGCCCATAGAACTTCTCGACTTCTCCCAACAGCTCCGGTTTGGATGAGACGATCCTGCCGTCTTCGGTCTTCAGCTTTGTCAATTGGCTTTGGCCAATAGACAGATCTTTGGCAAACACCTTCGAGCCTCTGTTACGCTCAATAGCCTTTTCAATACTGTTGGTATTGAATCGGCGTATATCACGCTTCAGAGACTTCGAGATCTGCCTATTGAGCTGCCGATAATGACTAGCGTCACCTGAAGACTGCAGAATCATCTCACGCCTCACCTCCATGAGCTTTAGGGTTGAGTCTGAGATTTTCTTGGTTCTTGTACGGCGGGTCTTGAAGAACTTGGATCCAACCGTATGGACAGCTTCCACAAACCCGTCGTTGTAATCGTCCACGTCGCTTTCTAGGCAAGCAAAACGGTTTTGGAGTTCGAGCTGAAAGCTCTCAGGGTTTTGGAGCTGGGTCGGTGCCGGGCGGAGCGTAGACTTTATCAGTCGAGATCTCTCAAGCTTCACTTGGATATTCAATGTGCCTCGTACCATACGGTGATCGCTCCCGGAGGCTCTGCGCTCGAAGTTGTTGACCATTATGTATACCTGGGACAAACAGTCCAGTTAGGTAGGTCCAACTTCGAGAAAGAAATCAATCGTCGAATCCGACTCGGCTGGGCAGCGTTCGGGAAGCTTCGCAGTGTCTTTTCGTCCAAATTACCACAGTGTCTTAAGTCGAAAGTCTTCGACCAGTGTGTGTTGCCAGTGATGACTTATGGTTCCGAGACGTGGGCGCTTACGATGGGCCTCATAAGAAGGCTCAAGGTCACCCAGAGGGCAATGGAGAGGGCTATGCTCGGGGTTTCTCTGCGTGATAGAATCAGAAATGAGGATATCCGCAGTAGAACTAGGGTCACCGACATAGCCCGAAGAATTGCGAACCTTAAGTGGCAGTGGGCGGGGCACATTGCTCGCAGGACTGATGGCCGATGGGGCAAGAAAGTCCTGGAGTGGCGTCCGCGAACCGGTAGACGAGCTGTCGGTAGGCCTCCAACAAGATGGAGTGACGACCTTGTAAAGGTCGCGGGAACGCGGTGGATGCGAGTGGCACAGGACCGGTCTGAGTGGCGCGCCTTGGGGGAGGCCTATGTCCAGCAGTGGACGTCTATCGGCTGAAATGATGATGATGATGATGATGACTAATCTTTTCGCACTTGCATCAAAACGTACTTACTATCTCAATTTTGTAGGTGTGTCAGATTAGCCTTTGATTTTCATTTAGGTTTTGTAAAATATCAATTTGAAAAAAAAAACATTTTAGTGTAACCAGTTTATTAAAAAGTATATTTAATACGTCTATGTACTCCAGTATATGTATAACAGCTGTTTTATATGCATCCCTCGAGTTTCCCCACTCGCACTATGGTCTTGCGCTACTCGCTTCTAGTTTTATTTATTTATTACAAAACAGGGTTATTACAAAACACGAGACTATATATCAGTGACCAAACTAGGCTGAGCATAGACATAAATAATACTTCGTATGGACCCGGCCTAACGTAGATACATGTCATGTTTCCCCACTTCAATGGTGTCCAATCCAAAGATAAACTTATATCGTGACACTAAAGCTGGGTCACATTTTTTCAACAATGAGATGAGTTTTTAGATACTGAGAAACAGTTTCGAAAAAAGTTTTTTTAAAAACGCTTATTGTCACGCACGCTCGGTGACAGAACTTTGGATTGGACAACGTGGAAGTGGGGACATATTACGTGTACGTTAGACCGGGTCTATATTATTTACGTCTATGAGGCTGAGCCTGTATCTTGGCCATCTGCGATGTATGTAGTAAATATACAATTATCTGAAAGTAACTCTGTCTATCTGTTACCTCTTCACGGTTCAACCGTTGAACTGATTAGGATGTGGTATGGAGATAGTTGGAATCCCGGGAAAGGTCCAGGCTACTTTTATCCCGTAAATAGTTCTAACGGGAACGCGATAACCGAATTCCAAGTGGACGAAGTCGTGGGCAGAAGCTAGTTATAGTATAGATAAATAGAAAATAACCATCACCACCACAGCAGCTTATTTACGGCCCACTGCTGGGCACAGGCCTCCTCTCATCTCGAGAGGGTTTGGGCTATAGTCCCCACGCGAGACCAGTGCTGATTAGCAACTTCACACACATCCTTGAATTACTTCTCAGTTGCGTGCAGGTTTCCTCACGATGTTTTCCTTCACCGAAAAGCGAAAAGGATAGAAAACAACATTTTATTTATAGTTATTACTAGCTCCTGCCTGCGACTTTGCCCGCTTTCAGATAATTGTATATTTACTTGAAAATATAAAGATTAATCACGTAAAAGCAACAATGTTCTAGGTAAGGATAAGGAAAATGTCCGCGTAAAAGAAAAACTGCTTTCCTTATAAAATACGGTGTGCTTTGGAAATGATAAACATTTTTGTAAAGTATATTTACAAAATACTGGCTTCTACCCGCGACTTTACCCACGATGTATTCCTTCACCGAAAGGCTCAGTGGTAAATTCAAATTGCTCGCAATGGGGCCAGAAAGTTCTGGAGTGGCGTCCGCGAACCGGTAGATGAGCTGTCGGTAGGCCTCCAACAAGATGAAGTGACAACCTTGTAAAGGTCGCGGGAACGCGGTGGATGCGGACCGGTCTGAGTGGCGCGCCTTGGTGAAGGCCTATGTCCAGCAGTGGACGTCTTTCGGCTGAAATGATGATGAAATTCTAATCGGATTTCGCACATAAGTAAACTTAGAGGTGCGAGCCGGAATCGAACTCCCGACCCTCTCCAGCTCCACCCGCCACTCCCAGCAGCCAGACAAACAGAGTTATTTTCGGATGATTTATAATATTAGTGGTAAAGTCAAAGGAAGTTTTTTTAGAATATTAAACAGGGCAAGCAATTATACCAGCCACATAAGAGCACTACTTAATAGTACATTTTGGATCAAGTGCAAAAAGTTTGTAATTTTATGAGCGTTAACTTAGCATTCGCACGTGTATCAAACGACATATTTTATAGGTACATTTGCGAAAAAAATCTTTACGCACTAGGGCGCAAAAAACTATACGCCCGTTCACTAGCTGTCAAAAAACAAAAAGCACTCGTTCGGAAATTACAAACATTTCGCACGCTGAACAGGTATCGAATTGTTTACTTTTTGAGCATCAGTGTTAAATAAAAACATTTACTTAACACAAACAAGTACTTTATTTTATTCCAAATAATAAAGAATACCGCAAAATCTCGACAGGCGAGTTAAAAGATTCTAATAAAAAGAAAGAAAGCTAGTCTAAAGATTTTCACCTTATAAAACATGCATTTCAGTACTCTTTTAAAAAGTCTTTTACGAATAGCGACTCTGTTGGTTCGAGATTCTAGCATATTTACGCAAGCTCGGGGGGTAAAATTTAAATTCTCAATTTAAATTCATAGAACGTGTTGAAATGAGTCTTTATTAAACCCGGATAGCTTTAAACGATAATAGGTATAATAGGAATTTAAGATTAACAATTTAGTTTGCGGTGAATTTCATTTTCCCACAACAGCTGTGTAAAGCAAGCAAGAAAGTAAAGTTGAACCTTTGGTAGGTAAATATTTATTAGTATGAAAAAATATGTTTAATGTACTAAAGGTGATTGAAATCATGTTTCTGGACTAATTGTTTTGTAGTTATGTTTAATGTTAGACGGGACCCATGCGACTTTTTTACCAGTATGTATCGTGATTTTAAAGACATTTCATTTCATCAATTTAAAGAAAATAAAAACACATGAAAATTTCGTACAAAAATCCGCAGTTGCGAATTGAATCTGATATCGTTATAATCGCATAATTGCGTTTACATGGCACTATTAAAAATAATTTCTTTTGTCCATTTCAAGGCGTCCAAACAAATGGTTTATAATGAGTCCCTATGTAGATTGTAGGTATAATTGTAACCCAATTACAATTAGGGAAAGCCGACGCCGCAGTGTTGACCGTCCCGAGTTTACCCTCCCCGATTTATTACTCACCAGTAATAAAGAACCTCACCAGGTTCTTTATTCAACTTTCTATAATAATTTCGGTAACTTTTTATCATTTATTTCAGTGAATTTGGATGAGATGAGGATTGTAACCGCGTGAAGACGCGATATTATCCGGTTTTGGTACATATTTGATACTAGCTGATCCGGCGGAATTGCTACCGTCTTACAAGTCAATGAATGACGTGAGCTGTCAATTGCGGAAGATGGCGGAATCGAATTTGTTAATGTGATTTTTTATATTTAATACCCTAATCGGGGCGGCAACAAATCCAAAAAATCAAGTATCATCGAAATCGGTTCAGCCGTTTTTGAGTTATAAGTGGTGTAACTAGTAACTGACCCGGCTTTGTTTTATCAGATTTCCAGTTTTTTTATGATGACTACACTACATATCCATGTGTTACACAAATAACTAGTGTACTAATTTCAGTCCCGATATTTTCAGAAAGCATAATGACTTATGTAATACTATAGAATTTTGAAGATTCCAAAGTGGAACATCAATTAAGAACCTACCTACCTATAGTATTCCTCTAGACTCTATTTTACAGCAACTTGCATTGGGTCCAAACCTTAATAAAAGCTTTCAGGCACTTCCCTTTGTCAGAAGCACAGGTAAATAAACTGTGCCAAACTTTCTAAATCACTTCGATCCTTCTAAATCTCTTCAAAGGGCTCGTTTGACGTCACGTGCTAGCCTTTGACCGTCGACACTTTGAGGAAAGGGTGTGGCAGAGGACGGCGACCTTCCGTTCCAATCCCTTTTTTACGTAGAAAAAATGGGAAAATTGCACGTGGGACGTAAGGTAGGTCTGTAATTGTCTACATTATGTTTCGTCTGAATAGTGTAGCAATGGTTTTAAAAACTTTGGACCAATTTTCATTTAAAATAAGTATTTATACTAAGGGTGTAAGGGTGTGGTGTCAGGGTGTTGGTCATTTTTTAGATTATTTGATCACTTAATTCAAAGTTAGTCCAACAACACCTTCGTTTTCAAGAGTCCATCTATACATTCCAACATACTTATATTCAGAACCAAAAACTCTCAAAAATTGAGAACATAAGGATTTACTAATAAATTTCCAATTATTTTTTTACTCCGGATACGTAGAAATTATTCGTACAAACATGCCAGCGATATTTATCCCTACAGGCACTGCAAATCATTGTTATCTATAGTGACCTTAAGCTTACTCAATTTAATTCAATCATTTAATCAGCAAATTGGCCACATAGAGGCACTTTTACACGTCAGAAAAAGAATTTACGAGCGCTTCCTAGACCCATTGCTTGAGAAGAAGCGCCGCAACAAACTTATCCTTCTAAGCCTTAATCACCCGATTCGTATCCATAAAATATTGGTCCGATGTTATGACGAGTGTTATTTGTATGATAGTGTGCGAATTACCTAGTATGCAAACTCTCATTAAAAGTGATACTACTTACGGCCGTTGCTTCGCTTTATTTAGGGCGTTAAAGGAACTTCATCGGCCTTAAAACAAACTATGAAAAAGTTTGCAAAATTTAAAAGGATAAATAATTTTAAGTGGCAAATTTCATACTATTGAACTTTACTAACTCCTCATTTTAAAAGGGCGTAGGTCAAAAATTACGTAGTTACCCTTCTGCGCATAGAATTAGTATACAGCGCGTATAGCACGACACAACTTAGAAGGCACACGGCGAAGCACTTGAGCCGATGACGCAGAGTCTATTATTACTTTTAATCCACAGACGCGCCTTCTAACGTCATTGGTAGGCAAAAGAGCACACAAGCCACCTGATCGTAAGCGGTCATAGCGGCCCATGGACACCGAAATATTATGATTTCTCAAAAAGAAACCATAAGATCTCGAATGCGTTGCCCACCCTGAGGGCTAAGATGCAATGAAATGATTATCTAAAACTAATGAACATAAAAACCCAGAAACTCTTTGATTAAATCCTTTAGACCATGGAAGAATGAACTACACTTGTAGTGTCTTTAGACAGATATCACCAGATATGCCGAAATAGTTTTCAAATTACGCCTTACAATATTTTTTAATGTTGTCAAATGAATTATGCTGGTACTTACTAAAAGAGTTGGAGCGAGTCTGAGTCGGCACTGGAGGGCACAGGATCTCGCTGCCAAGGCTGCCGATCGAGACGACTTCACGCAGTTCCCCGAGCGACGATGACCGCAGCGCCGGCAGAGAGAAGTTCACTTCCTTAGTCCTGTTGGCAGTTTTATTGGCCATTAGAGTATAATAGCAAACCCACGACACTCCGTACAAACTGAACGTACCTAATCTTCACACTAAAATATTGTTATCATTTTTTTTTAAGTCGATGGTATAGGCAAACGATCTCACAGCCCAACTGATGGTAAGTGGTCACTGCGGCCCATGGACACCGAAATCCTTTGATCCCTCATTAAGAAACCATAAGATCTCGAATGCGTTGCCTACCCTGAGGCCTAAGATGGAATGCCTCTGTGCCAGAAATTTCACTGCCTTAACCCCCTACCGGAACACAACAGTGCGAGCACTGCTATTTGGCGGCAGGTTAGCGTACAAATACGTGCGTATGTGTAGGTAGGTGGTACCTTCCAACCGGTTTTGCTAGAGTAACGCGCACGTTCGCCGTGGGCGGCATGAGGTAACTTGTGTTGTTGGGCAGTGCGTGTCGCTACTGGTACGATAGGACCTATTAGGTATCCTGTAATAATAGTGGTAATTTTGCGTTAATAAAGGCACTTTTTTTCAAATCGGTGTAATATCCGATTTTATAGGTTTTGTCTTGTTAATGAAAATGACAATATGCCATCCGTTATATTGAAGCATAATTGTAAGATTTTATTCATAATTGTATGGTTCAAAGAGAAGCTTCGTGAGCATTATCTCTCTCATTGCTGATCTCTTTATTTTTTGTCGGATTGTTTTCCACCTTTCTGATTGTATGGTATTTATATATGTATGGTTTAAGTAGTATATGTAGTGTTTATCAATAGTTATATATGTATATGTATATTTGTGTATACATTCTCGGATTACTTTTTTTCATTATTTAATATTTACTCTTTCTCAGTTTACTTGTATTATGTACGTACTTCTTTGCTCCTAAGTAAATGTTCTCAGTTTCACCCCAAGGTTGACTGGTAGAAAATGCTTGTAGCATTAAGTCCGCCTATTGTACACTGCATTTTTTGAGTTTAAATAATAAAATAAATAAATAAATAAGATCGGTAAGTTTTTTGGTTCAGGCTCTTGTTTTGAAATTTAGTTTTTTTCCCTATAACACGTTTAAGTTAATTGGATTTTCAATACCTAACCACACGTATTTCAAACGGATGAAGCCGTATCAAAATAACAGAACATTATTTTTTATTGCAAATTCACCCGGCTTTTAGGCTTTTATAAATTTGGGTCGACAAAACGACCAAGCTGAGCTGTAGGTACAAATGTAAATAATAAAATAAAATATACGAAAATTAGGGTCACAACGGGTATTTCACTGAATACCCACCTTTTCGTCATTCCATGTTTAAAAACCTTCATTAATACGCCACCAAAAGGAAAATTAAAAAATGCCTAAGCCATTTGTTTAACTCTTCTCATTTTTAATTCAGCATATTCAGCATTAACTGAATTTATTAAAGGCAAAGATACCGTCTCAGTATTTTTACCAAGGAGTTATTTGTTATTTGCGTAAACCAGAATCCCAGAGCGTCAATAAAATTATAGGCGTAAGTTTTCTGAGGCATTCCACCACAAACTACATAGGTATCTATTATAGTTAGCGTATTGGGCTAATTATGTCACTATTTATAACAAACTGGTCGTAGTGGTCTGTCTCCTGCGGCATGACACACATAAACCCATTTTTCCCGTTTCCCTAGAAATTTGGTGTAATAAACCTTGGGGAAGGCCTATGTCCAGCAGTGGACGTCTTTCGGCGGAAACGATGATGATGATGAAAGTACTTCTCTAGATTCTCTACACTATCCAAGGGCCATGCCAAATTTTAGATTTCTACGACGAGTAGGCAGTGACGGCTGTGCGTTGTCTTTCAGTCACTGTGTCAATAATGGAATAATTTTGTTTTGATTTATTGATTGAAGGCCTGGTAGCCTAGTGGTTCGACCTACTGCCTCTCATGCAGAGGGTCGGGGGTTCAATCCCGGCAAGCACCTCTAAGTTTACTTATGTGCGAAATTCAATTTGAATTTACCACTTAGCTTTTCGGCGAAGGAAAACATCGTGAGGAAACCTGCACGCACCTGCAAAGTAATTCAAAGATGTGTGATAAATCCCCAATCCGCACTGGGCCCGCGTGGGGACTATAACCCAAACCCTCCCGTGATGAGAGGAAGCCTGTGGCCAGCAGTGGGACGCAAAATAGGCTGTAGTGGTGTTTAGGTGAACACGAACTTTTGCTAAGTTTCCATACGAAAATTATGAATGCGTAAATGAAGAAACATCCACTTACTATGATAATTATTATACTTACTGAAATGTCGTTTGCAACGAGTACGCCTTGTATAGCCGACAGTAACGTTTTGTGTCAGCATTTATTTGCAAGCGCCTTTTATGTGCAGGCCTTTTTACTCAATTGCTAGTTCACTGTAATTCTGCAGAAAAAGTGGGAGTAAAGTTAAGTGGACTCTTCTATTTCCAAGAGTACCTACAAAGCTAACATCGGTGATCCGTGATCAAAACACCGCCGATACTTATTTCATTTATTTATTTCTTCTTCGTACGCGTGTAATATAAAATTGCCGATAACTTTTCTTTCCGACATTCGATTTTAATCAAACATAGCTTATATGTTGCTCCAAATTATGCTCTATCTACCCTTAAAAACTGCATTCAAATCTGTTCAGTAGTTTTGGAGATTAACTCTAACAAACAGACAGACAGACAGACAGAAAAGATTTCTAAAAATCGCTGCTTTGTGGTCTATCTACCATACATCTTTAGACCCCCGTTCCTTTTTTTGAACTTTTCTTTCTATGTACAGACACGCCGGGTTCTGCTCTTTTATTACAGTACTAGCTTCTGCCCGCGACTTCGTACGCGTGGAATATAAAATTGCCGATCACTTTTCTTAACATAGCTTAGATGTTGCTCCAAATGATGCTCTACCTACCCTTGAAAACTGCATTCAAATCGGTTCAGTAGTTTCGGAGATTAACTGTAACAAACAGACAGACAGACAGACAGATCGACGTTTCGGCCGCGATGCAGCGGCCGTGGTCACGAGAAGACAAATAGCTTTTTACGCGTTTAATTCCCGTTTTTATTGTGTTTAATATATAGTGGTTCTAAGTTAACTTGTACTAGTCAAGCTATATTTGATTAAAATGGGATATCGGGAAGAAAAGTTATCGTACATTATATCGTGGGGCACAACTAGTAAAATATAACTGTGCAGACCGTCCAATCAAATGTTTGCTCCCTCAAGTGGCGCTAGAAGAACTGTTTGGACAGTCGGCTCTCATCTTACGATGACGTAATCAAGTAGAATGTGCAGAAATTGTCTTGCAAATATTCTCAAGCCTGTCTTATTCTGCTTTTCTATCAGCGTTTAAACCGCCGTCGTTACCATTTCTTTCATTACAAACATGGAAATATAAAACATGGGCTACATCCATTTTATTCTCACTATTCTGTAACCAATACACACATTCCCCTTATTAAACCTGCGCACTTGTAATAGAAACTAGTATAAGTTATTATTTTTGTGTTACGTTTCCCTATTAATTTATTTAAATGATTGTAGATAACAACTACAACAATAAACGGACAGATCCAAAAAGGGTGGAAAGTAATATAAACAAACCTTGGCATTTCCGTACTCATTTGCAGACAGATAAAATGTCACAAGCAATAACAATTACGTAAAACAACTGTCGGGGAACGAAACAACCCATTTGATGAACAATTTTCTTTTGCTAGGAGGACTCCGTTATATTCGTAACCTTTTGTGTACCAAGTATTCAGATAAAAAAGATAATACATTGTTTGATTTTGTTTTTATATTATGAACAAGAAGAAAGATACTTACAGCAGCACGGTAAACCTACTCTTTTAATTGTGGTCAACCATCGATATTATAAAAGAAACTTCTCCAAACTTGAAGCTCGAAATAGTACATTTCGATACTAGTGCGGAAAGTGTGTCATTACTTCACGAGTAACGAGATATCGGGACGAGTGAAGAATGACACTTCCGCACGTGTATCGAACGACGTTTTTTAATACAGTTGCGAAAAAATAAGAAAAACAACAAGTAAGGAAATAGAAACGTTTATATTATTAATTTTGTAATTGCAATAGAACTGAAAAATAATAAAGTTCTACAAAAATTAAAAAAAAACTCCTAATAAAAAATTCTTCTATCTTTATTTATTTATTTTTTATTTACATTTAATAAGTAATATTTAATGGCACAATTTGTACAATTATTGAGTGTGATATTGAAAGTTTTTGCTGGTAAATTAAGTGTTTGGCTGACTGAATTAAATTATCTCACATGTCTGTGAAGATTGAGTCACTGGAAAAGAGAAAAGCACTAGTTCGCAAAAAACAACTTTGCGCACGCTAAACAGCTACGAAAAGTAGCACTTTTTGAGCAACAGTATTAAAATATTTTTTATTAAATCCATGTAAACCTCATTGTTAACCTTTTTCTTTTCCACTTATTTTATACGTTACAAATAATAATGAGAGGAAACTATGTATTTACCTATTAGCAAAATGGAAATTCCTGGAATTTCAAGTAACACGTTTAAAGAACTATAAATTATCCGTCTTTGTAAACTTTGCATCGTTACAGAGTTGTTCTGAAGTGCTGCGTTAGAAAAAGTTGATGTTCTCGACTGTAAAATAAAGGTGAAATTTACTTTCAAAGCGCTTTCAGCAAAGTAGTTGTATGGAAACGTCTACAATCGAATTCACTTATAGTTATAGCAAATGAGAAGAAACAAAGAAGAAGAAGAAGTACTTATATTAAATTACGAAGAGGATTGTCGAATGGTTATGGTGACTGAAATTGTCGAAACGTCAATTAAGTACTCTAATTTATTAGTAAATTTGTAAAGAGTTTTTAGCCGTTTATTTATTTATATCCATTACATTTAACTTACAGCTACAAGTGGCCAAAGCGTTGTAAAAAAAAAACCATTGTAAGCTTTTAAGTTTTATTTAAAAACAAAAAAGTTTTATTTCATAACTTTTCGTAGGTAAGTATCTGAATATTTTATAGCGTTATTTAATTACAAAAGGTCAGCTTTAAAGCTTCACAAGGCAAATTTACATGCTGTAATTGAATTTCAGCGTTACTGGTACAACCTTACAGCCTTACTTATACTGTACTGTACTGCAGTTTATGAAGTTCCTAATCCACAATGGACCTGCGTGGAGACTGTTAGCACCCTCTCGTTATGACAGGAGGCCTTTGCCCAGCAGTTGTGATTAATAAAATATTCTCTGGAATAAGCTGTTGTGGTGGTGGTGAATGTATAGTTGACTCACATGTAACACGGTCCGGCGATATCGTGCGGCGGGTACACGAGGATCGGCGGCGAGGGCGCCGGCGACGGGCTGTTCTTGCGCCTGCGCGCGACGAACACGCCCGCCATTATCACGAGCAGCAGCAGCGCTGCGCTCGCGCCGCCCAACGCTACCAGCGCCGCTTCTGAAAAGATAAGCAGTGGTTACGTAGGTTCACGATCGTAACTATACATATAACATATAAACGATACTCAACACAGAAAAGCGATGTAAAAAAAATTATATGCATGTTTACAGACATTTTTATGTATAATTTAGACTTAAGTATAATTTATTAATGTCGTTGGCTTCTAGAAAGCTTGTAAATTATTTTTACATCACCCTTGGCCGTAAAGTGAGATTTTCTGCCCGCTACGTGGAGAGAAAATCTCACTTCTTGGCCAAGGCAAGACGTAAAACTTTTGACAAACCACGGGTGGTAATTTGTAAAGCCCCAGATCGCATATTTATGGCCCTCACCTTCGGTTCGGGCTACAGAAACCTGCGATCTGGGACATTTACGAATTCACCACCCTAGGTCCACTAGGTGTAGTGTACTATTCTTTTGTTAATCTTTTCACTAGGGATCTTATCCCTGGTTTAATGTTTCTTGCCTCACGATTTTGTTACGTACCTATCTCAGATTTTGTTACTTTTGATATCCAAATTTTAAATAGACAACTGTTTATCTTGCTATATTTTTTTTTACTCACTTAGGTTTTCTTTTTTTTAACTTGACACTAAGCGGTATCTTTATAATGCATGCTGTGTTTGCCTGTAATTGGGTGGATACTCTTGATGTTATCGTACTAAACGTTCAATTTGTGCATGTGCTATGGTATTGTACCTGTTGGCAAACCTTATTAAATAAATAAAATAAAATAAATGTTTTAGGTATGTTTGTAAATAATTATGTATGTTTGTGTACTTTATATCTCGGAATAACGCGTAGTTCCCGCAGGAACGCTCTTGCCGAATTCCACGCTTAAACTATTTTATAGTAGGTATATTAGTATAGATTGAGTCACAAACTCAACTCGTCAACTTGTTCAAATTATCAACCGAGTAAGCAAGTGTAAGTACATTTTTCACGTTTTCTGACCAAAGGCAAGGGTAAATTATTTCTCTTCCGAATTTATTATGTTGGTTATGAAAACAATTTCCAAATCGAAAATGTCAACTCCACAAATAACTTTCAAGGAAAATAAAAGCTAATATTTATTACTTTTGCAGAAACATTTACTTTAGGTCACGCGAAACAGGATAAATGTGGTTGAACTAACTTCTAAATTATAACAAGACTGCATTTCTAAGGAAATTCGCCCAATAAAGTTTCACAAAAGCATGAAGTAATACAATAAACTCACAGAAATTTCAAATTAATTTTAATCGTAAATGGAGTAAGTACGCCAATAAATAAAAATCCTAACTTTTGCAATCAAATTAATTAAACCTTCTTACAATTGGTTACTCCTTAGACGCATTGCATGCTATACCTACATAGTTTCGGAGCAGTTAAGCTCACATAATGGCAAAACATGGGTGGTGCTGTGTCGGTGCACACGATCGTTCGTTTTAACGTGTTAACGTCGGTTTCCGCGACCCCAACCGCCCGTGATAGTAACTCAAGGCGAATTACACCGTGATGAGTATAACATTCAAATAATGACACTAAAACCACGCTCACAAGAATTTTGTAAGACAGTTCGGGATATACCAATTTGTCACATTCCACTTTTCTGGCTAGTACCCGTATGTTTCGTTGTGATTTCAAAGACGTTTTGCGTCAAAAATAACTGAAAAATTCTATGAAGCCACAATTCTCGTAAAAGCACGTCATTCGTGTAAGCCGCTTAACGATTGTTTTGAGACCTACAGCATATCTGCGGAACAAGTTAAGTAAGTATGTCTGACACTTTCTCCCCTAACTAACATTATCCCCCTTTATCCCTTCGTCCTAAAACTTTCTCATTTTACCCCGCATTTTCACGCCATGGCTTAAGAAATGGCAGATGTCAACAGAGTCTGGGGACTCACTGCCTGACCGCCCTTCCATCCCTAGGTAAGTAAAGTGCGGCAATGATTGCTCCTTATTGTCACCTTGGAGAAAGGATGTTTTGGGAGCGTCAGAAAGGAAAACCTTTATACTTTAATACACACCAAGTTAATAAGCAATAGTTTTTCCATTAAAACACTAAAGGACTCTTCATAATAATTTAATAACTTATAATTATTAGGACTTTAGACATTAAATGTTATGTAATGAAGTCGACTCTGACCCATAGCTTTTCGAGGCAACATTTATGGCAGATCGTTATAGCGTTGGGAATACGATATGGCGCTATGAATAATTTTATGGACATCATTAAACACGCAGGTTTTTATAGGTTGTAACTTTAACGAGATAGAACACAAATGTTCTCTTAAATCTGTAGGTAACGCAGTTGACATTTCATGATCGTTAGTGTTGAATTGTATTATAACATAAGTACAATAGTCTGAAAAGAGTCCCCTTGGGAAAAGGCGCAAGGTCGTAACAATAATCTCAAAATGAGAAATGCGCACATAATAAAACAGTGAATAAAATTGGACCCTGCCCGCTCTGTTACGATGGTCGCGCGACTGAATAGAACTAGGGGCAAACATTATGTGATGAACACGAATGTTGGTAATCGAGTAATGGATGTTAGAGGCGTCACCCATGGCGGCTTTTTGTAGCGATACTGCCGCGCTATTCATACCACTATCCTTTTTACATAAAAGGATAGCGTTATGCTACAAAAAGTTGCCGTGGGCGAGAGCTCTTCAGGATTTATATTGGTCCTGAGCTCTGAGTGACCGAGCTTAGAAAGAAGTCATTAGAAAGAATCAAAATAAATTTTCTTTATTATAAGTTCGAGATAGATCGATTCGTCGTCTCCGTAAGCTGTTTGGCATGTAAGTTCTTTGAGAGTGTAGGAGGATAAATATATAAAAGGCAATATCGCGACTGACTGACTGACTGACTGGCTGATCAAAGCCCAGCCCAAACCGCTGATGATAGAAGTTTGAAATTTGGAGACGACATTGATTGTATGTTGTAGGCGTCGTTTAAGAAAGGATTTTTGGAAATTCGTACAGTATGCAAGTTTCGTTATCCTTTCAAGTTAGAAATAAAAAAACATCATGATTTAAGTGCCTAATTAGAATCAAATGAAACACGTTTCAGCATTTTTAAGCACACAGCACTGAAACGTCGCTAAAATCTCGATTTGCATTAAATTCAATATTTTACGCGTACGATGTCGCGGGCAAAAAGCTAGTTAGTAAAATATAGTCAGTTCTTACCCCTCAAGTTCACAGAGTTGGCGATGGAAAACCCGGTAACGGAGCTGGAGGTGGGCGTCTCCTCAAAAGTGGGGTTACGAGCGGTCGGTTCGAACTCGTTGATCTCGGAGTATCGTGACGTCACTGGGTGGTTGTACTCGAGGGGACTCGGGTCATAGTAGTCCTCGGGGTCTTGCTGTTCGCCCGCTTCTGACTCCAACCCTGGGACAAGATACGTAGTTAGTGGCTTTAGAGCCACTAGTACCTAGGAGCAGCTTACAAATTATTGAAATGAATTGAATTTCATAATTGAGTGCGACTTCATCCGTATGTAACGAGTGTGCATTAATATGTTGATGTCTTTTATTACCAAATTCGACTTTAATTAAACAAAGAATGTGTTGTGCTCCGAACATAGACGTAAATAATATAGACCCGGTCTAACGTACACGTAATATGTCCCCGCTTCCACGGTGTCCAATCCAAAGTTCTGTCTCCGAGCGTGCGTGGCAATAAGCGTTTTAAAAAAAACTTTTTTCGAAACTGTTTCTCAGTATCTAAAAACTCGTCTCGTTGTTGGAAAAATGTGACCCAGCTTTAGTGTCACGATACAAGTTTAACTTTGGATTGGACACCAATGAAGTGGGGAAACATGACATTTATCTACGTTAGGCCGGGTCCATACGAAGTATTATTTATGTCTATGGCTCCGAATGATAGTCTTTCAAATTCACCTGTGAAAATTGCATATTGTAAGTAGTACCAGGCCGACCGAGCTTTGCTCGGATGAAAATAGCTAAAAATGAATTTTCTCAGATATGAGACCTAGCTAAATCGATTTGTCACCCCCGAAAACCCCTACATGCCAAATTTCATCGAAATCGTTAGAGCCGTTTTCGAGAACGTGATTACAAATATATTTTTATAGGTACATACATATATAATCTACAAATATTGGTCGTTTAATAGTATAGGATAGGATAATCATTCAGTAGTTCCGGAGAGTATCTCCAACAAACAGACAAACACAAAGTGACAAAAACTTCTCTTTTATACTCTCTATCGGACAATGCTCAGTCTAAGCCTTTCATTGAAAAAGTTTAAAAATTGGTACAGAATTTATACAACTTGAATAGAGAGAACGGATTTGTCCGCAATCTCATTGGACCGGCCCGGTAAAAGGCTTGTGCGTTATTTTTTCACGAATGGACGATTCTTCCATTTTAATAATTCAACGTCAACACCAGAAACGTTATTAAGACTTCTATTTTACTCATCGGTCACCGAACTTACGGTATCTAATTAACGATTGTTTTATACGAGTACAGTACTTAGGCAATCTTCATTTAAATACATTTTTTATGTCGATGGTATAGGCAAACGAGCGCACAGCCTAAGTGGTTACTGCGGTCCATGGACACCGAAATCCTTTGATCCCCCATTAAGAAACCATAAGATCTCAAATGCGAGGCCTAAGATGGAATGCCTCTGTGACAGAATTTTCACCGGCAGCCTTAACTAACTCCCTACCGGAACACAACAGTGCGAGCATTGCTATTTAGCGGGGAAAGACGGTGGTACCTCACCAGATAGACCTAGCACCAGGCCCTGCCACTAGCAAAAAATAAATAAAAAACTTGAAATTTTCAGATCACTTTTCATGATTCGGTAATTTTCAACGACAAAAAAGGACGAAAACGCAAAGATTTTTTTACAATCTTAGTACGTAAATTTCCGTTTTTCATATCCATTTGTGTAATTCAACAGTGTAAATTTCCATGAGAAATACAAAATAAGGCAAATTCGGTATTGGATTTTTTTAAATCACTATTTTCTTGACAACAGATTGACACAACATTTGGTATGGTAGGGGATGCAACATAACATCTCAACATTATAATTATCTCAACTTCTTTTTACGCGACCAAAGTGGCGGGTACCAGCTAGTCTTACCTAAATTATTATACTGCTCATCCCTGATGTCTTCTACAGGGTCGATCGGCGGCGCATACCAGGGCCTCCGGGAGTAAATCTTCTTCGTGTTGACCACCCTCACCTCGTCAACAGCGTTCCGGAAGCCGGGCGGTGGCCGGCTTAGCATCTCTTATCACCAGACAATACCTGTCGGCAAAGATACACAGCATAATTAATTAGCGTGCACACAGGCCTGCTGATAGTAAGTGGACACTGTGGCCCATGGACAAAATTAGTTTTTTTTTAACCTATGATATAGGCAAACGAGCGCACAGCCCACCTGATGATAATTGGTCATTGCGGCCCATGGACACCGGAATCCCATGATCCCCCATTAAGAAACCATAAGATCTCGAATGCGTTGCCTACCCTGAGGCCTAAGATGGAATGCCTCTGTGCTAGAAATTTCACCGGCTACCTTAACCCACTACCGGATCACAACAGGGCGAGCACTGCTATTTGGCGGCAGGTTAGTGGGGAAAGACGGTGGTACCCCCCGGACGGACCTAGCAGCAGGCCCTACCACTAACGAAAGTACGTAGTACCCTGCGCTTCCGTTAAGTAATTCAAGGATATGTGGAAAGTCTTGGCCCGCGTAGGAACTAAACCCAAACAAACTGTTTCGTGAGAAGAAGTCAGTAGTTTGAATAGGCTGAAGTTCTGAAAACTTTTCTTCAACGTAAGAACTATGAACCTTTGGCGTAACAAATCACGTAAAAAGTATACTGTTGTACACTTATTTTATGTATTTATGGCTTTTTAGTAACGTGAGATCGACTTTGTGGCGGTTTAAGTAAAAAAAAACATTAAAAAGTAAAAAGTTAAAAACTACAACCCGACTAGGTACTAAAAATCAACAATAATTTATAATCATATGATAAGGAACAAATGTTTTTGAACCCCAGATTTTTATGTAAATCCGGCAGATTCTTTATTTATAATACATCTCATGTTACTTGGACAATTAAAAATAATCAAACGCCACCAGTTTCATCAAAATCGGTATTGTAGTTTTAGCTCTAGGGTGGAAGTCACATAAATAAATACACTGCTAAAAATAATAACCCTTCTTTGGCTTTTCCGTAGTCTTGTAAAAATGAAGATAATGCATCTGCCTCTTATTTACATTACACGGAACATTTCTGTTGACTTTTGATATATCTGTACCTTTGCAAAAAGTTGTTGCTTAAACAAAATAGGCCCCAGCTATTTCACCCCTGTTATTCTTGTTAACAGTTCCCTCTCTCGGGTCTCCAGTAAATGACCGCAATATATAAAGAAGAAAGGATCCGAGCCGAAAAGTGAAACACTATAATTTTTCAAGGCAGCGTAATGAAAATAGATGCCCGTAATTTTTATGAAGTCAGCTTTTTCGGAGGAATTAGGCTTATCGTGGAATAAGGTCCTATGATCTTGGAACAAAAATGGTTGTGATTTTCAGTTCAGTGGCGGATCCAGGATTTTTATTTGGGGGAGCTTGCAATAATATAAATGCGAAACTAAGTCTGTCTGTTTTTCTGTCTGTTACCTCATCACGCTTAAACCGCCGGATCGATTTAGACGAAATTTTTTATGTATGGAGATACTTCGAGTCTCGGGGAAGGACAAAGGTCACTTTTTATCACGGAATAATGCATAGTTCCCACGGGTGAGCTATAACCGAATTCCACGCAGATGAAGTCGACGTCCATAACAAGGCTTCACAAAACCCAGGAATCCTTCTCAATGACTTACTTACTCCACTTAATTGGAAAGTTCCTCGCTACGTAGCAATCGCCAACAAAACAAACATTTATTTCTTCCAAATTGTTATTAGATTTCAATTGATGTAACGTGATATTTTATAGAAATTAGAAATTGAAAGAGCTTCCTTTAATTTATACTATAGGTAATACTCGTTGTATAAAACTTCATTTTGTCATAAATAAGTGTGCAACCAGCACCAGAATGAGACAGTTTTATTTCGCATCAGTTTGCTTAGAACAAAGAAAAACAAATACAGAACCGTCCCCAGAAACCAATGAAATCACTTTCTGTAGTGAAAAAAGAGTAGGTAAGTATTTGCTCTCCATCGCCTCAGGTCCGTAAATAACGCATTAAGCTTTACTGAGACGATTCATTCAGAAGTTTATTGTAATGCCTCGTCTAGGTCGAAGCTGACCTAAGCAATCACTGCGTATTTATTTAATTTACTAACTTCTGCCCGCGACTTCGTCCGCGTGGAATTCGATTATCGCGTTCCCACGGGAACTAATGCGTTTTTCCCGGATAAAAAGTAGCCTATGTCCTTTCTCGAGACTCCAACTATCTTCATAACAATTTTCATCAAAATCGGTCCAGCAATTTTCACGTGATGCGCGGTAAAATAAACAGACAAACGGATAAACAGACAAACAGACGAAAATTTTAAAAACTGTTGGAATGTGTTCTGTTATCGATTCTAAGTATCCCCAGCCAACTTTTTTTCGAATATCTCCCATGTACAGACTTTCGACCCTCTGTAGCTTTATTATATGTTTATAGATAGATCAGTTAAATTTCGCATTTGATAAAAATTCCAACCTTGTGTATCTTAATAATATTGAAATCGATTTTCATATAATTAAGCTTGGAATTTGAATCCTTTAAAATAACGATTGAATTTGAATTATTACACCAATTAATATATATATAAAACTCAAAGGTGACTGACTGACTGACATAGTGATCTATCAACGCACAGCCCAAACCAGTGGTCGGATCGGGCTGAAATTTGGCATGCAGGTAGATGTTAATATCTCAAGACCATTCTTTTTGTTTTTAATTTGGGAGTTGGGAACCAACAAACTCACTGCTCTGTTGCTTATTTCCATGCCGCTACTAAAAGTACAAAAAATTAAGTATATTTAGGATTTACTTTAATTATAAGCTTTTGAACGCTTTACCTATTGTATGCCCTTTCAAGTTTTAAACACAGTATGAAACTAAAGTAAAAATTATGAAGAAAACGTAGTTAATTAAGCAAAGCTTGTAAAAAGAAACTGAGCAATTCAAAGACAATCTCAGCCGGAGATTTCCACGGTAATCCCTATTATC
Organism: Aethes cnicana; assembly: GCA_963971205.1. Lineage (NCBI taxonomy): Eukaryota > Metazoa > Arthropoda > Insecta > Lepidoptera > Tortricidae > Aethes > Aethes cnicana. Next base: position 7,263,964 of record OZ020287.1, on the reverse strand, counting down.
GTAGTTAAGATTGAGAAAATAAAAGAAAAGAAAATTGTCTTTGGCCAACGTTGATAAGGAATTGAAGTGAATTAAAAATGAAATAACCGAATTATAGCAACAAAGTCTCCTGCGTAGGTTCGATTTTTTCCCGGACCAGTAGGAACTCTCTTAGTAAGTACTCTCCCATAATCCCCGCAAGGACCTCCGACCAGTAGTTTCGGCTGTAGCAGTAACGAAAGAGATTAAATTAATATTGTTTGATTTTAATAAATCATGGTTATCCGTGATTACCTACTTGACTGACGCCTACCGATTTCATCAGAAAATTAACTTGAATCTACCAAAATTCTCGTTACTTATTCCGCCAAGTGCGTCCCAATTCATATTTGTGCAGAACTTCCATCGTTATCATAAAAACAAACTAGAATAATGAGTATGTAAGTATCTTAGAAATTCGCAGAAGTTACGTTAGGCACCCATCATTATTTTTTGATTCTATACATAATAGGTATGAATGTAGCGCACGATTGTTACTAAATTGTTCATAGTCATTCATAAATTTAGTTACTTGCTTTTTTACTTTCAGCAGTAGTTTTATTTAGCTGCTTAGTGAATTTTCTACCAAACTATTCGTTCGTCATCGTGGCCTAGATATTTTATATTGTAAAAATATAAACACCGAGTTATATTTTCTCATTTTTATCACACCGTAACTGAATTTGTCTCTACCCAAATTATTTGCTGATGGGATAACGTCTTATAAATTGATGAACGCCGGCTGCGCCCACCAAAAAAAGACGACGCCATGTATGTCCATGTCCATGTAAGTATGTCTATGGCGATGTATGTCCTACGTAATGGGACATATACTTTAACGTTTTCTTATAACGTTATCTCGTAAAATTATCGTCCATAAACCGACTTTATACACAATCTTTTTTTTTTATTTATAATAAATGAAAGTTTTTCTAATCTTTAATAATTTCATATTATACTAATTATTTTTTACTAGCTTTCATTTTAAGAGAAACCTAACACGTTAGAGTTCCCATTACATCCGTTACCCGGGGTTAACCTTAATTAGGCAGTGAGCTAATTACTTTTTGTAATCTCTTTCTACACGGAGAATAAAAATTTCGTGCAAACGATAAGAAAAAAATTTTTTTGGAGGAAAATAATTTTACTAATTAATAAATCGTTTTGGATAGAATGGGTAAAAAATAATAAGTAGTCTAACAGTAAGTAAAAGTTATTTGCGTTGAGTTGAGATAATAAACTTCTTATTTCAATTAAATAATTAATAAACTATATTATGTAAAAAACATCCACTGTTTTAGGTAAGAACATTTTTGTGTTATAATAAAAACATCATTTAAAGTACCTACCTACTCAAATTATCGTTCAAAGGTGCAAATAAGTGTAGTAATCCATTCTAACGAATACTAAAATCCAATATGCATATGTGGTCTAAGGAGGCTTCAGCAAGGCTACAAAAATGTAATAGTAGGTAAATAAATGAAGAAACCTGGATATAAGGGTAACTAGGCATTGAAATGTATTGAAGCCGTGGTGGCCTAGTGGTTCGACTTACCGCCTCTCATGCAGAGTGTCGGGGGTTCGATTTCGGCTCACACCTCTAAGTTTGCTTATGTGCGCAATTCAATTTGAATTTACCACTGAGCTTTTCGGTGAAGGAAAACATCATGAGGAAACCTGCACGCATCTGGGAAGTAATTCAAAGATGTGTGTGAAGTTCCCAATCCGCGCTGGGCTCGCGTGGGGACTATAGCCCAAATTAATATGCTCTCAGCCTTTGATACGAACATCAAAAGGAAATTAATGTCCGTTCACTTTCAACCTTTCCAATAACCTACTAAATACTGGGTAAATTTGAAGCACTTACGAAGATGAAGGCACTCTCATAAGGCTTAATTAATTTAAAATGTTAGAGAGACAAGCCGTGGTGGCCTAGTGGTTCGACCTACCGCCTCTCATGCAGAGAGAGGGTCGGGGGTTCGATTCCGGCCAGTTTACTTATGAGCGAAATTCTATTTAAATTTACCACTGAGCTTTTCGGTGAATGAAAACATTGTGGGGAAACCTGCACGCATCTGCGAAGTAATTCGAAGATGTGTGTGGAGTCCCCAATCCGCACTGGGCCCGCGTGGGGACTATAGCCCAAACCCTCTCGTGGTGAGAGGAGGCCTGTGCCCAGCAGTGGGACGCAAATAGGCTGTAGTAGTAGTAGTGGTAGCAGTAGGTTCTTCGGGAAGTGTAGGGGAGCACTAAGAGAGGATAACCCGAAATTTCTCCAAGATTGTACTTACAATCAAAAGTATTAATATGTACTTACATGTTAATACTTTTGCGCATACGAAGTCGCGGGCAAAAGCTACTTTAAGGCATTCACTGCCACTTCTGTCTTACGAACTTTCGCCAGGTGCCACATCTGTCATTAAGGGAACATTGCAACGCACATGTGCGTTCAAGGCACTGCGGCAAAGTCAGCGAAACGCATATATGCGTCGGTGGCAGTGAATGCGTTAAAGAAAAGCCGTGGAGCGTTTTGAAATTCATCGGCTCTTTTCTGATTTTATCGTCGATTGTATGTCGGCGGTGAATCAAATTCAAGTACCAATACGCAATTTACCTTCCTCAACAATCGAATTAATGTCTAATCGTCAGTGCTAAAAGCTCATTTCAAATATCCATAATCAAGTTACTTCCTCGATAGCCCCCGCGCTTCCTCATCAACAGCTATGAGAAACGGGATTGCTTCTGAAAATAGGGATGACGACAACTTTTTTTCTTTAGTCTATCAGGAAGATTATTGAAAAGTATTGGACATGTATTTTTTCTTTTTTCACGTAATCAAACTTATACGGAGATATATTGAGTTGAAATGTCGCGTGACGTCACGGTTAGGTACGATTTATACCTAACGGTGACGTAGTTAGCCCCCACTCTCCAACTTTAATGCGTTTTAACTTGTCATTCTTCGTTAATTTGATAAAACAAAAATACGTGTCTAATATTTTTTTATTACCTGACTGACGGACTAATTATAATTTCGATTTCTTCACCCTGTCGTCATCCCTATTGCCATCGCTTGTAATAAAGTGGATTCAACATTTATACGACCATAAGGATAGTCGGTGAATGAGAAAAAATAACAATTGGCTCGACATACCTAGCTCGAATAACTTACTAATTAGGTAGGTATGTAACAACCTATTTAGTAAGTTATTGCAGTAGTTAAAAGACAAGATTCTCCATTTAGCCCAAGCGGACAAAGAACCTTCGGTAGTTTTGTTTCATCAGTTTAAATTTAAAGTGAAGACGCAAAAGCTAATGACCTTGAGCAGTCGAGGCAGGCAACTGTCTCAGCGGACAATGTCTGTTTGCATTGGAGGGAGCGAGAAGCACGACCGCGGCTTGTGGGCGATATTAGTAGAAAATCAGAAAAATGAAGATTTAAAAAAAACACATTGCGTGATCAAATATAAATTAGCAAATTTTTTGGTATGAGTATTACGGAATATATAGTGTACCTATTTAATTATAGAAGTCTGCGTTACTATAAAGTAAACTTATAGAACCGTTTAAATAGGATTAGAAGACGTAACTTCACGATTTTCTTCACGAACCATTTTCATGAAATCCTTTTTACGAAAAAGCAAGTTTTTTAAGTATATATATATACGAGTATATATAGTGAATATTAACATATATTTTACTCGCCTTACAAAATCAAATAGTTTTCGTTTATATACTGTTTAAATAAAGTCAATTTAGTTCTTGTCAGCGCCTTAATTAAAAGGTTAAGACATTGATAAAGCAAAACTATCGAAGGTTCCAGTCCACTTGGGCTAAATGGAGAATCGTGTCTATTATATACAAGGTATGCATTTTTACTTAAAAGTTTGAAATATTTCATAGAATACCTAGTTGAGAAACTAAAGGTTCAACACATCATTATTTTTAGTAAAAAAAAAACGAATTTAACAAAAGCTAAATATTAAACAAAAATACTATAAGACTTATTATTCTTTTTAGTCATGTCTCGACTCATTAGGGAATGTCCAAAATTAATTGACACGTACCAATTTACTTATATTTTTTAATTAAATCAGATGTGGCTCTAGTATAATTTTATATTCGTGATGGCTGAATAACGTAACTGACGTTAATGAAAGAATATTAAATGTTAGTAATTAAGAGTACAAGTTATTAGTTCGGACGTAGTCTTTTCTCATGACCGAATGAATGAATGAAGTTTATTTGTCGAAAGTGGGTGTACAAAGATCTTAATTACTAAATAATCACTACAATCTACCTATAGACAGATATACAAATTTGTCATGAGCATGGAATTATTAATAACAATTAACTTAAGTTTTAAGCACGCCAGTTGAAAAAAAAACCACTAGAATTTGCCCGCGACTTCGTTTCCGCATAAACATTAAAATTAAAAACCCATTGTACCCATTCCCGTGGGCATTTCGGAAAATCCTCTCTTAGTGCTCCTCTACACTCCCCAATGAACATACACGCCAAATTTCAGCTCGCTACGACCAGTAGTTATGTCTGTGCGTTATCGTCAGTCAGTCAGTGATGGAAGAGTTTTATATATTTACTAGCTTCTGTCCCCCACTTCGCTCGCGTGGAATTCGGTTTTCGCGTTCCCGCGGGAACTATGCGTTTTTACGGGGAAAACAGTAGTCAACTATCTCCATGCCAAATTTTATATCAATCTCTCCAGCGGTTGAAGCGTGAAGAGGTAACAGACAGACAGACAGACAGAGTTACTTTCGCATTTATAATATGGAATTAGTATTATTAGTATTAGTATGGATTTAATAACTACATGTCAACTGAATGTTAAATGGTCGGACATGTAATTTTAAACTAAGATAGCCTATCTTAGTTGAATTTGAAAGATGATGATGAAAGATGTTTACACTTTTGCGTCAATTGTACGAACGTGGAAAACTTTTACTACGAATTTTTAAATGTAGGTACTTACCTAATGAAAATAAGATGTAGATAACTTTAAAACGATCATTTTATTTTAAGACTAGCTTCTGCCCGCGTGGAATTCGGTTATAGCGTTCCCGCGGGAATTGAGCGTTAAACTAAATTATATACGAAAACCTTCCCCTTGAAACACTCTATCTATTAAAAAAACCGCATCAAAAACCATTGCGTAGTTTTAAAGATTTAAGCATACATAGGGATATAGGGACAGAGAAAGCGACTTTGTTTTATACTATGTAGTGAAGCTCGATCAATGATATTTCCTTTAGTACTACTACAACAGCCTATTTGCATCCCACTACTGGGAATTGGCCTCCTCTCGTCACGAGAGGGTTTGGGCTATAGTTCCCACGCGGGCCCAGTGCGGATTGGGGACTTCACACACCTCTTTGAATTACTTCGCAGATGCGTGCAGATTTGCCTCACGATGTTTTCCTTCACCGAAATTTCGCACATAAGTAAACTTAGAGGTGTGAGCCGAAATCGAACCCTCGACCCTCTGCATGAGAGGCGGTAGGTCGAACCACTAGACCACCCACCACGGCTTCCTTTAGGTTGAAGACTATTTAACCTGAATTTCTAGTTGCACGTGAGAGTTCCAGCTTATTTTAAGCCGTCTAGACATTGATCTACTTTTGCACTAAAGGCCAACCATCCATACAAATATACAGTCTGTTACCTCTTCACACATAAACCGCTGGGCCGATTTAGAATAAATTTGGTATGGAGTCGGAGTCCCGGTTAAGGCCAAGTGTACTTTTTATCCCGTAAAATATTAGTTTTTTGCGGGAATGCGATAACCGAATTCCAGTTTCCACGCATGCAAAGTCGCGGGCAAAAGTTAGTTCTTTATACAGAGACTAAAAATGACGTGAAGAAGATCCAATCTGAATAGATTTATTATGGTTCACATTTAAACTACTTACTTAAATTAACTGTAATTTAATTTACATCATCCTTGGCCATAAAGTGGGATTTTCTGCCCGCTACGCGGAGAGAAAATCTCACTTCTTGGCCAAGGCAAGACGTAAAACTTTTGACAAACCACGGGCGGTAATTTGTAAAGCCCCAGATCGCATATTTATGGCCCTCACCTTCGGTTCGGGCCACAGAAACCTGCGATCTAGGACATTTACGAATTCACCACCCTAGGTCTGTAATGTACTATTAAATAAGATACATCAATGTACAGAATTTTGTCACTTTAATTTTGGTAATCTGACGTTTACGAAGTAATGGAAAACTGTGACAGTGTGCCGTAAATAACTTATCAGATAACTTACTTACTAGATACGTACCTACTTAATTAATGGCAGATTACAATTACAAATTCCACTTTGAAAATATTACCGTTAAATACAAAGGTCAAATAAAAGCTTAATCTTTTTACAAGAAAAGGTGTAATTTACCTTTACTAAATAAAACTTTCAATCTAAATTAAGGTACCTGATAACTCTTCTAAAACAAAGTGGGGGCGACAAGGGACTAGACTAAATTAGGTTTAGACTTTCGCAGATCGTGCAAAAAAATATTATGCAAGTAATCTTATTATTCGTAGTATACAATTTTTATAAGTCCTGGGTATCGTTTTTTAAGCAGTCAACATGACATGTGTTTTTATCGACACGTCCTACGTATAGGTAGGTACTAGTGCAAGCGCAAAAGCGTGATTTTACAGGAGGGCTGTGCAAAGGTTTTTTCACTCATAACGTTTTTGTTATTTATGTCAATTTCACAAAAAAAAAAAAATTGCGGATGGCTGTTTCTTTAGTCTACATTCACGGAATTACAACTATATGATTTATCTTTTTTTGTACTCCTCTACTGTTATTTCCTATTTATGCGTTCAAGGACATCTTTATAAGAACCTGCAAAATAAGTTAGGAGAAAAGTTCATACAAAGTCTACTCGATGTTGCGTTTAAACCACATACCAAATGATTTAGCACAGCATATACAATTAATACGTTACTACCAACATAACAAAACATTAATTTGCACAGGTATAATAATTATGATGACATTTATTAATAGTACATTATTGCAGAGGCCGCCAAGTAGCGCATTGCCGGACGAGTCAGTTAGAAGGCTGAGCGAAGCGAAGCCTTCTATTAGTACGAGTCCGGCAATCGCAATTGCGGCCGAGGTATATATAATGCTTTTCTCAAACAGCGAGGAAATACGTAAGGTCAGTCGGGTCAAGTGCGCCAGGATGGGGTAAGTGCGCCTAACATAAATATATCGAAACCTATAAATATTACTCAACCAGTAGTTGGCTGTTTACAAGGCATAAGGGCAAAATAAATTTAGGCGCACTTACCCCACATCAGTATTTACTACTTCCATGATCGTGGATGATTTGGCCATGGAAGTTGTCCTTATTACCTCCATGGATTTGTCAGTTTCGGGGCCAGTGCGCCAGGTTGGGGTAAGTGCGCCTAACACAAATATATCGAAACCTATAAATATTACTCAACTAGTAGTTGGCTGTTTACAAGGCATAGGGGCGAAATAAATTTAGGCGCACTTACCCCACATCAGTATTTACTACTTCCATGATCGTGGATGAATTTGGCCATGGAAGTTGTACTTATTACCTCCATGGATTTGTCAGTTTCTAGAGGTGTCTCAAATAGCATGCGAATTAAAAAAAAACACACACGACAATAATGTTTTTGCTGGCCAAGGCCGGCAATGGACAGCCTCGCGTCTTCTTTTTTTGAAAGTAACACGAACATTTCCGAGCATGTTTGAGAAAAATACTTTTCTGCCAACATAACAAACCAATTTAAATGTTGTCACTTGCACCTGGCAAGTGAACATTAAAATTAAAAAAAAACGGCCAAGAAGCGAGTTAAACTCGCGTGGAGAGGATTCCAATCCTTGATTATTTTCAATGACGTCATTTTCAAACCGTTCCACAGCATAAGCTCTTTTATATGATAGATTTCAAATACCATGGACTTCTTAATAATTTTCCTGTAATCTATAGGTCAATAACTATCCTCCGTATTTTTTCCAAAATTTTAGGTTAAGTGGTTTCGGAGATAAGGGGGGGGGGTCATTTTTCGCCTATTTTAAAAAAGAAATTAAAAAAATATATTGGAGACCCTCATAAGAATTACTTTCATTTGGTATGTCACACGATATAGTTTTCAAACCTTCATTACTATTTTTTCAAGTTTAGTCCCCAAAAATGGAGTCTATGTTTAAAATCCATTTTTATTTTTTATTTATTTATTTAGGTCTGCCAACAGTTGTTACATTGTACTTAAAGCTACTTAATTAATAGTACATTACAGACCTAGGGTGGTGAATTCGTAAATGTCCCAGATCGTAGGTTTCTGTGGCCCGAACCGAAGGCGAGGGCCATAAATATGCGATCTGGGGCTTAACGAATTACCGCCCGTGGTTTGTCAAAAGTTTTACGTCTTGCCTTGGCCAAGAAGTGAGATTTTCTCTCCGCGTAGCGGGCAGAAAATCCCACTTCATGGCCAAGGGTGATGTAAAAGTATTTATTTTTGTTACACGTCCATCTTTGGGTTACAAACTTGCATAGATGTACCAAATTTCAACTTAATCGGTCTAGTAATTTAGGAGAAAATCGACTGTGACAGACGGATGGACAGACACACGAGTGATTCTATAAGGGTTCCGTTTTTACCCCTTGAGGTTCGGAACCCTAAAAAAGCAGTTAAAAAACAATTGAAAAAAAATCTCGATTTGAATGTCATTGCCATGTCCGCCATTATTTCTGCAGTTACATCATTTTATAATCAGTGTAAGAAATAAAAAAATATTGAGTGTTTTGTGATATTTCCATTAAATAATGGACGAAGACGAGAACATTGCTTCTACACCGACATGTGTGCCCAAGCACTAACAATAGTTATTTGTGCAACAAGAGAGCAAAATTGTTTTTTGCTTCGAGTGCCATGTTTGAGTCCTGAGCTAGCGAAAGATTCTATAGTTGAATCACGAGCGTTTAGCGAGTGATTCTAATTTAGAATCTTGAGCTTAGCGAAGGACTCACAGGCACGAGAAGTAAAAGAAATTGCTCTCGAGTAGCACATACAATTTTTCACCTCAGTAGCGAGAACACATAAAAGGTATACACGCAAAGAATACTTACATACAACACGAAAAATATGAAATAGCATTTCTTCTTCACTCCTTTCACTTAAATTATTACTTGAATTTTGTTTTAAAAGAATTACTTTAAGTTAGTTGTCGAAAATGAAGAAGAAAGACATGAATAAAGAATGGCGGCAATTTTCTAAACGTGTGTTCGGAAACTAGTACAATGATAAATTTCGAATTTATTCTGTAATATTTGAAAACTTTTAGTTTACTTTAAATTAAAACTTTAGTTTAACATGATTGTAATTTACATGATTATATGAAATATAAGTAATTTTAAAAATTACAAGATTTTTAGACGGTAACTCAACGTATAATTTTAATGTCTAAAAATACACGTCGGTACTGATGTGTTGCGCGTATCCGAACGTATCAAGGTCAGTTTTTTTTTCTTCGAAAATAGATTCGCATTATGATTTGCCTAATATAATTCTCCCTCTTTTCTTAAATTAATGAAAAGAAGAGAGCTAATTAAGTCTATATTGTTCGAATTTTAGTATAAGAAGTAGGTACTACTAAGATGCCGCAGTATAAAATGACCATTCGCAGTTATCAAAGTTAAAAAAAGAAAAAGAGTGGGAACGATTTAACTTCATTTTAAGAAGTTTTTAATTCGTTTTGTTTTCAAGTAGGTACTTTTATTTATTTTTTCTTCATATCTTACTGAATAATTTTGATCTAGAATAGTAAATTGATTACATTAGACCTTTGCCTTGCCTGATGGGATAAACTGATTAAAAAAAAGAAATTAAAAAAAATACTTTGTCACGATTTTGCTCACTAATTTCTGACAGCAAAGTCTACTTGTTCGAGCTGCTGAGGTGAAAAAAAATTACCGCCTACCAAATCTTGTCACTTGTACGAGAAGCGGCATGTTTTTTTTTTAGTACCTAGTTTTGCATAAAGTATTATATGCAACGTTGTATAAACAAGTCAAAAATGGCTCGTGGCGCCTTACGATTTTTCACCACCACCACCACAACGGTCTATTTACCACTGAGACCCGTATTACCGTGTCATTGAGAGGGTTTGGGCTATAGTCCCCACGCGTCCTTGAATTACTTCGCAGAGGCGTACAGGTTTCCTCACGATGAGTGGTAAATTCAAATTGAATTTCGCACCGACCCTCTGCATGAAAGGTAGGTCAAACCACTAGGTTACCACGGCGGCAACCATTTTCTATTTTCATTGGTATAGATAGGCAAACGAGCGCACAGCCCACCTGATGGTAAGTGGTCACTGCGGCCCATGGACACCGAAATCCTATGATCCATAGGAAACCATAGGGTCTTGAATGCGTTGCCTACCCTGAGACCCAAGATGGAATGCCTCTGTGCCAGCAGCGGCTGCCTTACCCCTACCGGAACACAACAGTGCAAGCACTGCTATTTGGTGGCAGATTAGCGGGGAAAGACGGTGGTGATGATGATGATGATGAGGTGTTCGACTATGGGTAGGTGTGGCGGATTAGGCATTAATCACCGATGGCATTCTTTGATGGTGATTAAGTATCTTACACAACGAAAAGAGATAGAACCCATGTTATGTTAGTGAACTTGTAGAGTTAGTTATAAAATTTAATAAACCATGCTAAAAAGGTTAGCTCAACGTGCTAGTTTTGTATTTACAGACCAAAATTAAAAAAAAACTTATTTTTTTAGGAGAAAAATGAATTTGTTATTTTTTTTAATAAATTTTCTGCTCGATATCGTAGATTTTTTTTTATTGCTATTTAGTCTTCAAATAAGACCAAGTACTATAAAAAAGAATACCGTTTACTTAAAGATAAATAAAAATTAAAGCCGAGAGATGGGAATTTTATTTTGAAAAAAATTAAGTGGTTTGATTTTTAAATAGTTTAGTAGGTAAAAAAAATGTTGTTTCGGTTTTTTGTCGATATTTTTTATCTAATATCAGCGCATTTCGTTTGATCAAGTGTAAAATTACCACATTGTATTGTATATATAGCTTTAGATGATTAATCAAATTTACTATACGTAATACAAGTCATATACCTAATTTATTACTAACTAAACGATGACGTAGCAGTATTTTTTTCATAAATTTTTAAAAAGAAAGGAAACGTTTCAATTTTTTTTAATAAAAAACGTATGCAAATGAACGTAGGTATATTTTAAGCATTTTTCCTTCCAGAAACGCAAGGGGAATCTAATTTTGTTAACGTACGTAAAATCTCAATTGTTGAAATTACTCCGTACCTAATTAAAGCCACCAAAAAAAGGAAAAGTGAAGTTGACATACTCGTCGTCAAGTTGGGTTAGGAGTCGCATTATCAGCGGAACTCAATTATCCTGATATGGGATAAAGTTAACTTAATAACAATCACTAGCTCTTCAACACATTCAAACCGTCAAAACATCCATGGAAAGACACTCCAGGTAACACATATACAGCAGAAGTTCGCTTCCCATGCAAAGAACTTCCAACAATAAACAATCATAGAATCTACAGGTAGGAGGACAGAACTTACCTCGCACGTTAGAATCACAGGTACACACCTAGTTGAGGGGAAATTGGAGTTTCAATTCTCTAAACACATATACATGCTTTGCTACCCATATAAGCTTACATATAGCACGGCGGGTTTAGTTGGGAAAGAATCGGAGTTTTCGCGGACGCCAGCGCTTGGCGCCGTTACGTACCGACGAGCGACTGGGCGAAACAGCGCCAAGTTGCAGAAGACTGTTATTGCGCATGCTAAGTATTTAGTTACCCGAGCGGCGTGGGGTGGGGATCTATTGGACTCTATAAATTATAGGAAGATAAAGTTCATGACCTAAAAGCTTTCGAAGATACTCAAAACACACTTTTAAAAAAGTAGTGACATGGACATTATTCTTGCGTGCCTAAAAGTTACTCGAGTGCGTCAGATATTTAGAGGGGTTTCTGAATCTGACAGTTCGGAGGTGACGCCAGCTCGTGGGGAGTGTTTTCAAACTGCCCTACACACGCAGCACTATATACAAAGCTAAGATATGGTAGAGATACTTAAAAGGATACCAGGATAACCTCCCTTATCTTAATTTGACGCAATCGAATCACCACAAATCCCCTCTTGCGCTCCCGGTCTGTAGGTGTTTAAATAATTACCTGTGCCCAGCAGTGGGACGTAATTAGGTTGATGTGGGTTTGAATGCTCCCGGTACTCTTGAACACAGCTTGACCAAGAAGATGAATCCTTGGCTGAGATCGGAAATCTAAATTTAAAATTTAAGAGTCGCCAGTAAGCACGGCGTTTCACGACTTTTCATTGAAACGTAGTTTCGCTTTTATTCCCAAACATACATGCCTAACTTGTAATAGATACTCCTCTTGGAGAGTCGAGGGTTAAAAGCTGAATTTCATGTAACGGTGTGTGCCGGTGTAAACAGGCCGGCCTTGTGGTTACCGCGTTACCAAAATAAATGTTCTGGGTAACCAAATTATGCGTTTGCGTTCGTATTGTGTTTTTGCAGGATTTGCGGGGGCGGGACACGTTTCAATTCGGCCTTTGGGATAATGTTATCTACCTGCTACGTAAATTAGATCCTATAATTGAATTTAAGAGAACAACAATGAATACCCATAGGATTGTAGAACTACAAGTCACATCCATCAATTTCCATGACGTAGTTCCGACGTGGATCACTTTGCCGACATATCGCCCACAGTTTAATGGGAATATCCGTTGAAGGGTTGTTAAGGAATTAAACATACCTACCTACATACAGAATAGGTAAGTACATTAGTTATTTATTTTTATGTGTACAATTAATACAAACTCTCGGTCCCCTTTTAAAAAAACCTTTCTTAGCGTATTTCTACTCATAATAACTATTAGTTATGCCGTTTTTTCTTTCGATCCGACCAGTAGTTTGATAGACTGTGCCTTGATAGACGAAATTTTAATTTAGAAATGAAGTAACCTTGAATATATAAATTATTTACTAGGTGAATTAATGCCCTTTGAGAGCGTTGAAACGTTATTTTTCCTGACGTGGAAATTGCGAACGAATACGAAAATTGGCGTTCGCAAAGAGCGATATCTTGGAAAATTGTTCTTTGTCTTTCATCGTGAGTGTTTTTACATTTCAGTATACCTATTATTTGAGTCTCAATGATAATTTGCCTTTAACTCTCAGTACCTTTAAATAAAAAAATGCCTGTTAGTAAAACATACCTAAGTAAGACTTGAATTTTGTCTGCCTTTCTTTTATTATATTTATCACGTCCCAGTTTCAGTATTTCCTCCTTTAAAAGAAAATAATTTACGAGAGAAGCTCTCTAGGGACCATGGGATAAATAAATAAATAAATAAATATCTAGCCCTAGCACACATATTAGCCCTAGCCACACCTAGTCTCAAACTAAGCCAAGCTTGTACTATGGATGCTAAACAACGATATAAATACGTATATAGAGAAATACATACATATATAAATACTAACATCCATGACTCGAGTACAAACATTCGTGTTCATCACACAAAGTTTGCCCCGAGCGGGACTCGAACCCGCGACCATCGGAACAGAAGGTAGGGTCACCAACTGGACCAACCCGGCCGTCAAACAATGGACGTTGTAAGGTCAATTTTCTTAGTTAAATAAAATCAAATATCCTTGCCACTCCGTAGGTATGCAATCATGCAATCATTATCACTCACCTGATTAACTAAAAGAAGTAAATTCCGTTATACTGTAAAATACAAGAAATTTTCAGGCAACCTTTTTAATGAGACAGTTATCATTTCGAGTAATACCGCTTGTTTTGCGTTTACACCCCTAAATGTGTACCTAGGTAAAGTTTTCAGTAGAGGTGCAAATAACATTTTTATTTAATAGACGTCGGCCTATAATTGGTGGCGACATTTTATTTTTCTGTCGCATGCATGTTGCAATCCGAAATCATTTTTCTTACGCCTTAATAAGTAGTCTTACGGCCGTCAAGCGTGTGCCTTAGTCTTCAATGAAAAGAAAATATTTAAAATATGTTAAAATATAATATCGACAGGATTGCTCAACGGCCGTCGTCCAAGATGGTTGACGTTTGTTGAATTGTTTCAAACACCCTTCAAATGCCCAAAAAATAAATTCAGTCCCTTTATTGAACCGACTCGCTCTGAATTCGTTCGCACTCATTTATCGGGTGATCAATCTCTCTGATGTAACCTTTTTGTTCGCCTTAGAGTTTTATTTTTTTCTCCAAAGAATATTTGAGATATAAAGAAAACCAAGCGGTTTTTTAACCGGCTGTTTGGTCATATGCTAGCCTCGGTCAAATACAGAAGAAATTATGTTTATTTGAAAGAAAAGGTTTCTACAGATGTTATCCACTGTTATGATTTCGGCGAAGGAAAATATCGTGAGGAAACCTGCATGCATCTACTTCAAGGATGTATACTTGTGAAGTCCTTAATCTATCCTATCCATACTGGGGCCGCGTGGGGACTGCAGTCCAAGAGAGAAGGCCAGCAGTGGGAAGTTTATTAACTTCTGGCTTTTGTAGTGGAATATTAAATGTTTACTTAAATGCTCAGATATTATGAAACGCCCATACATTCTTGCAGGCTAAACTATATTCATGTCAACAACAACTTTGACCACATTGTAAAGCTTTCACCAACAAACCATTATGCCTGGATTAAGACACAATTTAGTCAGTAATTAACTGTAAACCACATGTAATCCACTATAATGGCTTTGTAACATGACAGATGCCCCTAAAAAAAGCCGTGGTGGTTCGACCTACCGCCTCCCATGCAAAGAGTCGGGGGTTCGATTCCGGCTCGCACCTCTAAGTTTACTTATGTGCAAAATTCAATTTGAATTTACCACTGAGTTTTTCGGTTAAGGAAAACATCGTCCCTCACGATGCACGCATCTGCGAAGTAATTCAAAGATGTGTGTGAAGTCCCCAATCCGCACTGGGCCCGCGTGATGGGGACTATAGCTCAAACCCTCTTGTGATTAGAGGAGGCCTGTGCCCAGCAGTGGGACGCAAATAGGAGTAATGTCCCTAAACTAAACTACATAATTATTGTACGTTTTATTCCACAATTAGGTATGTATACAGGAGGACAGGTGGTAAAATATCTGGATATTTTTAGGGTTTCGAACCTCAAGAGGTAAAAACGGAACCCTTACAGGATCACTCGTGTCTGTCAGTCCGTCTGTCACAGTCGATTTTCTCCGAAACTACTAGACCGATAAAGTTTAAATTTGGTGAGTAAATGTAAGTTTGTGACCCAAAGACGGTGTAACGAAAATAAATGAATTTTAAACATAGACCCTATTTTTGGGGGCTTGAAAAAATATTTATGAAGTTTTTCAAACTATATCGTGTGACATATCAAATGAAAGTACTTTTTATGAGGATCTCAAATATATATTTTTTTTATTTCTTTTTTGGTCAATACTTTATTACTATACTAAGAAAATAGGTGAAAAATGACCATTCCCCCCCCCCCCCCCTTATCTCCGAAACTACAGAACCAAAAAATTTGGAAAAAATACGGAGGATAGTTATTGACCTATACATTACAGGAAAATTATTAAGAAGTCCATGGTATTTGAAATGTATCATATAAAAGAGTTTATCCTGTGAAATGGTTTGAAAATGACGTCATTGAAAATAATCAAGGATCGGAACCCTCTCCACGCGAGTATAACTCGCTTCTTGCCCGGTTTTTTTATTAAGTAGAAACTTGTAGATTCCCTCGAGGTTGTCTTTCAGTTCTGCTAGACAATATGCCACTTACAGTTACTTACCTAATAATATTAGCAGATCTATTTATAGGAAACATTTTTACCTCCCTTTTAATTTGAATATGAATAACAATTTTATTGATCTTGTAAAACATTTCCCACATCAAAGTTTTTTTTTCCATCATTTTACTTTTTTGCTTATTATAAGGATTCTTAACGCTCAGTTTTGAATAAAGTCCTATTTTTCCATTAATAATTTTAGCACTAGTCATCTAACTTCGAGAGAAGCGGGAAGTTTAATCCGCGAAGTGGGAAGAAGGAACATAATTGTAGTTCATCACTCTCTGGGCTGATGCCTTTGGGACTAACCGGTACCAGTATCGTATTACGATATTCCTAAGCAGCTATGCATACATATATTGCGGTATTCAGCATAACGCAAACTTATACCCCTCCTGTAGAGTCGCCAGCCTGGTACAAATGGTTCGGAATTCTCTGCTAGTATCTTCCGGTCTATCACTTTTTATACGGGATTTTAATCTCAAAATAGTGTGTTTAATGAACAATGTTTGTACAATAATTATATTTTATCTGTAATTATCTACATGAAAAATTATATATAAGATTTGAGGTTAACATTCCATTTTCCAAAAAAAATGTGTTTATACCAACGGTGACTAACCTCTCGCCAAGCTGCCAGCTCGTTTGTCACACCTTTAAAATAAAATGTATATGTATTTTATGCTTTAAAGTAAAACAGACTCCATTATCTTGCACGGAATAGTGTACTCTGCTCTGGCTGGAGGTCGCCACAAGCTGTTAGTTGCATTCGCCTAAGGCCAGATTCTCTAATAAACCTCTCAGATACACAGAGCTCTGTCCGGGGAAAAAGTAATATATATCCTTGTATGCGTACAGTTGAGTTTACCAATATATGCGCACTTTTGCACCGTGGTAGCCTAGTGGTCTCTCATGCAGAGGGTCGGGGGTTCGAATCCGGCTCACACCTCTGAAATTATTTATGTACGAAATTCAATTTGAATTTACCACTGCTCTTTTCGGTGAATGAAAACATCGCGTGGAAACACGCATCTGCGAAGTAATTCAAGGACGTGTGTGAAGTCCCCAATCCGCACAGGGCCCGCGTGGGGACTATAGCCCAAGCCCTATCGAGATGAGAGGCCTGTCCCCAGCAGTGGGCCGTAAATAGGCTATTGTGGAGGTGGTGGTTTGCACCATTACGCATTATGCTACGTTTTAGAATGGAAGCTTTTTAGAAAGGTACTCGACTATTCTCTAGAGCAAGATAAAAACCTTATACAGTGCGAAGGTTCTCTGGCTAGAAGGGTCTTCTGTTTATATAGCAATGCAATTTTGTGTCCGATATCAATGCCAAAGCGCTCAATATGCATTAGATAAAAACATAAACATAAAAAATAAAAACATAATTCCTTATAAATACAATATTGGCAGAGAGCCAGTGCTTAAAGTAACGTGTGTGAAAGATCTCGGAGTACTGCTCGATGAGAAATTAACCCTAGACCAACATATAAATAAAATAACTTCTAAGGCGTACCAAATGCTTGGATTCATCCTAAAGTCAGCAAAACCACTAAAAAAATGCTCATCCTATATGCTCCTGTATAAATCCCTTTTCCGATCTCTTCTGGAATACTCAAGCGAAATATGGAATCCATTCCATAAACTTTATATAAATAAGTTAGAAGCTATACAAAAAAAATATCTTAAGAGCTCTTAGTTATAGACTCTCACAGACTCCTTTGTCATATTAAAAACATCTAGAAAAATTCAAATTAAAACCACTAGGTTCTAGACGTGTGATTCAGGACGCATCTGCTCTATTTAATATTTTCAGGGGTGTTTACAATTGCCCCGAATTACTTGAGCAGCTTAAGGCCCTTCCCTGACCCAGCATCGTCAAATTGCTCATTTGAGATCATACTTTTCTAAGAAATGTTAAAAGTTAAAAATATGAAAAAAACATATGTTATATTTGATTATATCATCCTTACATTGACAGCTTTCGATACACGTTTCACGAAACTTCGCTCGATACAATTTAATTCCAAAGTAACCTCTAACTCCGACCGCTAATCCAACTTTACTCCAGTTTATTATATCAAACAGTGTAAAACTAATTATAACACAGAAAATATCCATATTATATGCATACATCGACAGCTTTATAAATGCCATTTTTTTTGACGGTATTTTTATAGAAATTAAAACGTGTTAAAAAGTAACTAAATCGGGCGTTCTGTGCGTAGCGCTTTCTCTTTCACTCGTCCCACGAGTGACAGTGACGGCTGAGCTGGGTCTATGAAGGGCCTTAAATTCCGGACCCCCCTGTTTAGAACCAAAACCACCTCCCTGTTCGCGGTCCCGATGAGCTCCACCAAAGCCCGGCGTCCGAGCGCCTCTGACCAGAATGTGCGACACATTCAATAAGCGGCTAGCCTCGGTTGACATATTTCATCAGTCTCGTTCCAAATTCATGCGTGAGCTTAATCATTTGCTTATGTAACACGTAAAGAACTAAATTACCGTGTGTCATACTTTACCTTTTACCCATTGTATAATATAATATAACCCATTGTATAATATAAAGTATTTATAATTAATTTAATGTAAACCTACAATAATCACCGCCTAGGTATCATATTCTCTGCTGTAACTCCTCTTGTTGTTATCTAGTATTGTTGTTATGTAGTATTAGTAACGACTCGTATACTGTTCGCCACTTAATATGTCTGTATTATAAATCTCAGTGGGAACTGCTCCTGGATGTAGACTATATTTTATTAAGGCTATCTCTCTGTTTATGTATCTTTTCTGTGTCAGTTATCTGTTTTTTTTTCATTTTTAAAGAAAATAAAGAAATAAAGATGGAATTAGGCAGAAATAGGTATTATGCAAACTACGTGGTAAAATGTATTTCTATACAAATATGAATAACACCACCACCACCACAAAAGCCTAGTTACATATCCCTGCTGGCCACAAGCGTCCTCTTATCTTTGTGTATATATAAAAGGCAAAGGTGACTGACTGATGTATAAACGCCCAGGCCAAACCCGTAAAGCTAGAAACTTGAAATTTCGCACACGTATTCCTCTTATGACGTAGGCATCCACTAAGGAAGGATTTTTCAAAATTCAACCCTCAAGGGGGTGAATTAAGGGATGAAAGTTTTAGATATACGCAAAGGCCAGACCCTTAGGGCTACAAACTTGAAATTTCGCACACGTATTCCTCTTATGACGTAGGCATCCACTAAGGAAGGATTTTTCAAAATTCAACCCCCAAGGGGGTGAATTAAGGGATGAAAGTTTTAGATATACGCAAAGGCCAGACCCTTAGGCCTACAAACTTGAAATTTCGCACACGTATTCCTCTTATGACGTTGGCATCCACCAAGAAAGGAATTTTCAAAATTCAACCCCCATGAGGGTGAAATAAGGGATGAAAGTTTTTATAAATCTTTTTATTCCTTGGACATATTTGCATGAAATTTCATACGAATTGAGTGCGGCAAAAATAATGAGTAACATAATTCAGAGTTTTCTAAAATTCAACCCTTAAGCAGGTAAAATAGGGGATGAAATTTTTAAATAAACGCACAGGCCAAACCCTTCGGGCTACAAACTTAAAATTTAGTACACGTATTCCTCTTATGACGTAAGCATCCACTAAGGAAGGATTTTTCAAAATTCAACCCCCAAGGGGGTGAAAGTTTTAAATAAACGCAAAGGTTGGCCTTAAGGCTAGAAACTTGAAATTTCGCACACGTATTCCTCTTATGACGTTGGCATCCACCAATGAAGGAATTTTCAAAATTCAACTCCCAAGGGTGTGAATTAGGGGGTGAAAGTTTTAGATAAACGCAAAGGCCAGACCCTTAGGGCTACAAACTTGAAATTTCGCACACGTATTTCTCTTATGACGTTGGCATCCACCAAAGAAGAAAATTTCAAAATTCAACCCCCAAGAGGGTGAAATAGGGGATGAAAGTTTTCATAAAACGTTTTATTCCTTGAACATATTTGCATGAAATTTCATACGAATTGAGTGCGGCAGAAATAATTAGTAACGTATTGCAAGAGTTTCCTAAATATCTACCCTTAAGAGGGTAAAATAGGGGATGAAAGATTTAAATAAACGCACAGGTCAAACCCTTCGGGCCACAAACATAAAACTTAGTACACGTATTCCTCTTATGACGTAAGCATCCACTAAGGAAGGATTTTTCAAAATTCAACCCCCAAGGGAGTGAAATAGGGGGTGAAAGTTTTAGATAAACGCAAAGGCCAGACCCTTAGGTCCACAAACTCGAAATTTCGCACACGTATTCCTCTTATGACGCTGGCATCTACCAAGGAAGGAATTTTCAAAATTCAACCCCCAAGGGTGTGAATTAGTTCCAATAGAAATATCGGGATAAAACTATCCTATGTTATTCCCGGGATCTCAAACTATCTCCATTCCAAATTTCATCCAAATCGGTCCACTGGTTTCGACGTGAAGGGAGGACAAACAAACACACTTTCACATTTACCAACTGCAAATAATAAGTTTTTAATGGTAAACTTACAGTTTTTAATTTCTTCCAAGTTTGTATGGAACCCTCGGTGCGCAATACAACTCGTAATTAAATTGAACTTTTTTTTTAAATTAAACCTCAAGCGTGCAAATATCGTGCAAATACCCGCTCAATGCACTCAGTGTGTTTTGCTGGGCGAAGAGGCAGCAACTTCAAGTCAGTCATCGCATGTTGCTCTAAATTAAGTATGTATTCTTTTATTTATGTTCTTAGTGAGATATGTTAAGGAAATAACACCAACTATTGTTATTTAGCCAATATTTATATTTATTTATAAGTAATTCTTTGTTAATTATGTTTTATCTCCAATAAATAAATAAATAAAATTTGGCTCAAGATTGTACCGTGGGGAAGAATTTTTCGCCCATTTCAACACATTTTCCACTGCCCTCCATCGTCATTCGTTAAATTGAACTTCACACATAAGTAAACTTAGAGGTGCGAGCCGGAATCGAACCCCCTATTCGGGACGGAGACAAATCCAAAAAATCAAAGATCATCGAAATCGGTTCAGCCGTTCTCCAGTTATAAATGGTGTAACTAACACAACTTTGTTTTATATATATATATCACTACATATTATAAAACAAAGTCCCCCGCCGCGTCTGTCTGACTGTCTGTCTGTCTGTCTGGATGTTCGCGATAAACTCAAAAACCACTGAACGGATTTTAATGCAGTTTTCACTAACAGATAGAGTGGTTCCTGAGCTGAGGCAGGTTTTAGTATATACTTTGTTTTCTGTAAATTCGACGAAATACGACGATGTTAGTTCAAGTTGGCGGATAAAATCAAGCCGGCTGGGAGCTTTAATCGAAAACGCTGCCTAACCCCTTTGAGGTATAACACAACAATGTATAGAAGAATTGTTTCTCTTATTAAGGTCTACAAAAAAGTCCGAGATGGTATAGGTCTATCTTCTAAGGATAGCTTACTATACCCATTTTAATTACTAAAAAAATGGTCCCATATAAAGTGTGATTTGGAAAGAAAGCTATTTAAAGGGATACAGTATTAATCATTTTAAATACAATAGTTACCTTAAGCATTTCATGGACTTTATGATTGCCATTTACACCATGCAAATCAAATGAATATCTTTGGGAGTTATATCGAAGAAACAAAAAGTTCCCAGGAGAAAATAAATTCTGCGCCTGCCCGCAGCGGCGCATAGAGCTCGCGGGAGCATAATAACCGAATTCCACGCAGGCGAAGCCGCGGGTTAAAGCTAGTATATCATATAAATGACCTAGTCATTTATATAAACTTAATTTCATTAACTATAATTTCAATTACAAATGGTCTAAGTAATGGCATCATCTACGCGTTAACCATAGAAGTAAAACGAAAAATTAAAATTATCACCAAAGTTTAAATTAAGATATAGATAGGTATAATTTATGCCTTGCGAACAATTGTCACTGTAGTTCAATGACACTGTAGTTCAATGTAATACACTGTTGTAGTCATTGATCTATTATAAGATTTATAAGTAAGGATTTACAATCAGCCGAAAAAATGGCCCCGTCAAAACGGGTGCCCGAATAGCTCGGGCACCCGTTTGGTCTTCGTTATAAAGAGGCGTTATTAGCATATTGGAACGTATTTTCTAATGTCAGTTTGCTCCATATATTTTGACATATTCTGTTAGGCACTGTTCTACTACTACTACAGCCTATTTACGTCCCACTGCTGGGCACAGGCCTCCTCTCATCACGAGAGGGTTTGGGCTATAGTCCCCACGCGGGCCCAGTGCGGATTGCGGACTTCACACACATCTTTGAATTACTTCGCAGATGCGTGCAGGTTTCCTCACGATGTTTTCCTTCACCGAAAAGCACAGTGGTTAATTCAAATTGAATTTCGCACATAAGAAAACTTAGAGGTGCGAGCCGGAATCGAACCCCCGACCCTCTGCATGAGAGGCGGTAGGTCGAACCACTAGGCCACCACGGCTAGGCACTGTTCGTCCATATGTTATTACTTATTATAGGTCAATGGTTGTAGTACACTGTAAATTAAGAACCAAACATCTTTTTGTTTCACAATTACTGGTACCTATTTTCACTTTCCTAATTACTGAGGCAGTCTAATGAACTTGTTTGCCACCCGATGTGGCAACGATCGTGTTAAGCTTTGCAGATGATCTGTGGACGGTAGTGCACCCGCCAAGACGTATCAACGGAAGCACAGGGCACTACCTACCAGCGAAGCTACCTCGAAGCGTTTCATCGTATTAAACACACTATCAAACTTATATTTTACCTCGACGTTTCGGCCGCGATGCAACGGCCGTGGTCACGAGAAGACAAAAGAGAGGTAAAATATAAATGGTAAAATATAAATAGTTTTTACGCGATTAAGTCCCGCTGATAGTGTGTTTAATATGAGTGTGTATCGCGAAAGTTTGAGACAATGTATTGTAAACCGTTTCATCGTAGTTTTGTACCCGTAGACTGTATCTATGCATCACATACAAAAAAATTGAACTTTCTATCAATTTTTTTGTATGTGATGACTAGGGAGTGAGTTCTTATTAAATATATCAAGTTTCAGATATAGCTATTTACAACAGTATTATACAGCCTATTCCACCTATCCCTACTGCGATATCCCCACCAGTGTGGACATATGGAATATTTTTCCATTTAGTTCTACTGGTAGGGATACATGGAATCGAGTCGTCCATCTGTCCCTCCCAGTTTTTAATGGTAGAGCAAGATGGAATTTATTCCATTTATCCCAATGCAACACACATTGTGTGTTGCCAGTGATGACTTATGGTTCCGAGACGTGGGCGCTTACGATGGGCCTCATAAGAAGGCTCAAAGTCACTCAGAGGGCAATGGAGAGGGCTATGCTCGGGGTTTCTCTGCGTGATAGAATCAGAAATGAGGATATCCGCAGTAGAACTAGGGTCACCGACATAGCCCGAAGAATTGCGAGCCTTAAGTGGCAGTGGGCGGGGCACATTGCTCGCAGGACTGATGGCCGATGGGGCCGGAAAGTTCTCGAGTGGCGCCCGCGAACCGGGAGACGAGCTGTCGGTAGGCCTCCAACAAGATGGAGCGACGACCTCGTGAAGGTCGCGGGAAACCGGTGGAAGCAAGTAGCACAGGACCGGTCTGAGTGGCGAGCCTTGGGGGAGGCCTATGTCCAGCAGTGGACGTCTTTCGGCTGAAATGATGATCCCAATGCAAGGAAATACTAAATAGTCCACCCAGTCCGTTAGGTCAAAGGTGTGAATGTTAGTCATCTATATACGCCCGAAGGGCAAACTACCTAGAAATAGTGGCCCCGCGTAGCGGGTACCCGTCGACCCAGTCACATTCCTTGTATTATTCCTTCCGAGTCCCCACCAGGGGGGAAGCCAGTATAGATGGTTGGAAATAATTCCGCGAGTCCCTACCGCAGTGGATTTCAGTGGGGATAAATGGAATAATATCCCTACCAGTAGAACTAAATGGAAAAATATTCCATATGTCCACACTGGTGGGGATATCGCAGTAGGGATAGGTGGAATAGGCGTATTATACTTACCTCTATGTAACCTCATGCAACTAAGTAAACACAAATTAGAGTAATAAAACATCACTAACTGCATTTTAAAAACAAAAAACAAATACTTTGATAGCACAAACCTATGACCCTATATCCTCAATCAGGTATTATAACGTCCAATTATATTGAATAACTTTGTTGTAAACAAATACAATATTGTTTTCTTGAGATAAGAGTGCAATGATTTACGCGTATCTAAAAAGACCGAGTGACAATATTTTTGAAGAGTCTAAGGCACTGGTCCCACCGCCGGCTACAAACTATAAGCGAGTGAAACTATAAACTACAAACTAGTGGGCGAGCGGCGAGAAGCGAGTATAGTTTTACTAGTTTAGACGCTGAGCTATAAGCGAGTGTTTGCGTGCGACGGGCGCTTACTCGTTATTATTAGTTTTATAGTCGATAGCTTTTATCGCGGCGGTCAACTAGTAAACAGTGGTCCCACCGCCAACTATCAGCGAGCTCGGCTATCAACTAGTAAAATTATGTACTAGAAACAGTTGACAATCAGCGGGCGGCTAGTAAACATTGTATGGAATTATCGCTTACTCGCCGGGCGGTGGGAGAGTGTCTTCGCCGGCGGTGTGAACAAGCCAGCTATGAACTATAAATATATATCTCTCTCTTTTATTTACACGAAAGCGATTATCTTTTGTTCGTTTCTTGAGCTAGAAAATAGCCGATAGTTCATAGCTTACTCGCTCGCGGTGGGACCAGTGCCTAATAGCCTTCTTAAAAAAATTAAAGTATAAAAATACCTACTAGCCAAGACCCGCGACTTTTATCAATTATTTAGACTTGCAATTTTCCTACTTGATGAGAATCCATATCCATATTATCCATATTTTAATATTATAAAGGCGAAAGTAACTCTGTCTGTCTGTCTGTTACCTCTTCACGCTTCAATCGCTGGATCGATTTAGATGATATTTGGAGTCCTGTGAAAGGACATAGGCTACTTTTCATCCCGGAAAAACGCGTAGTTCCCGCGGGAACGCGATAACCGAATTCCACGCGGACGAAGTCGCGGGTAGAAGCTAGTATTTTATATTTATAAAGTATTAAAAAAAATACCCATTAGAAAAACCGGGATAAAAACTAAGTAGCTATCCTATGTTATTTCCAAGGTCTCAAGCAATCTCCATACCAAATTCCATCTGAATCGTTCCAGCTTTTTTTACGTGAAGGAAGAACAGACGAACAAAAATAGGAAAATATGACCTCTGTGTCGAACTGAGTCAAACAGGTGCCACTCGGCATACTGCCGTAAGCCATAACGCAGGAGAGCGTCAGTATTTTCAGTGGCCTCTGAGTGGCCTCACTAAGGGCAAAGAACATGAAAAAAATTAAAGAAACAAATGAAAAGAGAAACTCTAGCTAAATCTATATCTATACATATAATAAAGTTGTAGAGACTAAAAAATCTGTACATTGAATATATTTACAAAAAAACTAACTAGGGAGGTTTAAAATAAGTATCTGAAAATTTTTTGTCTGTTTGTTTGTTTGTTTGTTTATTTGTTTGTTTGTTTGTTTGTTTGTTTGAACCGGCATCACTTAAAAACTACTGATCCAATTTAAATATGGTTTTTACAATCGTGTTAAGACAGGTCCAGAATAGAACATAGGATAAAAAAAATCTTAACCTTTTGACCGGAAGAGGGTAAAAAGGAGGGGAGAAGTTTGTATGAAAAAAACATTACACGTTGACTTACAATCGTGAAACTCGGCAAAAGTACTCTACAAAAGAAATAAATAAATACCTGTCCGAGGAATTTTTCATTAAATCATATTTTAATCAATATTTAAATAAAAAAGGTTAAATATATTGCGTACCAAAATGCTCTTACTAGCGTTACTATTCATTATTTTGTTGTATTACTTTAAGAATTGGATACTGTATAAAGTATTCCCAAAACAGTTTACAGCTTTTTTGGATATTCGTTACACAGTTTAAGTAATAAGGTATGAAAGTTTTACCAAAATTGATTTCTCACCACAGATGGCGGGCGCTATAATGTAGAAACCTCAAAGTATTATAAAGTATTATAAAAACAATATTAATCGTTTTTCTAATGTATAATCGTTTGACTCTAAAACAATCAAATCAAGGAAAAATATATAAAAATCAAACTTTATATAAAACAACAGAAAATAAAAAGTCTGACAGGAATAACCGGGATCGATCCGCGGACTCTGGATTAAGTGTTCACATCATTGGCAACTAACGCCCGGTTCCTATATCCAAACAACGCCTCGTTTTGCCTACGGACGGTTAAAATTTGACAGATTCTCTATGGAACAAATGTCAAAAATCAACCGTCCGTAGGCAAAACGAGGCGTTTCGTGGATATAGGAACCGGGCCTAAGCCAACACGCTCGATGTCCATAGTAACGAAATAAGGCATATATTTGTATTAGTACCGATTTTGAAAAATAGAATGCGTCGTATTCAAATTTCGAATGATGTTTTATACATTGTAGCAGTACATCTTAATTTCCTCAGCTCAACAGTCAGGAAAGAGGTTTTATACTTTCTTTTATATAAACTTATTTGAGTTATTTGTCCCGTGTCGGGCACAAAAAAAAATCAAGAACAAGGATTACTTATTAATCTTTTATTAATATTTCACCGTAAGAGACGTGTTAACTATCATCGTGTTATACTTACAGGAAAGTATAGTAACTAATGACTGAAACATCATGATTATTGAAAGTGTAGTGCCTATAGATAGTCTGTTTACCTAATAAATAGTTCTAAAATATCGCCCAGTGGTACGGAAGCCTATATGCGAGTCTGACCTGCATTTGATTTTTTTATGTATGACCATTTCGTCAATTGTAAACTGATTTCGATGATTCTTTTTTTATTCGAAAGGTGATACTTCCGCGTACCGGGAGACGAGCTGTCGGTAGGCCTTCAACGAGATGGAGCGACGACCTCAAAGTCGCGGGAAACCGGTGGAAGCAATAGCACAGGACCGGTCTGAGTGGCGAGCCTTGGGGAGGCCTATGTCCAACAGTGGACGTCTTTCGGCTGAAATGATGATGATGATGGTACTTCCAAGGTGGTCCCATTTTAATTTGGTTCAGTTTTGATGATGGGATCCATGAAAAAATGAGGGTACTCCTCAAAATATGTTAGCACGTGTATGATTTTGGCATCAGTTTCAAAGACTACATTGATATTTACGTCCCGTTGTATCCATGTTTGGACAATGCAGCTGAAAAAAAAACCGACTTCAATCAAACTCCGACAGCCTATCCGATAAGCATGACAATCTTATAGTGGACTTCACAATTTCAACCAGCCATTGTTCAGAATTCAAGAATAAATCAAAAAGAATAGGCGTACGTCTAGCGCAGACATTCGGTTTCTTCATTAGGTTTTTTTCTAGGTTTTTTTCCCGCCAGTACGTAGAGATCCGCTTTCGTGGAAACGCGATTTCGACGACGACCATGAATTGCTGGCAATATATCTTTTAATGGTTCTAAATAACAATAAATAACATTATATGGACACACATTATAAATTTTTCAGATATTTTATAAACGTGAAGAACAGACCATTAACAAAAATATAGACTGAACATCGTTGGCGCGATTCGGACTCTCCTGATCTGAAAATTTCCGAACGTGTGCGGTGGTTCAAATAAAATGTACGGGAACCGCGCGTTCGGGATGACGTCATTATGTTTTTTTCCGTCCCTCCAAACCAAACGCGCGGGAGACTTTCCGAACCGAATGAGTGACGTCATTAGGTTTTTTTTCCGTACGGAAAAAGTGAGAACGTGTGCGCCATGTTGAACATTTTGTACGAAAAGAGTGCCTTTTCCGAATTTGAATTCCTAATCTGAAAACCGCATTCGGAAACCTACCGTATGCGCCCAGCCTTCCGAATCGAATGAGTGTCGTCATTAGGTTATTTTTCCGTACGGAAAAAGTCAGAACGTGTGCGCCATGTTGAACCTTTTGTATGAATATTGCACCTTTCGGTTTCCAAATCTGAATTCTTAATATGAAAACTGCATTCGGAAACCTAACGTAGGTAGGTATGCGCTCAGCCTAAACGGCAAGTGATTGACTGATGTATCAACGCACAGGCCAAACCGCCGCCGATAGCTGAAATTTGGCATGTAGGTTCCTTGAGGAGTGTAGGGGAGCACTAAGAGAGGAATTCCCAAAATTCCCACGGAGACGGAAAAAATGGATTTTTTACATTTTAATGTTTACGAAGTCGCGGGCAACAGCTAGTTGAAAAATAAACCCTAAGTATTAACTTAAACTACAGTACTAGA
This sequence comes from Aethes cnicana, assembly GCA_963971205.1. Classification (NCBI taxonomy): domain Eukaryota; kingdom Metazoa; phylum Arthropoda; class Insecta; order Lepidoptera; family Tortricidae; genus Aethes; species Aethes cnicana. The sequence continues at coordinate 7,235,624 of OZ020287.1, read as the reverse complement.
GTAACGTTTTAAGTACCTATTTAAAAGTTCGCCATAAGATGTTAGTCTCCAGACGGCGTTCACAAATTTATTCACGAAAAATCCTTTCGGAATCCTCCTTTACACTTCAAGGAACTTTTATAGTAAATTTTACATTTCTACAACCAGTGGTTTCGGCTGGACATTACATAAAACTATTGCTCACATTACACATTAAGTTTATAGTTTAATTAGGTAATAAGCAGTGCAACTTTACAAAATATACAAGTATGCTCGATATGCAATCTCAACGAATTGGTAGATAATCATTACTTAATTGTAACTTACTTGCTCGCAGGACTGATGGCCGATGGGGCCAGAAAGTTCTGGAGTGGCGTCCGTGAACTGGTAGACGAGCTGTCGGTAGGCCTCCAACAAAATGGAGTGACGACCTTGTAAAGGTCGCGGGAACGCGGTGGATGCGAGTGGCACAGGACCGGTCTGAGTGGCGCGCCTTGGGGGAGCCCTATGTCCAGCAGTGGACGTCTATCGGCTGAAATGATGATGATGATGTAACCTACGGCTCTTAGTTGGATGGAATAATACCAAAACCTAGCAGGTGTAGATGTCATATTATGAACGTATAGGAGTTCTATCGTGTTTTACCTACTCATAATTGCAATGATAAAAAGTTTAATGTTTCTCTATTGATAAGTTGGTACTGAACTTACATTGTTACAAGCGGTTCTAAACCTTATCGTGAAACAAGCTGTCGTCAGGGAAAGTTATCTCGAGTGACAGTATAAAAGGGGTTGGATGATTGTTGGAGACACAGTTGATCTCCCAGTGGACCGGCTGCAAGATGCGGGCAATATTACTGGTGGTACTGGGTCTGGCCGCCACGGCTGTGGCGCGTCCTGAAGTTGAGGATAATAATGCCATGGGTAAGCTATGACATTTCTTACTTTGTAATACTGTTACTAAGTACTTGTACAACTTGTACCTGATTTTGATTTCTGATTATTAATCGTATTTACGTAAAGGTAAAGAAATAGTGTTCCATTTTTAAAACTTCACGCTTTAAGTTAATAATATGGGGTCCGGTCTGTTCATGATTGCAAGGACTTTTAAAAATAATCATTAGCTTTAAATATATTACTATGTCAAACATTTTAAGCGAGAGACCTCATCATGTTCTTATTGACATGTATTAATGAACTCTTTTATATACATGATGTATTTCATTATTTATTGACATTTTGAGATTGTCGACATCTATGGAATTTATATTTATTTGACAATGGAGGCCATCTCCATAATAATTTTTTTTCTGGACCCTTGGAGACTATACATCTCTTCTCAAGATCTTAGATTTAAGTTTAAGTTAGGGACTATACATCCCTTCAATGTAATTTTAGTACGTACCTATATGTATATTTTATACATGTAATGTAAATTTTTAAATTTTGAAAAAAGGCCTTCTGCTTGAGTTTGTTGCGGCGCTTCTTCTCAAGCAATGGGTCTAGGAAGCGCTGGTAAATTCTTTTTCTGACTTGTAAAAGTGCCGCTATGTGGCCAATTTGCTGAATAAATGATTGAATTGAATTGAATTGAAATAAATCTTAAGTTAAGCTTTTGTGTAATAAATCTTAAGAATGAAACGAAAATTTTGTATTAATTTACTTATTTTTTGGATTACTTTTTTTCTCTATAGTCTCCATGGACGTCAAAGAAAGGCAAACCTTTATTCTCAAGTTGCTGAACCACATCATGGAACCCTGCATGTACAAGGAAATCGTTGACATCGGGAAAAACTTCAAGATTGAGGAAAATGTTCAATTATACACCGTACGTTTATTGCTATTTTAAAATTATAACGTAACTGATATTTAATTAAAATTCAATGTGCCAAACGCTGTTTATTTTTTTTTACAGAAGACTGATGTTGTCAAGCGTTTTGTCAACATGATGAAGTTTGGCCTTCTGCCCCGTGGCGAAGTGTTCACGCTGCACATCGACCGGCAACTCGATGAAGTAGTCACCATGTTCCACATGCTGTACTACGCCAAGGATTTCGCCACATTCATCAAGACCGCTTGCTGGATGCGCCTGTACTTGAACGAGGGCATGTTTGTCTATGCTCTTACGGTAGCCGTCAGACACCGCGAAGACTGCAGGGGAATCATTCTGCCTCCTCCATACGAGATCTACCCCTACTACTTCGTGCGCGCCGATGTCATCCAAAAGGCTTATATGCTGAAGATGAAGAAGGGACTCCTTGACCCGAAACTGTCCGACTTCTATGGCATCAAGAAGACCGACAAAGACGTTTACATAATCGATGAGAACATCTACGACAAACGCGTGTACCTTAATGATGAAGACAGGCTCAGATACTTCACCGAAGATATTGACCTCAACACCTACTACTACTACTTCCACGTTGACTATCCATTCTGGATGAAGGACAGCATCTTCGACAAATTCAAGGCCAGGCGTTGCGAGTTGACCTTGTACATGTACCAGCAAATTCTTGCCAGGTACTACTTGGAAAGATTATCCAACGGTCTTGGAGAAATCAAAACCCTGTCATGGAACAAGCCAATCTCGAAGGGATACTGGCCTTGGATGAAACTGCACAACGGTGTCCAGTTCCCCAACAGATTCGACAACTACGTCATTGTCCGCGATTATAACCTTGATGTAGTCCGTTTGGTTGAAAGTTATGAAATGATCATCAAGGAGGCCATCCTTAAGGGATACATAGAAGTAAGTATTCATTTAGCGATTTATGATTATTATCTGAATGTCTAAGTCTTTACAATTTGTATAAATTTGTTTTTTTCTCTCTTATTAACAGATCAATGGCATGAGGCTGGAACTCACCAAGACGGAGGATATTGAAAATCTTGGCCGTCTCATTTACGGCAAGATTGACAAGACTGAAATGCCCACGACCCAAGTTGAAGCCTACCGTTACTTGCTCATCATCATGAAATCTGTTCTTGGTTTAAACGTTATGAAATCAGACAAGTAAGTTTCAAGAACATTTAAATCTGACTGACCTAGTTAATATGTTCATACATCACATTACATAAAATTGGCTTTTTCATACGTCGTCACAATAACTACTTGGTGCGGCTAATTTCAATCCGATCCGCCCACTAATTTTAGCTGTGCGTCTATAGATCAGTGAGTCAGTCATCTTTGAGTGTTATACATTTAGATTATTCAATTACGTACTGAATGAAACACATACATCGCACAGCCGGAACTACTGGTCACATAAGCTGACAATTGGCATGTATATTCTTTGGGGAGTGTAAGTGAGCACTAAGAGAGAATTTCTCAAAATTCCTAAAATACGGAGGGAAACAGCTAATAGGTAATGAAATAAATGCCACGACAGAAATATACACTCACTCTTGAAGTTATAATTCCTTTTTTTATTATTTATAGATACTTCGTCGTGCCTTCTATTTTGGACCAGTACCAGACTGCTCTTCGTGATCCCGTTTTCTACATGCTCCAGAAACGTCTTGTCGACTTAGTGATTTTGTTCAAGAGACGTCTGCCGTGCTACACTAAGGAGCAGCTTCTGTTCCCGGGTGTTAAGATCGACAATGTTGTAGTAGACAAGCTCGTCACCTACTTCGATGACTACCTTATGGATATCACTAACGCTGTCGTCTTAACCGATGAAGAGCTGAAGAAGACCAAGTCTGACATGACTATGATGGTTCGCAAGCGCCGCCTGAATCACCAGCCCTTCAAAGTAACGATTGACATCATGTCAGACAAAACCGTTGACAGCGTTGTAAGGATCTTCTTGGGACCCAAGGAAGACCATCTGAACAGGCTGATCGACATCAACAGAAACCGCCTCAACTTTGTTGAACTTGATTCCTTCCTTTACAAACTGAACACCGGTAAGAATACCATTGTCAGGAACTCTATGGACATGCACAATCTCGTCCGTGACCGTATTATGACACGAGACTTGTGGAAGAAGGTGGACTCCATCACCGATGTCCGTGATCTGCTCATTAAGGACTTGAAGAACTACATGACTGGCTTCCCTACCAGGCTGCTGTTGCCTAAGGGTACCGTTGGAGGCATGAACATGATGCTTTACTGCATTGTGTCGCCTTTGAAGCTGGTTGAAAACATTGATATGTCTCTTTTAGACACAAACCGTAAAGACCTTGTCATGGACTTCAGGTCGACGGTTTTGCTCGACAAGATGCCCCTTGGTTTCCCCTTCGATCGTCATATTGATGTCACCAAGTTCTTCACGCCTAACATGAAGTTCGTCGACGTCATGATCTTCCACAAGAAGCAGGTATGCGACATGAAGACGCGCTGGAACAGGTGGGTGCTGAAGCACTACGACATGGTTGACAGGAGCCCCATCGAGATGAACGCTTACTTCGTCGACACCGACATCAACACAAACATCAACCGGGATGTGAACCTGGTCGATCTGTGAAGAACTCGGCAGAATCAAGAAAGAGAAGGGAATGAAGTATATTTATAAGGAGCAAATGAACACTTAAAAAATAAATAGCAAGTTTAATGTATTCTTATTTTTATTTATAACCCCAGTTTCAACATAAATATTAGGTTACTATGTTTATTATATTCATAATAACATAACTATGATTCAAGTTAGTCTGTATTACAGTAATAAAATGAGATTAAATTGTAGCGTAATGGCAAAATCACTGAGTGAATGTCACACATATATGAAAAAAAATGGATTTATTAACGGCGTCAATCAGGATTCAAACGTCGCACTTCCAACGAATATCCGGGCCGCGATTAATTATATACGACGCGATTGTGATGTTGTCGCACGCCCTCTGGCAGCATGAATAGGTATCATTACATTAAAGAAATACTCAGGCCCTTTCCACCAAGCCGCTTACCTCGGGTAACCCTCCCCTTACTCAGGTTTAGCTTTAACTTAACCCGAGGGTAAATCAGTAGAGGGCGCTCCTCTACTCTACAAGCCAAATGCCAAATGTCGGATTCCTACGACCAGCAGCTTCAGCAGTGCGTTGTCATCAGTTCGCCAATTATTCAGCCAGTTTATACTATTGAGCTATAGTTATCTTATCAGACAACGTTTAGAAACTACTCGTACTGGTCGTAGGAAGTTGAAATTTGACATACAGGTTCCTTCGAGGGTATAGGGGAGCACTAAGAGAGGATTTCCCAAAATTCTTAGGGAAACGGGAAAAACGGGAGTTTAAATGTTAATGTTTATGCGCATACGAAGTCGCGTTCAAAAGCTAGCAGGATATAAAAATGCTACAGATGGGTCGCATTTGTGACTCTACACGAGCAACACTAGCACATTCCGTCGGAGGTAATACATCCTGCTAGAGTAACTCTACTCACAAGTCTAGTCACAACAACACTCCTGAATGGTATTTTTTTATTATTTATATATTAAATTTTTATTGAATAAGTTAAAGATATTTCTATTGTGTAATTAGTAAAAAAAAATAGAGCAAATCAGCTGGGACCGACGGACGCACAGACACACAAGTGATCTTATAAGGGCTCCGATATTTCCTTTTGAGGTTCGGAACCCAAAAAATCAGCACGGTTTTAGGAGCCGGAGGATCAGTGGCGGCAACTGGCTCAAGGATTCCACCAGTTATCACTTGCAACGTACATTCCAGGAGACAAGAGTTTTCAAATAAGACAGATATAGGAGGAGAGAACTAAAGTAAGACAGTAGTCTTCGCGTGGTTTTTGAAATTGACGCCAAAATCAAACACTTTGCCACAAAACGGGAGTTCCCTCACTTCCTCACGGACCCCATCATATTACCCACTTCATCTGCTGTCGATACTTACTAATATTGAGTAGGTAATAGGTAAAAGTACACTTTTTAATCTAACGATATATTTTAGAACTTGGTAACATCCGAAAATATGCGGCAAAAGTCGTGGGCAACGGCTAGTTTCATCATAAACACCAAACCTATCGCAGTTTGGGGAAAATCTCAAGCATTCGATAATGTGATATCACGATATAGTTCCAAAAATACAGAATGTAAAAACCCAAAATGTCAAAGGTTATCGGTATTTGCAATGACACCCAGGAAATCCAAATTTTTATCTGCCATATGTTTCAATTCAAAATTCAAAATTCAATCATTTATTCAGCAAATTGGCCACATAGGGGCACTTTTACACGTCAGAAAAGAATTTACTTATGCTTACTATAAATGTCTCGTCTTTGTAACAGACAGTGCAGTGAAGTATTTGATGGAAACAATGAATACTGTGGTACTTTTCGCTTCGCTTGTGGTTTTGACCCAGGCTGGCACTGTTCCCGAGACCTACGCATTTGAAACTAAGTCAGGTAAACTTAAATTTTAGGGTTCCGAACCTTAAGAGGTAAAAACCCTTATTGGATCACTCGTGTGTCTGTCCATCCGTCTGTCACAGTCGAATTACCATTCCCCGCCTTATCTCCGAAACTACTGGACCTAAAATTTTGGAAAAAATACGGAGGATAGTTATTGACCTATAGATTACAAAAAAACCGGCCAAGTGCGAGTCGGACTCGCGCACCGAGGGTTCCGTACAAACCTGTAAGGTTTACAAAGTTCGTTCTTTACGACAATCGAGTCATAACTATGGTATTTTTATTGCAAAATGAAATTCATAACATTACAATGGGGAAAGATGGAGTAGCATAAATTTAAGACAAAGATCTTAAAAAATATATATTTTGTAATGTAACTAAAAATTTAAGGTTTTCGGAATTTTTCCTTTATGTGTGCTATAAAACGTTGCTTCATGCCAAATTTCAAGATTCTAGGTCGACTGGAAGTACCCTTTAGGTTTTGATTCCCTTGCGAGTACTTGCGAGTTTCAAAATATGCAGCTTAAATTGCTGTTTCTTTTGATTGCGTTGACATAGAAGTTTGAATTTGTTACAGCTTAAAGGTATTATAGACCTGAGTATTTGGTATGAATTTCAATTTAATACCTCTACGCGTTTATGAGGAAATGGGTAGTAAGGTTAAAATTATTAAAAAAAAAATATATTATGTGATGTAACTAAAAATTTATGGTTTTCGTAATTTTTCCTTTATCTATGCTATAAGACGTTGCTTCGTACCAAATTTCAAGATTCTGAGTTCACGGGAAGCACCCTGTAGGTTTTGATTCCCTTGCAAGTGTCGAAAATTTGCGGCATAAACGGCTGTATCTTTTGATTGCGTTGGCTTAGAAGTTTGATTTTTTCACAGCTTCAAGGGACAGTAGACCTGAGTAATTGATATAAATTTCAGCTTCATACCTCCACGCGTTCCTGAGAAAAAGGGTCTTGACAGACGGACGGACAGACGGACAACAAAGTGATCCTATAAGGGTTCCGTTTTTTCCTTTTGAGGTACGGAACCCTAAAAATATTAAGAAGTCCATGGTACTGAAATCTATCATATAAAAGAGCTTATCCTGTGAAACAGTTTGAAAATGACGTCATTGAAAATAATCAAGGGTCGAAACCCTCTCAACGTAGGTAGGTACAGATGGAATAAGACCTTGTAGTTGTATTACACTTAAATCCTAATCCTATACTTACATATTACACAAAACATAGGACATAAGAAAAACTCATAGTAGATGCGTGTAGGTTTCCTCACGGTGTTTTCCTTCACTGAAAAACTCGGTGGTCAATTTAAATTTAAATTGAATGTCATTACAGCTCACCGATGCGAGCCTAATTTGAACTTTCGATCCTAAGCATTAGAGGCGATAGGGCAAAGCACTGGTGAGTAGATAGACTAGGTACCACGACATCGGCGGTGGCAATGCATGGTTCAATTACCTAATTTAAAAAAAAACGTTTTCTCTCAATTACAGTTGATGCTAATTATTCATTGCGACAGAAAAAGGTGTTAAGTCTTTTAGAAAATATTGGACAAATCAGGAAAGATGCTGATTGGTATAAACTGGGATATGAATATGATATTGTGGCTAACGGCAACAATTATGAGGTAAGATTCAAACTTTAAGACGACGCATCGGAAATAAAGATAATATCTGGATTCCAATTTTTCTCATCAGTCATGGCACCTACTCAAGAAAACAATTTATTTTTACCCGACTGCGACAGAAGGAGGGTTATTAAGTATATACTGTATTCTTCATATCTTTGACTTCAATAATTTGCTAGATTTATTTTGTAATTGGAGTCAATTTTATTATTCTTCATATCTTTGACTTCAATAATTTGCTAGATTTATTTTGTAATTGGAGTCAATTTTATTTATTTCGATTGGTGAAAACATGAACCACGAAATGTTAAGTAGTACTGTTTTGCGATATGTTTTATAGTTCTTTTCAAACAAAAACTGACTTGTCGAATGTGATCTTTCAAGAAACGCCGCGATATACACTCAACAGCAATGAAACGGGCCACTTTGTATGGAAAGTCCTATACAAAGTGACCCGTTTTTATTGCTGTTGAGTGTATTTTCGATGGAATACGTGGAGGGGAGGGATTTGTATTTTGTATGAAATCACAGTTCACCGATGACCTTAAGTACCATTTCTTATGAAATTATTTAATAGATATCATTAAAATAAAGAACCTATTTTAAAGAAAGTAAGTATAGTAAGTACTAGCTGACCCCGCGGACTTCGTACCGCCTTAAACCTCACGGAGCCCGAGACCTTTCCAACGAATGCAAAACCGTGGAAATCGGTTCGTGCGTTCTGGAGTTATAGCGTCAGGGAGGAAAACCCGACTTATTTTTATATAGTAAATTATTAAATAATGTTTGCAATTTTACATATCATTTCAGAAAAAGAAGGTCTTCGAAGAATTTCTTATGTACTATAGAAGCGGATTTCTTCCGAAACACAAAACGTTTTCTATCGTCTACGAAATAATGAGGAAAGAAGCCATCGCGCTCGCCAAGCTCTTGTATTATGCTAAGGATTTCGACATCTTCTACAAAACCGCTGCCTTTGCTCGCGTGCACTTCAACGACGGTGTATTTTTGTACGCCTTCTACGCTACTACATACCAGCGGTTGGACACCTTAACATTCGTCCTCCCCGAACCCTATGAAATGTACCCACAGTATTTCGTGAGCACTGATGCCTTCTTGAAAGCCTAACGCATTAAAATGCAGAATGGAATCGTTGATCCTAGCTTCGCGTCTCAACAAGGAATTGTAAAAGAGAATGAATATTACATAGTATATTCTAACTACTCCAGCCCTTGGGTCACCGGTAGTGATGAGCAAAAACTATCATACTTTACTGAAGACATTGGTATGGACGCCTATCACTACTATCTACATGTGATCTACCCCTTCTGGATGAAAGGATTCTTTTTCAAGCCTCTCGAGCCCTTCCGCGGTGGAGTGTTCTATTACCTGTACCAGCAATTGATAGCCCGATACTATTTAGAGCGTTTATCCAATGATATGAGTGAAATACCAAAATTCTCTTAGAAGAAACTACTCAAGACCGGGTATACCTGCCAGCTGTCTACTTATAATCCATTCATTCAAAGAAATGATAACTACCACATGGATAAAGCGGAAAATGAGAACTATTTGAATTTCCTTATAAGTTATGAGCAAAACTTCCAGAACTATTTGGATCAAGGTCGCTTTAACGCAGTAAGTACTGATCTTTTCATATAATATTTTGTTTGGACTTGATGTCTAGGCAAATTGTACTTGTACTAATACTATAAATGCGAAAGTAACTCTGTCTGTCTGTCTTTTAACTCTTCACGCTTAAACCGGAACGATTTAGATAAAATTTGGTACATATGGATATAGATATACCTACTTCGAGTCCCGGGGAAGGACATAGGGTACGTTTTATCCCGGAAAAACGCATAGTTCCGGTGGGAACGCTATATCCGAATACCACGCGGATGAAGTCACGGCCCTAAGCTTAATATTCAATAAACTTGAAAAGCTTATCAGAAAAATTGCGGCCAAAAAACCATTTTATCCTATTACACCAATGCCATAAGAAAATGTTTTACTAACAATTCAAGTCATACCTATTATAATTTTATGTTATTTCAATCCAAAATTTCAGTTCAATCAACATGTGGACCTGTCTCAACCCGCGGCCGTCAACTTCGTGGGGAACTATTGGTTCACGAATGTCAACTTGTACGACCAAGTTTCTGGCTCGCACTACGAACGGTACTACGAGCTCATCGCCAGGCATGTCCTCGCTGCCAGCCCGGAGTCTGTTGATAAGTCAGTATAATTCAAAGTTATGTCTAATGTTATTATTACCTGAACATGATAAAAAATGAAAACTTTATGCCTATTTCAAATCATGGCAAAAATTTTGACAAACTTCGCGTAATAAATTTATTTTTTTCAAACTAAGCTTAACTAAGGGCTTCAATATAGTATTACTAATTTAAGCAAATGTTTTATTTTCAGGTATTCAATATGGCCGAGCGCCTTGAGCTTTACCAGACTTCCCTGCGTGACCCCGTCTTCTATCAGCTCTACTCGCGCATTCTTAACTTCATCGTCCAGTACAAGCGGAACCTAAAACCATACAATAACGAGTTCAACTTTGACGGTGTCAAAATCAACAGTGTCACAGTTGATAAGCTGGTCACTTACTTTGAAAACTTTGACTTTGATATTAGCAATGATATCTTCTACAGCCAAGAAGAGATCAAGGGTAAAGGACCTTATTTCAAAATTCGTCAGCCACGTCTTAATCACAAACCCTTTACTGTGAACATTAACATCACATCTCAGATAGAGACCGAAGCCGCCGTTAAAGTTTTCTTAGGCCCCAAATTTGACAGCAACGGCTATCCTCTCAATATTGAAGAGACTGGTTCGTGCACAAGCTTACTCCAGGAGAAAACAAAATAGAACGTAGCTCCAAAGTTTTCCATTACTATAAAGATGATGGAATTCCGATAACGGAAGTAAACAAAATGTTGGACTCAGGAAAAGTGCCTTTGGATATGTCTGAACATAAGCATGAAATTCCTAATAGGATGATGTTGCCTAGAGGTAAGAAAGGTGGTTTCCCCTGCCAAATTTACGTCGTAGCGTACCCATACGTGCCGCTTCCTAAGGGATTTGAGATTTACAGCGTCTATTTTATAGACGCTCTGCCTCTAGGTTTCCCCTTCGATGTCCCAGCTAGCGACGAAACCCTGAACCGACCGAACATTCTTCAAGAGGATGTATCTGTCTTCCACGAAGGCAATGAATATCCCAACGTTTAAGGCCCTTCCCTGACCCAGCATCGTCAAATTGCTCATTTGAGATCATACTTTTCGAAGAAATGTTAAAAATTAAAAATATGAAAAAAACATATGTTATATTTGATTATATCATCCTTACATTGACAGCTTTCGATACACGATTCACGAAACTTCGCTCGATACAATTTAATTCCAAAGTAACCTCTAACTCGAACCGCTAATCCAACTTTACTCCAGTTTATTATATCAAACAGTGTAAAACTAATTATAACACAAGCAATATCCATGTTATATGCATACATCGACAGCTTTATAAATGCCATTTTTTTAGACGGTATTTTTATAGAAATTAAAACGTGTTAAAAAGTAACTAAATCGGGCGTTCTGTGCGTAACGCTTTCTCTTTCACTCGTCCCACGAGTGACAGTGACGGCTGAGCTGGGTCTATGAACCGCCTTAAGCTTGAAAACAATTAAGTACCTAAGCACTAGATACTTTTTTTTCAAGTTTGATTCTTATAAACATAGTGTAATACGTAAATATACACGAAAATCTTGCCTTTAAGGACTTTCACGTTTAAAAACACGCCAACTTATAAATGTAAGTAATCCACGATGGTAGGACCACATGCAACGTAGTGGTAAAATGAGTTGTTTTTATGATGAACTACCTACTTATTCACAGTTGAAAAAGATCCAAAGGTAATAAATAAATGAGATCATATTATGTATAATTATATAATATGTTAGGTACTACTTGAAGTCCAAGTTGGTAACTACCTACTTATTTAATACCTAATAAAGATATTGAATTCATAATAAAGAAATTGATTTCATAAATAATGAAGGTTTCTATTTTATTTTTTCCTTCCAAAATAGTCAATGTTACCTTATCATTTCACGAAACACTGGTGGTGGGTTTTACTGGTGATAGGACGCGGTGACAGGTCCGTCCGGGTCGGTACCACCGTCTTACCCACTAACTTGCCGCCAAATAGGAGTGCACTGTTGTGTGGCAGCCGGTGAAATTACTGACAGAGGCATTCCATCTAGACCTCAGGGTAGGCAACGGTGGTAATTACTTACACGTAGGGTGGAAGTACAATGAAATAAATGCTTCAATAAATTACTGAAATAACGCTAGCTAGTAGGTACAATCGGACTGGATCTTAACGGTAATTTTCTTGAGACCTGTGCAGTACGGATGCAGTTATTATGCGGTTTTCATAGTAGGTAATTAGCGAGATTTGATTATCTTCCGTCGGTACCAGCCAGACAATTCAGTAAAATGCGCCACCTAGCGTGAAGTAGTAACGGCAACAAAAGCTCAGCCAAGCGCAACTTTTTATCCGGCGGAGGACGGACGAACTGAGCGCTTCGTTCCCTTACTACTTCAGCTAGTCGCTACTAGATGGCGCATCATGTACAATTAACTTTATAAAATAAAGTATATCTAAGATAGTAACTTGTCTATAGGTACATAATATTAATATCCACACCACGGTTTGTCAGAAAAAGGACTGACATTAATATTCACCACAAGTTTCTGTAAATGATACAACCACATGCTTCGTACAATAGCTACGACAACCATAGGAGTTCTTCTTCTATTAACATAGTATTAATCGACACTTAAAAGACACACCCTTAAAGCTTCAATGTCTCCGATCGATCGCAGCGGCATGCGGCTGCGGCCGAGGCGTCCGACCCGTGCGGCCGATGCGGCCATAAGTAGATGTTGTATGGGAATGTATGGAGACGTTGCCGTGGGTTGCGACTGACACATGCGGCCAATGGATGCGACAGACGCACGCATCATCATTTTGACTTGAAAAATAAAACGGGAAGTAATAGTTTTATGATTCTTTTGTTATCGAAATCATTTTCGTCCCATACATTGAAATTATCGAACATATATGGTATCCGATGAGTTCGCATCGGGGCAATCCGGAAAACGAGGAAATCCTCAAATCTTCTAGGCAAACACACTCTTTGGTCAGATTCTAACTCTTCAGAAATATTTTCGTTCAGAACAATTAATATGTACTAAATTTCTTACGATACGATTCAATATTAGAAAAAAATCATTTGTCCACCATTGGTACCATCAGGTGGCCCGAGAGCTAGTTTGCGGTAAAAAATTCTTTTTCATACTTTCCCCTTTGAACTTGTTGGTTTTATCCATTATATTATAAATGCAAAAGGAGCTCTGCCTGTCTGTTACCTCTTTAAGCTTTAACTGCGGGATCGATTTAGATAAAATTTAGTATGAAGATAGTTTGAATCCCGAGGAAAGACTTTTTTTCCTGGACTTGGCAGCCTGTTGCCACGCCGTTCGACAGAGTTCTCATTGTCTATTTTTATGCAAACCTACTATATGTCCGTGTCGTCTGTTTTCAAATAAACACATTTATATTCTACTCCATACTCATATTCATATGGTATTTTCAAACGGTAAAAAAGGTACCCAAAACAATAGCGAGACGACTCATAATACGAAACAAATACTTAATCATGTTTACATTAAAGTTGTTATGCATACCCAATATTTATCTGTCAAAACAATTACCATATATGACATTGAACGCGAATGTCAGGTCGGACGGTGGAGCGTTACTATCCGCCCTCCTTATCGGCAGGTCGAGTGATGTCACCGATGTATAATGTATAGAGAAGAATAATATAAACATCAACAATTTAATGACAAATGGGACATCTTGAAAGGCCCAGGGGTTAGGACGCTTTTTTTTCAAGCCAGCATTTGTTGGAGGTGACAACTGGCTGGCTACAATGAGCTGCTGTGAAAGAAACACGTAACTTAAGTATCTAGTACCTGTACGACCAAGCATTGTTCAGGTGAAAAAAGCTAAAACCGAGTTTTCTCAGATATGAAACCTAGATAGATCGATTTGTCGCCCCCGGAAACCCCTACTATTATATACTTATTATTATATTATACTTATTATGAATATAGATTCATAATTTCGTCCAAATCGTTAGAGCCGTTTCTGAGATCGCTTGTATAAATATACAAGTTTAAAGATGTTACTACGTCAATCAACTGATACGTGTGTAGTGGACGGGGCTCTTTGTAGATGGGGGCAGAAAGTACTCGAATGGCGATCTCGTACTGGGAAACGAGCTGTCGCGGTATGCCTCCAACAAGATGGAGCGACGATCTGCTAAAGATCACTGCATTACACTGCACTTGCACTGCATTACCACCTAATTCCTAGAAATAAATAAATAAGTCTTACATGTCATAATTGTCAGGTCTCCAAAGCCGCATTACTAATTTAAAGTATAGTAAGTCAACGCCATCATTTGGCACCTTATTTATATGACTACTATTGTGCCAAAACGTCGTGAAACGTAGGAAAAGTCTCGTTAAATAAGAGTAATGTTACAGTCGTTTACCAAAGTGTATCTGAAGTATAAGGACTTCACTATATCTAGAGATCTTCTACTATCTAAAGTCCTGCGCCTTCACATTTAAAAACACTTCAATATTTTTATTATTATTTAAAAAGCACCATCAACACTCTAAACTCATAGTTGATAGCTGTCTCAGCACGCACACATGTGTTGAGAGTGTTGGTGGTGCATTTTAAATGCATTGAAGCGTTTTGAATTTTGGAGGGGCGGGACTTTATATAGTAGAAGATCTCTACTAATAGTAGTAGTACTACTACACAGCCTATTTGCGAAATAATCAATTTAAGCATTGATTATATCGCGCAAAGAGATGGAATGCAAATTGTTACGAAAATGATAAAATAGTATACTACGAGTATTAGAACAGCATTTAACTCATAGAATTGTAAACACCGTGTATCAAGTGTTGTGTTATGTCTGAACGGACGATAACACCACCCTTGACCGCGGTTACGTGACGATATAACTGACCTTTACGACAGCGGTTACTGACATTAGATTGATATTCCTAATTTTCAAGGACCTATCGAAGTATCGTTTTTGTTCAAGGTTCAAACGCACACTCAAATGCCATTATTTTACTCTGACGAACCATGAAAATATGTTTACAGCGACTCAATTGATTTGCATTAGAAACGCTGAATACCTGCATATTTTGGCGCTTCTATTGGATACATAAATTGTTTGACTGTACAGCTGGACCTAAACTGCGAGCCTTGCTACATATAAAAGTTTAAATCATGGATAATTTTACGATATTTTTGTAAGGGTTTGTGTTGTAATATTAACATTTTCAAAACTACTTACCGCCTTTAAACCAGGTACTGCAGGCTTACCATTGACCGACTCCCCGACTCCCTGGTTATATTAAAAAATAATTTATAGGTACACAAATAGTGTCTGTTGTCACGCGACCGTTTCACAGATTAATAAATAGTTACTACGTAAACCGTATTACGCTTACAACAAATAAATAGTGGTTGGGACACTTAGGTTGCCAAACAGTTTTCAGGCAATATTACTTACAAACTAAATGCTTTGTATTGATACATACTTCGACTATGAATACATTTGAGTCTGACACAACTAACACTGTCATCTACTACAATAGCCTATTTACGGCCCACTGCTGGGCACAGGCCTCCTCTCATCACGAGAGGGTTGGGCTATAGTCCCCACGCGGGCCCAGTGCGAATTGGGGACTTCACACACATTCTTAAATTACATCGCAGATGCGTGCAGGTTTCCTCACGATGTTTTCCTTCACCGAAAAGCTGTGGTAAATTCTATTTGAATTTCGCAATTTCAGAGGTGCGAGCCGGATTTGAACCCGCGACCCTCTGCATGAGAGGCGGTAGGTCAAACCACTAGGCCACCACGGCTACACTGTCATCTAATTTACCTTATTGGTAGACTAAAACCATCCAGGTAACATTGACCCGAAATTGTACAATTAATTATTGTGGTTATCTAGTACCTAGTCAATTATAACAAATATGTTGCAACAGTTTAATACCCTCAGGTCAAAACAAGTTCTAGTGCATTCAACTGCTAAATTATCATCAAATTAAGTCTGTGAACCTTTAGGAGGAGGGTATAAATACTAAAGGATAACATTCAACACCTTAGTATATGGATCAACATGAAGACGTTAACACTAATATTGTTCGCAGTGTTGAGTGGAAGTTCAGGATATCTTATACAGATTCCTGAAATTCAAAAACAAGTGAGACCAGGTAAGAAATTTAATTACTTATTTATTAATCTCCCGGGGCATAAATTGTATATGTGTAGTAAGTTTAACGCCTGTTTCTTTGTGGATCTATCCAAGTTAAATAGCCCAGGCTTGTAAAAATACTGTCCCTCTTCATTTACAGCTTCAATGGGATGGATTCAGGTGCAGAAGCTGTTGCTTCCACTATTTGAAAATGTTTGTGAAGAGAGCACAAACCTTATAACTGTCCGGATGGCTCAAGAATTTAATATGGATGCGGTTTCAGTGAATTATGAAGTGAGGAAATTATATTTTATCCAAATTAGTTGTACAAAAACCATTTGCATAACCAGTAAAGTAAGTACAGTAAGCTGCAGAGAAAGAGGACCCCCTCCCGTACAGATCATAAGAGGATAGGAGGTTCCTTTTATCTGCAGCTTACTGTACATAATATAAAAATATTAACAATGATTATTTTTACTTATAGAACCCGGAAGTTATTTCAAATCTGAAGAAACTATATGGTAGCAACACCCAGTTGGCAAAAGGAGAGATTTTCACTGAACTAAACCAAGATCACATGTATGAGCTAAAAGTGCTTTACGATGGTCTCTACTACGCTCAAAGCTTTGATACATTTTTGAAAATGGCCGCCTGGGCACGGCAGAATGTTAACTGCGGCCTCTTTGTCAACGCAATCTACTTGGCAGTATTGAAAAGGCGAGAAACCGAAAGGATAACAGTACCCGCCCCTTATGAATTGCTGCCAAACTACTTTATTCATCAAGATGTCATAATCAAAGCCTCGTCTTTACTCACGGGAGATGTACCTACTGAAGGAATAAGCTATGAAGGCAATGTATATACATTAGTTGCTAATTACACCACTTTCAATGAAGAAAACGACCCTGAATCTAAACTGACCTATTTCCGTGAGGATATTGGTTTAAATTCCTATTATTTCTTGAAAAGGCTCCAGTTTGTGCAGTGGTTGCAAAATATTGAAGATTTAAGTGGTAATCATGGAGAGCACTTATACCATTTTATGAAAAATTTAGTAGCTCGATATAATATGGAGCGGTATTCAAATGGACTAATGGCCTTGGATAAAGTTGACTGGAAAAATCTTAATGTAGATGTTTATGATCCAATGTTAATTTTCTCCAATGGAGAGCAGTTCAGTGAGAGAAAAAATGATTTTGATACTAGTAGTCCTATTTATGCTACCTTACAAAATATGGAAGATAATATCACCCAAATGGTCTCACCGATGGTAAGTATGCATCCAATTGGTATTTTTTTAAACATCAGCAATATTTATGTTATTATTGTTCTTTAAAATATAACGAAATTATCATTTATTTTTGAGAACAGGGCAGCTTGTTAATGGGTGTAAAAGCTTATTTTTATTTCAGGTTCAAAAAGGACTTACTAAATCACAAATAATTAATGATTTGATGGCCATCATGGTGACTAATTTAGAAAACTATGAATCAGTAGCTCGTAGACACTTTGGAGGAGATTTAGCAGTTGAAAAAAGGTAATTATATCATCCATATAAAATAAGCATTTTGTATAAAACTATATAAATTCAAATCACGTTCGTCATTATTCCCTGCCCTGAGAGATCTCTACTGCCAGTAAGGTACTAAATATAGTCCTCACCCAAAAGCTCGTCACCATTATTTCCTTGTAATAAATAACGATCTATGCGATGCTCGTAAACATTTGTGGTTAATAACAATTATATTCGTTTTGTCTTTTTCTTTCCATTTCACTCATATAAGAGTAGGTATGTGGTGCGGTGTCCAATTACGAATAGTAATAATTTACGTATTTCAAAATGCTTCCATTTTAAAGGTGGCGATCAGTTTTGGCGCACCACATGACAACATTGAGAGATCCCCTATACTGGAAAATAATGAAAAAAATTGTTGACATAGTAGACGACGTCATCAAAACCCTGCCCAGCTACCAAAGAAATGAGCTGTACTTCCCAGGAGTTCAAATTCAAAATATCGAAGTAAAGAAAGTCATGACTATGTTTGAACCTTTCTCGACTGATGTGACAGATGCATTGAAATCATCTACTGAAACTCCAAATTATCGGGTCAATATAGTTCAACATAGATTAAATCACAAGCCTTTTACTATCAAGCTTGATATTTCTTCACTTGTTACTCAAAAAGGATTGGTCAAGCTGTATTTGGGACCTAAAGTGCTACCAGGAGAATTCGCCTCGAAAAAAGATTCATTCATGTTGCTAGATAGTTTTGAAGTCAACTTGAAACTAGGTAGTAACGTCATATCCAGATCTTCTGATGCATTTGAATATATATCCGAAGATTTCACACCAATTAATGAAATCCGTAAATTAATAGAAGATGCAGAATTCGGTTTAGATGTTCAGCCACTAATACCTATTGAGACATTAACGGGTTTCCCGTTAAGGCTCATTCTTCCAAAAGGAACAGCAGAAGGATTGCCAGTGCAATTACTTGCTTTTATAGCACCTTTTACTAAAGTAATGGCCGGAGGTATAAGTTCAGTACCTAAAACAGAATTCAATTCTGTAATTTTATCGCCAGGTTATCCATTTGATTTAGATTTTGATGAAAAACAATTCATCATGTTACCTAACATTATGGTAAAGGATATAATTGTGACGCATAAAGCTGCTAGTGGTTACGACAAAAGTGGAGACGGACCGAAAAAATGGGACGGTGGCGCTAATTATGCCTCATACGGCCCAGTCAAAGAACCTTTTGATTACACATTGAAAAAAGGTCAATACGGAAGCACTGTAGATTATGCAGCTAAAAGAGGTAGTTACAATAAAGATAACACAGATGTAGTTGCTGACCCGATACCAAAAACGGAAAATAATAAAGAAGAGAATAAAGAAAAAATAAATTCTGATGCAGTGGATATTGGTACTGATACCAAGGTCGAGAATAAGGATATCCTTTCAGTATTACGTGATTTACGTGAAATTCCCTTGCAAGACAGAGTTTTAGGGCGTAATGAATATAATTTAAATGACTACGTTTATGAGTAATGAGACAAGTATGAGACAATTTTATATTTATACATTCACAGATACTTAAAATTGTGTATTTATGTGCATAGTACATGCTAATGTGTCTTTTCTTATAAATAGTCGTGCATTGAATAAAATACTGTATTGTTTTTACTCGAACGTTTTTTTTAATGTCCGTATCAGAAATAAGTACCCAGTATGAATGTAGAATACCTACCTACTAAAAGTGAATGGGTAAAGTTTAAAGCAGTTGAGCTATCTATCAATAATTTAGAAGGAATGTTCATATAACCTTATAACATATAGCATTATAACTTTATAACCTTAACTAGCACAAACCATCAAACATTATTTTACTATTTTATCACATATAGAGTTTCGTTCAAACGTTTAAAAAAGCACAAGTCAGTAATAATGCACATTATTGCTATTTTACGTGGTTTTCTGTCATTACTATTGGAAATGTTCCAACTGTTCTTCAACGCCGCTACGCTTTCCCTATTTTCATCTCTGAAAATTTAAAAACCATCGCTCACTACCGTGACACGAGCTCACAATACAAATATAAATACATTTACAGTCGATTACAAGGTTTCAGTAAAAGCACAATATTTATTTGACGTTTATTATTACAACTTATTGAAAAGTTTACTGTGCAAAGTTCTATTTCCAGGTGACTTCTTAACCAAATTTCAAGTATTTTTGAATTAAATTATTCAAATTATGTATTTTGGCTATCATACAAGCAGTGGGCCGTAAGAAGGCTGTTGTGGTGGTGGCTATCATAAATATTATTTTTTTACTTTTTCCAAATCATTTTCCTTTACTTAGTTCATTCATTAAGTACAAGCTTCTGCCCGCGACTTCGCCCGCGTGGAATTCGGTTATCGCGTTCCCGAGGGAACTATGCGTTTTTCCGGGATGAAAAGTAGCCTATGTCCTTTCCCGGAACCCCAACTATCTCCATGCCAAATTTCATCTTAATCGGTCCAGCGGTTGAAGCGTGAAGAGGTAACAGACAGACAGACAGAGTTACTTTCGCATTTATAATATTAATAATATGGAAATATGGATTTGTAAACATTTTACAGACAAAAAAGGCACTTAAAGACAAAAGTTTGTACGCATATAGGTAGGTAAACACATTTCATGCATCATCTGTACCTATATCAGTTCCTCGTGTAGATTGTAGTTTACTGCTTGGATCATAAATCATTAATAAATTACTGCATATGTGCTATAATTAAGACAGGTTTGAAGCAATGACAATAATTGTGAAGACTCTAAGATTTCAATAGTAAGTGTGCATATTGATTTTGACTTGCTAGTTCCCTGACACCAACCGAATGTAAACTATTTCGTGCTACATTAAAAATATCACACGTTATGAGTTCACGGTAAAAAAACCTTTCTGTGCGCCTTTTTCCACGTAGCTCGTAGTCAATCATCATCATTATGTCAGCCGCTTTCATGTCCACTGCTGGGCGCAGGCCTCCTCTCATGATGAGATTTGGGCTATAGGATTTGGGACTGCCCCAAGCGGGCCAAGTGCAGAGTTAGGACTTCACAAAGATCCTTTAATTCCCTACTTCACAGATCCGTGTGGGTTTTTTCGCGATGTTTTTATTCATCGAAAAGCGCAGGGTAAATTCAAATTGAATTTTGCACAACATAAGTAAACTCAGAGGTGCGAGCCAGATTCAAGCCGACCCTCTCCATGAGAGGCGGTAGATCAAAACATTTGGCTACCACAGCTTCTGGAGGCCATCACATAGTATTTCTTGGGTTTCGCTTAGCAACGAATAGGTTATGTCCATCAACGGGTGTCACATTTGGCGTCTGGACATCACTATTGGATTCTGCAATGAAAACAGCCGGTTCCGTGCCAAAATGAAGTTATATTTCCACTCCATTGACACCGATGATTCAGGGTCAGGATCCAAAGCTTTTGGCTATGATAGCCAATTATTTTTGGTCAAGGAATTTAAATCATCGCAAATTGCTCGGACGTCGGTTACGGACCGTCTACAGATTTAATGAGAACCATAGGTACTTGTGAATTATTAAACGTAAATATACGTGGCTATTCTGGTAAACTCATGCTTAAGAAATATTTTTAACTAAGTACAAATAAATGGGAAGTGAACTTTGGACTCGGTTTTTTTTTCTAAACCCTAAGAACTAGTTTAATAGTCACTGCAGTCCATAGTAGAACTATCTTGCGATCCGAAACTTTTAATTGACAGTACACTTACCTCTTTAAAATCTTAAATAAACCGTAAAATATAACTGTACCCCCTGTTTTTTTGTAGAATTACCTAATTGTAAAAATTCAAGTTTAATAATAAAAACAATACTTCTCCTCACGTATATATTTTTCTTTTTCTTCAGCATATATTTGCCCACTGCTAAGAATATGTCTCTCCATATTTGTACCATCGTTCCCTGCTGGTGGTAGCTTCCATCCACCTCAGGCCCAGATGTGCCCTGATATCATCGGTCCATCTTGCTGGTGGCCTGCCTATGCCTACGCTTCTTTTCCCCGTACGTGGTCTCCACTCTAGAACGCTTTTGCTCCATCGTCCATCTTCTCGGCGGCAAAGGTGGCCAGCCCAAGCCCTTTTACGACGTGCGACTCTGTGGCCTTGGTTTGGTTGCGGATGGCGATTTATTCATTCTTACTTATTTAATATTTAGTACAGTCAGCAGCAGAAGTAGATAAGGTGTTCAAAATGACCTACACACGCCCTTAACGTCTTAAGAATAAGGTCGTGTGTAGGTCATTTTGAACACCTGGACAGCTTATCTACTTCTGCTGCTGACTGTACCTGGGCGACCGAGCTTTGCTCAGGTGAAAATAGCTAAAAACTAATTGTCCCATATATGAGACCTAGCTAGATCGACTTCTCACTCCCGTAAGCCCCTATATTCCAAATTTCATCGAAATCGTTAGAGCCGTTTTCGAGAACGCGATTACAAATATGTATACTCGTACATATATATATATATATATATATATATATATGCAAATATTGCTTGTTTAATAGTATTTATTAATATTAATATTGTATATTTGTATAAGAGATAAAGAGTTAAAAATAAACTACAAATAGCATACAGAAATTTAAAAAAATCAAGCTAAACAATAACCTAAAAACCTAAATTAGGGCCTTTCGGAAGGGTATTCCCATCACGCAGGCAGCATTTCCTCGCTGTATGGCAAATAGCCAGTCTTTGCACGAGAAATCGGTATTGTATTTATATTTATTTATTTAAGTACCTACGTATGATTCTACCTTGCAACATTTCCTCCACTTTAAAAATTATTATACAAATCCATACATCTCGCTATTCCCAAAATACAGGTCTGACCTAATAACGTAAAGCAGTAAAGTACATTACTTCATGAATATAGGTGTAATGCAGCATCAAATGCAGCCATTCAGAAGTGCCAACCCGGTTTCGCTTCAAGCCTTAATCGTCCATCTTGAATCTCAACGAGCAGTCCAAGCAATGCCGTCACACGAATAAACGAGAATGCAGTGACATGGGTATAGCTTACGTACCTACAGTGTTCTATAAGTCTAATTTTCCTCGACAATACACGTCGACGTTCCTACCTACCACATAAGAAAGGCGCCGATGACTAAAACATTTTTATAATGTCGCCGTGTATAGTTACACATACTTTCTGTGTTAGTACACAGAAAGTATGTAAACTAATCTCGCAAACTTTTCACCCACTTCTAATTATTATCATGATGAAACTTGGCAAGTAGAGATTGGATGACAATGCATATATACACTCAACAGTGACGAATTCGGGTCACTTCGTATGGAAAATGCCATACAAAGTGACCCGAATTCATTGCTGTTGAGTGTAATTATGGTACCACCGAGCTTGTCTGATGACGGCGGAGTACGGAGGTGGATCAGGTGAAGCATTGTCATAGCTTTTTTAAAGTACCTGTTATTTTAAAACTCTCAACTGATTTTGTTCAAAGTTAAGAACGGGTCCAGCAGTTTAAGCGTGAAAAAACAGAGTATAACTTTCGCATTTAAAATATTTAGTATGGATTTGCAAGAACTGAATGATCTCAGAACTATTCTGAGTTCATTCAGGAAACCGAGCAATTTGGCGTCAGTCTGATCCCCGAGTGTTTTATTGCCTATTAATTACTCTAGCTACTATAAACATCACGGAAAAGAAGCAATACAATGATATCACGCGAAATTCCCGTGTTTTGTCTAGAGAATTGTCGTTGTTGCTATGTAAGTAAAGCAATGTGTTTTTTTCATCACATCCATCCGCACTAATTTTATAACTATAGGTAGATGCGAAAGCAGCTGGATCTGTCTTACCTTTTTGCGCTTTAACTGGTCAATTTATTTATCTGGAATATTCTATATGGAATTTGGCACAGGGACTGGGCGTTGGCCGGTTAAGACAACTGATATGACATTATTAGCCGGAAATTAATTTTAAGAGGGTGCAGAAGTTGGGTTTATTGGTTGGTTGCATTGATTGGTTGCATTATTGGTTTGAAATTTCACGTAAAGTCGTACGCGAAAGCTAGTGTTAAAGTAAAGTATGGAAATACGACTGAAAAACTCATTAAGTGACGATTTTGTTTTCATTGACGTCCGGCTGGAATTCTGACCTAATTCTTATTTCCGTATCACACTGACGAATACAGAGTGATTCCGTTTTCTTATTGTGGCATTCGCGGGAGAATACAAAAATTATAGTCGATCACCGACATTCTATATCTGCTCTGCGCGGGCGCCGCCGTATAACCCGTTTCACGCGCCAGTGGTAGCCAATCGATGACGCATTTACTTATACCATTGTATGATCCCGAATTCCTAATGAAAACGCATTAGTGTACTTAAGTATATATATATTTTTTATTGAACAGCGTATTTCATTCTGTTACAGACGTTGATTTTAATAAAAATATTTGAGCAAAGAACGGAGGAAAAAGTTACACTTGATTTTTAAGCAAAACCAACCAGATTTTTGTATGACCATAATAAAAGGATAATATGTGCTGATTCAAAAAATGAAACCAAAAACATTGTAAGAACTTCGAGGTATAAGTATATAATGTCTGGCGCGTCGTCCCTTTCAAACGCGGCGCCGCGACGCGCAATATTTTCTCTGGGCTTGTTCGCCGCGCATCAAAGGAATTCCCTGCTAACTAAGGAAGCGTCTGAATGTATTACGGCTTTCCACGGCACACGACCAATAGCAGCGACGTGTGATTTCCTAATAAATTGCTCGGCTTTGGAGCGCGCATCACAACGGTTACTAAATTTCACGCGCAATGTATCAGGAAAACGCTTGCCGTCGCGCGAAGTCATGGCATCCATCGTGGCTCTTCTGGAATGCTTTACATTTGGCATGTTGAGCATGCTTCGATCTGCTACAATCAAGGACTTGGGCAGTTTACGTTTGGCTTGATTGTATGTTGATTCAATAAACATTCGCTTTTAGTTCATTTTGGTGAACATACCATTCATTTTCTGTTACTCCTGAGAAATGTCATGAAATTAGAAGAAAAGTACTAATGTAAGATATATTAAAACTAGCTTTTCCCCGCAACTTCGTATGCGCAGAAATATTAAAAAGTAAAATCCCGATTTTTCCCGTTCCCGTGCGAATTTTCCAAAATCCTTTCTTAGCGGATGCCTACGTCATAACATCTACCTGCATGCCAAATTTCAGCCCGATCCGTCCAGTAGTTCAGGCTGTGCGTTGATAGATCACTATGTCAGTCAGTCAGTCAGTCACCTTTGAGTTTTATATATTTAGATACTTACCTAATTATGATATAATTTTGGTATCTACTAAATGCTACCTGTATGTATAAAATAAATGCGGTTCCAGGTTTTAAAAATATTATCTTTACTATCACAAGATAAAAAAATGTTTTTTTTACAACTGCATGATGTTTTGATCGAACAGGTTAATATGAAATTATACAATTATATTGCTACATATTGCTTATTACTATCACTATCGTTATAAAGTCAGTTAGTAATAAATAACATGTCATCGATTAAAGATGCAATATTGTCTTTGGATGCAATCTCACTTTCATTTATGTAATTGCTGTGAAACTGTGAAATAAAATTTATTTCATAAGTGGTTTAACACATCAAATATATCATCCATTTAAGAGGATGTGAAGTTTGGGGAAGTGAAAAATCTAAAATAGCAAAATTGAGATTTAAATCTGAAACTCAAACGGCATATGTGCCCAAATCAAGCGAACGTGTCCATAACACGATAATTATAAAAATACATCCGGACCATCAACATAAAGCTGTTTCCCTAATTCCGCGGTTATAGCCAGTCGTAAATTTACACAGTCAATAAACACGTCATGATTCCGGGTCCGACAGAGACAGAAGCAGAAGAGTTTTTACTTATTCTCGTATTCCTCGGTTACTGCGTTTGAGGGGATTTTCTATAAATAGGGGTGCCACACGATCGGGGAATCCAGTGTAACAACACTCGCACTCGGATTCGGTTCTTGTTACAAAGCTACCAACCCTAATCTACCATGGTGAGGATGCAGTTCTTATTTAGTTTTAGTGATGTGCGATTAAGTGAAAAGTGATTTAAATTTATGGTGATAAGTGCGACGTAGTTAACTTACTGAATTTTCCGGTTATTGTTTGCAACCGCCAGTGATTTGGAAATTTAAAAAGCATCACCGACAAATTTCCTTTCTAAACCTCCAATATATCATTTCAACACTGTTCAACAATCTTACATTTAGAAAAGTTAATCAGCCACCCGATACTTTACCGAGGCTTTTCTCTATCCTGCATATTTCTAACTTCTTTCTTCTCCTCGATAGGACGGTGATGATGACCAGAAGATGGCGATGCTTCGCAAAGCCTTCCAAATGTTCGATACCACTAAGTCGGGCTACATCGATGTCCTGAAGATCTCCACCATCCTGAACACCATGGGCCAGCTGTTCGATGACTCCGAACTGCAGGCCCTCATCGTAGAGAATGACCCAGACAGTAAGTGGTACCTATATAATAGGTTTCTGTTAAAGTATGTGGGGAATTCCACGTATCAATCTACAGCAAAGAAAACGGGTCATTTTGTATGGAAACGCGTATCCAAAGTGACCTGTTTTCTTTGTAGTGAAGAGTTTAAGTACCTATATCGTTAGAAAAAACATAAAAGATCTCAAAAATCCAATGTCTATGAATGCATGCAAAGAAACTTGGGGCTGTCGTGGATTTGAATCAGGAAGCGTTTGATGTACGTAGGTATGACGATGTAAATAACTCATTTAGCACTATAGTTTAAAGCTGTTAACATTCTTTATGTCATTTATAACGGATTTGAAAAGATCAAATTTCATAAAAGTTAAATCGAAAAATAAATTACAAGATACATTTGAAACTTTAATAACGCAGTCGTATATTGCTGAGAATACTTGTTTTCTTAAAAAGACAAAACTACATTTAATGTCAATAGAAAAATATATTTAAGGTAAAGCATACAATAGCATATGCATTACTTGGCATTACCTACCTACTTACTAAATAACTTAAAGAAAAGAAAAAAAAACATTCCATCATCACCTCTTAAATTCCTAAGCCGTTTCGAGCTGCAGTTTTAAATTTCAGTCAGTTAATAATTTACGGTATTTTTAGCCGTTTTGTTTAAGCCCAACGTTTTAGGCACGTGTCACGTCGTCGCACCTCTTCGGACGTTACGAAATATTTTTACTCGTCGTCGCGGGAACTCCGGTGCTATTTCCGTACGACTTCAAGATCTCCGTGCGTTTGAATTATCACTCGGTTAGAAACACTTTGAACGGGAAATTTACAACACTGACATGTATTAGGGTCGTTTTGTTCTACTTTAGATTACCTTTTTTTGTAAAGATGATACTTAACATATTATCTAAAATGACGGCGATGCAAAAATAACCTAATGCTAATGAATCAAAACTTTCTATTTATACATGAGACATATAAATGCCTGTGAGTTTTCTTTCTGAGATGAAGGTGGCGGCATACTTGATCTCGCTCGTGTTGAGCTCGACGGGCTTAGCTTCAGCAATGATTGTGCGTCTCCCTTGAGGATTCCAGTCCCTGTTAGTGATAAATCTAAATTTTACTGCAACTTTATTTTGGCTGTACTTTCAGGCTCTGGCAAGATCAACTTCGACGGCTTCTGCAACATCGCGTCCCACTTCTTGGAGGAGGAGGACGCTGAGGCCATGCAACAGGAACTGAAGGAAGCCTTCAGGTTCGTATCTTGAAAGAACAGCATATTCGCTCACTTTTAATTTACGACCTGGACACAATAATTATGTCTATGTTATAGACACACTCTAAAATAGTTGTTAAGTCATCCACGAAAGCAACAATAAACATTACCTTTGGCGTGCACAGTTTTTAGACAGGACCTAAACAAAAATCAAATGAAGTTTCTTTGTTTTTTTTTTTGTTTTTTATTAATAAGTAATAGTGCTATAGGGTACTGTAGACAGTGTCTTGTTGTTTGTATGGATTGCACGCCACTGCCTCTCGGCTGAATTTGTCCTTGTGTGAGAGATTTTGTTTACAAATATCTCTTACCAATGCGAACAGTCTACCTTGATTAATTAGAAATATCATTTGGTACCGTCACAATGCTGTTGGAAATTATATTGGCTCAATGCCAATATTATTTCAATTTAGGTACTTCAAGTCAATAAGGAATTTTGAAATCTATAATAGATTGTATTTGGATAAGATCACACGAAAATCGAAGGCATTAGAACCATTCTCAGCCTGGATTGAACAAGCATGTAAATGGTTAAAAATAGCGCCGAGTTTCCATTCGTGCAGTAGTCATTCCGAAGAGAAACGTCATTTTCACTATACCAAAAATCTCGACGGCAAATTTAACGGACTCATCTTCGTTAACTTCCTTGATGCAGGCCAGCCTTTGTCATTCAAATGTTTTTACTACTACAAAACAATTCCAGATTGTACGACCGCGAAGGCAACGGCTACATTACCACCTCCACGCTCAAGGAGATCCTGGCGGCCCTGGACGATAAACTCAGCAACTCTGACCTTGACGGCATCATCGCTGAAATCGACACGGACGGCTCCGGAACCGTCGACTTCGATGGTCAGTTCCTTCACATTTTTTTGATTTCCGATAGGTATCCTCTTTTGTATCACATGTTTTTATTTTAAACAGTCTTGAATTTTTCTGATTTTGAAGAAATGTATGACCCATTGAGGCTTTAAGCCCAACACCGTAGTTAACGCAGAATTTTGTATATAAATTTCCAGATATTGTATTACCAACATTCATGATTTTAGATGTACATACCTTCCCCTGTTTTAACTGCATTTTGGTTTACAGTGGACTTCCGTGTTTACTTATAACTCAAACTAACAATTACTTTTCTTTATTTTCAGAATTCATGGAGATGATGACCGGAGACTAAGTGGACGATATTTCCATAGCATACCTATTATGTTTAGTTTCTATTTATAAATTATTAGAAGTTGCCAAGACTTCAGTATTAGTACAAAACCGAATAATGCGGTATCAGCATGGTTCTTGACATGCAAAGTATTATACATCGTCTATCTTATAGATAGTAAGTTTAATAATTTAACAGTCTACACCTAGACGAGTATCTTAGACCAGGATCTTTTTAGGGTGTTCTATAGAATTGTTTCCGGAATAATTCAGACGAATGCGGAGTTTAAGAGACGTTATTTATTTATACCTATTATAGTATTACAACTCCAAGAATACATTAGTAATATAATGGATATAAAGGGATATTTATAATAAAACTAGTTTCTGAAGCAGTATATGTATTATTTCCTATATTGCAAGATTTCCCTTTCCCCATTAGGTATATTATTCCTATGAAAGTATTAGGTCATCAAAGCAAGCAAGAAAAAAATTTTTATTCATTTCAAGGTCACAGCAAAGCAATATATCGTCTATCGGCAGTGGTCCGTCTGTGATATAAGAGCACTTACAGAATTCCATCAAGTGTTTGAAAGGGGAATTGCCGCCACTTGTTTGACTAAAATTAGCCACCTTCCCACTGACACAATTGGTCAATTTTTCAATTGCACTTAGTATGCTGAGATGCACGTACAATGAGACACAACGTTTGAATTAATAATTCTACCTGTTCGTTATGAATCTATGTACATTAATTTTGATTGACAGATAAGTTTTGATAAAAGTTCCTCGAACGATATGAAAATGTGTACTGAGTTAAATATACTGTTAAAGCTTTTTCCACGTTGAAATGTTGGTTTTTCATTTGACTTGCCCGTCAAAATAGGTATGTACAAATTCCGTTGGTTCCTTTAATATGAAGGTAAGTATTTAATTTCTTGATAAAATCTCAGGATAGACACCGATCATCTTTGGAATTTCACCTATGTATGAATGCCACATTTAACATCATCGATGATTCTTCTATTGTTACTGCACATTATTTATATACCTAGTTTAAATATACCGTTATTAGTGAGAAAAACTTCTTGCATCGACTGTACAAGGTAATATTATGTCTCTTAAAATGATCGCAAGGATCTCAATTGGATCAGCAGAAAGCCGTAACTCGTTCCGGCCCAATAAAAGCCATGTTTACTTATCCAGTGTCTTGTTGCATTCAATGTTTCGTTGTGAAATAAGACAGATGTGAAGATGATCCTTTGGGTTTTGTGTCTTGCTTCGACGGCCGTGTCCCTTCCAACAGATGAGTACCGCTCCATTATCAACGATGGAGGTTAGTCGAGTAATTGTAGTAATTGTAAGCACACTTGCACCAAGCCGCTAATGTCGTGTAAATCACTTAACTCAGGTTTATTTGTATCATATTAATACTCGAGTTCGAAGCTAACCCGAGGATAGCGACGTTGGTACAAGTCGGAGTAAGAGTGTCTGTATCATTTCTCTCTCTGTCTTCCTTTTCAAAAAAATATTATGACTGATGAGATGATCTCAATAACTTAGGGCCGTTTTTTCAATCGTCAGATAATCAGCCCATAAGTATAAAATTTGAATTTATTCAAGAACAAAATCAAACTTTGTATGGACGAAATGACGATTGAAATATCAGAGGTATCGATTTTGTCTTCCTGTTTATGTTAAGTGTGTTTTTGTTTGGTGTCGTGAGTTTGTTACTATTTTTATTTCTTTCCTTATTTTAATGGCCTTTGTTTTATTTAAAGTGAGTCGATAATTTTATTCTTACAACATTTATTTAAGTAGTATGTTTACTAAGAGGACTTTGTTTCAGAATTCGTTGATAAAGCTTCCGTTATGCGGATTATACCATCCGGCTATGCTGCACCCAATAATAATTATTTCATAGTTCCGGCTTTGACAGAAATAGTTGATAAGGTTAAGTATCAGTATTATTCATTGTATTAATCTATA
The DNA here is from genome assembly GCA_963971205.1 of Aethes cnicana. Taxonomy (NCBI): domain Eukaryota; kingdom Metazoa; phylum Arthropoda; class Insecta; order Lepidoptera; family Tortricidae; genus Aethes; species Aethes cnicana. Next base: position 7,204,782 of record OZ020287.1, on the reverse strand, counting down.
ATTTTAGAGTACCAGCCTCCCGCGGTATTATCGCAAGCTCTACGTTTTGCCTCAACTTTACTACTACTACTGGTCTAGTTGAAAGAAACATTCAATATCCGTTAAAAACAAACAAAACTTTATTCTGTATATTATTAGTACAGATATGTATATTTTCTTAGTAAAATTGAATTTATATGTATGTCGTACATACAAGATACCGAGTACATTCTAACAAACAATGCTGAAAGTTACCATGTATGTTCACAGAACAAACCAAGTTACAAGCGCCTGGTTGAAATACTGAAGACGGGAAATACGAAACTTGGATTGACGTTTAATATATACGACGACAAGTTAAGAGAGGCAGCCGTAGCAGTGTACAAGCTGCTTCTGGATGTGGACGACAGCAAATACGACAACATCGAGCGCTGGGCCCGGGTCCACGTCAACTCGGATATGTTCGACTACGCCACTCGGCTAGCTTCACTCTATGGCAACAAATTCAAAAATGTCAAAATACCGCCGCCTTTCATCAAAAAGCCGAACTATTTCGTGACCATGGAAGCTATGTGGAAAGCAATGCACTTGAAAGTGGCCTCAGGACTAATGAACGAGGAAGATGCTGAGCTCAATCAGTATTTCAAGACCGACGACGTATACACAGTGAACACTAACTATTCCGGTTGGAATTTGCTGCAAAACGGTTGCGATCAAGAAATCAACTATTTTAAAGAAGACGTCTCGTTGAATAGTTATTATTATGGGATACATTTATTGCATCCATTTTGGATGTCCAACGAGGAATTAGATCAGTTGAACCCACGGCATGCAGAACACTTTTATTTTACACATAAACAGCTGTTGGCACGTTACCGATTAGAAAAAGAGCATCTAGGACCATTGAAGGACAGAGAGTGTGACATCGATGTTCACGGCTACAACTCTTACCTGATGCACGACTACGGGCTTCCTTTCCCAATAAAAGTATCTAACAAAGGGGAATGGACTGACGAAAAAGCCAAAATAAAGGAGATTGACATTGCAATTACAGAATGTATTTCTAGGGGACTTATTGTGGTAATCTACTTTTATTAATTTAATCTATTCATATATTATCGGCAAATTACAATTAATTTCAAATACATCGGTATTAATTTTATTCTGTTACTTTCAGGACAACGGCACGGCTATTCCAATGGGTGTAGATTATAACATAGATTTGGTATCAAAATTAATTCGTGCCAACTTGGACTCAACGAATTCAGCAAAAATTATCAGATCCGTTTACGGCTATGGTGGCAAAGGATACCCTGTTGATGAGTAAGAACTCTTGTGCTACCTGATAGCTATTTTTAAAATAATATCATGTTGTAAATACTACCTAATGAAATTAATCAGTGTATTATCATGTAAATAAATATTAAAATTATATTTTCAGATATAATCCTGCTCCATCAACACTGCACTTCCCACAAACATCGTTAAGGGACCAGACTTACTGGAATCTTATGAAAAAATTAATAGAATACTTTTTGGGTTACAGACAGATTTTGGGATCTCTGAATTTAGAAAACTATATCGATAAAGATATTATTATAACTAATTTTAGTACCACCGAAATGACAACGTATTTTGACTATTTTACATTTAGTTTGAACAAGGGTTTAGGCGGTGGTGCTCTTAATTCTCTCATTTTCGCAGCGAGGCAGAGAAGGCTGAGACATATGCCTCTCGTGCTTGAGTTCACTGTCAACTCAAATGTGGAAAGAGACGTTGTTGTGCGTCTCTTCCTAGGCCCGCAATGTGATATTGAAAACTGTTGGAACAACAATCAGTTCTTTGAACTTGACGTGTTTAAAACTCATATTAAGCAGGGCTTGAACACAGTTACTTGGTCTTCAGAGGAATCTGACAGATTTTCATCCGACGAATACTTTAACAAGGAGACTACTGCAAAACGACCGTATAGATACAATATATTTAAGTTTCCGAAAAATCTCGCAATTCCTAGGGGATTAAAAGATGGACTTAATTTGACACTGTTTGTTATGATATCGAGGAGCTCCAATTCCAGCGAGGAGAATATTGCACCAGATAGTAATCATTACAGTAAAGTCTTAAATGAAGTCGACAATAAACCTTTAGGTTTTCCATTTCACAGGAAAATCGTTGTAAAAGATTGGTGTACAACAAACTGTAGGTTCTATAATGTCACAATTTATCACAAATCCCTACCCGTTGATTCCAGTGGACAGTTTTCACAAAACTTGTACTAAATACTAACTAATATATGTTCAGATTTCATTATCTCTTTCTCTCTCTATGTTTCCATTAAAGTTTTATCCTGGTATTCTTATTGTGTCATCATGGTGTGATACCACCTGTGTAATGTTTTATCACAGCACTATTTTAAAACGTGCCCAATATAAGTTACTTTATTCGGGGAAATGCACTTAAAAGTGCTAACATAAGTTACATAAGTACTGCTAGTACATAAGTACTTCTGTCAATTTTTTAGATTGAAAATTATTAAAAAGTCGAAATCTTAATTAATATGTTTATTCTTTTATAAACTTAAGTTTACAAAATTTAAGGTATTTGCTAAAATATTTTCTCTCTCCTCTAGTAGTGTTTGTAATATCCCTTCACATTGTAGTCATTAGCGTACTGCTCTCCTTCGTGGTAGATCATGACATCCGTGTGGTAGAAGTTGGGGACTCTGAAGTTTTTCTCATACACTGGACGATCAAACGGATAAACCATTGGCTTGGAGTCAGGCATATATTGTGCGAAGTATTGCAACGCTTCAGGCAGAGGTGAGGCATGGTAAATAACGACGTACAAGAGGAAGGGGAATCCACCTTTTGTACCTTTAGGTAGCATCATCCTATTGGGCTTGTTGAAGTAGTACTCGGACATATCTAGAGGAACCTTGCCCTTGGCAAGCATATTGACTACGTCGGACATGGGCAAAGAGTCTTCTTTGTAGAACAGGAATTCATGCGACTCACGCGTGATCATGTTTTGACCAGAGGTAAGTTTTGCTTGGAACCAGTCTAACGCAACAAAGTTCATCCAGTTATCCTCAATAGGAAGGGGATAGCCATTGCCATCGTATTTGGGACCCAAGAAAAATTTGACAATCACATCCCTTGGTTCATGTGATTCGATGTCAACGTTCACCGTGAATGGCTTGTGGTTAAGACGTGGCTGACGAACCTTAAAGCCCCATGCATCTTGGTGTGTTTTGTTTCGACTGTAGAGTATGTCGTTGCTGATATCAAAGTCGTAGAAATCGAAATAAGTGACCAGCCTGTCTACATTAACTTTTCTGATTTTAATACCCTCTATGAGAAGCTGGTTATAGTCATAGGGCTCCAAATACCGTTTATATTCAACAATGTTGTCCAGAATGCGTTTGTAGAACTGATAGAAGACGGGGTCACGAAGAGAAGTCTGGTAAAGTTCCAAAGCGCTTGGGAACACCGTGTACCTGTAAAAAAATAAAATCTTATAATATTTTCTTATCAATATTTGCTTAGGTTAATTGGTATTTTGGAAAACTTGAGATTTTATTTAAATTCTAGAAATGTATTAATCTGTGTGCACTGCAGAGTAATATGGCTAAATATCTATACACAGTCTAAATACTAGTAGTAGTGTAGTAGTAGTGTAGTTTAAATACTTTACTCAAGAGAATTTATAACTTACTTGTCAACTGGCTCAGGAGTGCCAGCAAGAAGATGAAGACCTGTGATTTCATAGTAAGGAAGATAGTTTCTGGGTCCTGCTTTTTCGTACAGAGCAATATTGGTGAACCAGTAGTTTCCAATGAAATTCATGGCATCTGGTGAGTGGAAATTAATTTCTTGATTGTACTGAAACAAACATACGGTTAATTTTAGAGTAAGTACAACACGAAATATTTTTATCTAAGGTGATAAATAAACATTTACCATCTTGTAGTAGCCATTCTTCAAAAATAATAAGAATAATTGCTCGTGATTGATGATGAACCGCAAATATTGCGATTTTTCTGCTTGATCGATGGAGAAGTAGTCATTTCGTTGGAAGAAGGGATAGTACGAAGATAGTTGGCAGACATAACCGGTTTCAATAGGCTCATGAAACGAAAATTCCGGGATTTCACCAAGTCCGTTCGTGAGACGCTCAAGATAGTATCGGGCAATTAGCTGCTGGTAGTTAAAGTAGAGCAAATCCCCACGGGATTCTTTGAAGTCACTGAATACACCTTCATTGAACCAGAAGGGGAAGATAGTCTGGAAAAGGTAGTAGTTCGAGTTCATGCCAATGTCTTCGGTAAAGTAAGACAGTTTCTGTTCCTCGCTCCCAATCGACCATGAGCTGGAGTAGTTGGAGTAGAACACGTAGTAGTCATTTTCCTGAACAATTCCATAATACCGAGCAGTTCGCTGATCGAAGATACCATTCTGCATTTTTACGCGATAGGCATTGAAGAAAGTGTCGGTGTTCACAAAGTACTGCGGAAACATTTCATGAGGGGCGGGAAGAATCATGGTCCGAATATCGTTGCGATGGAATCTAGCAATATAGTAGGCGTAGAGGAATTGACCATCGTTGAAGTGAACGCGAGCGAAGGCGGCAGTCTTGTAGAAGGTCTCGAAATCTTTGGCGTAATAGAAGAGCTTGAAGAGAGCCATTGCTTCTTCCCTCATTCTGTCATAAAAAACGGAGAAAGTCTTGTGTTTCGGCATGAAACCGCTTCTGAAGTACAGCAAAAATTCTTGTACGGCCTTTTTGTTCTGAAAGATTAAAAATAGTGAGTCAATATATTTCGCAATAGTAGATTGTTAACCGAGGGCTGAAAGACACTCATTCCTGCCGAGATGTTTTAAATTTTTGTTTATGTTTAAATTGTTAGAAATGGGTGCTTTCAACCCGAGTTAAACACTCTACTTTTCATTTCGAATACGAGGAAAGAAAACAAGCCAGGTATATAAAACTCAAGTATAAAAACAAATGGTTTTACCCATGGAAACCTCGATTTCATTAAAATATCGGGATAAAAACTATCCTATGTTATTTCCAGCGTCTTGAAATATTTCCATACCAAATTACATCAAATCTAGCCTAGCCGTTTCGACGTAAAGTAAAGATGAAGACTAAACCAAATACAAAATTTGTAATCTTGAATAATGTATGCGTAATAATATATTAATATTAATACGGATGCCTCAAAGTTTATTTAGTAATTAGTTGAAATAAGTATTTATGTAAGAAGTGAAGAAGTCTTGCCTGGGTAAGGATTTCACTGTTTTAGGTCGGCTACTTCAATAAAATCGTTATTAGTACATATACTTTAGAGATTGGCACTTGGCAGTAAAAGTATCTCCAAAACAGCTATGTTTACTTAAGAGGGTTTACTCCGAAAGTGACAACGTCGCAAAAAGCTGTCAAATATTTTGCTGTTTTCATTAATTTCTGAATATTACTGAATGAAGACATGAATTATTGCTCTATGGTTGAATAAAACATAAAGTATGAATTTAGAGATAGCAACAGTTATTATAGGAACACGAAATTTTTAGTATTATGGAAGTAATATCCTTAGAAAACCTTCCAACGCAGTTTCCATGCATTTTAATGTAATCTTATCATTTGAATGCCTAACCAACAAATATAAAACGAGACGCGTCATTCAACCATAGAATGATATATTCCTTTTTAATTCAGCAATATTGAGAAATTAATAAAAACAGCGAAACATTTGACAGCTATATGCGACGTTGCCAACTTTCAGGATAAAACCTCTTTACTACTACATGACTAGTACTCGAACATTCGATTTCTACTTTTGTAGCGTAAGTTGCATCAGTAAAATTAACGACGATGAGCCCGTTAAACATGGCTACCGAGATTTTCAATATGGGGAAAATGACGTTTCTCTATGGCATGATACCTAAGCGCCATATTTAACGTTGATTTGAGTGCACCTACTTATTTGATGCAACCCGTTTTTTTTTTTTCATTTCTTTTTTTTCACGCATTATTTGTTAAACGTCACAATGCGAGCCAGTTATTTTTGACACGGCTTCCTGCTGATTTAATGTTTTAAACAAGAAATATTTAGTTTTTTTCTCTAAATTTTGTATAGTAGCGTGCACTATATCAAATATTATAGTTATTTGTTTTAAACATGATAGAAATGCGTTCATTTTAAAATTAATTGGTTTGGCTGTATAGACTTTTGCCGTTGCCGACGAATCAAAGTGTTACATTTAAAAAAAAATACTTTTCTGCTCTAGAGCAGCAATGAGCCACTTTCTGCACGCTAATTAAGCAAACAATGACCTTCTTTCAGAGTATGAGAAATGAAAATATATTTCATATATAAATATAAAATAATGAATTGCGGTGTTTTAGTCTGGCCATAGAGGAATAAAATAAAGAGAGTAGCAGATCCTATACTACATACAGTACGTTCACCGGAACACGGGTTAAAACTAGATCGACATCTAGCGTCCAGTGGCTGAACCCCGATTACCCGACCGTTTAGCAGTTGCTACCGCTACTTGATGCTAGATGGCGAACCGAACGCAAACTGTATTTTTAAACAATTTACAACTAATATTATATCTAGAACTCTTTTTTGAATTAACCTAAAACATGACACTGGGGCTGCATGGCTTAGGCCTTTGTCTTTGCCTGGTGGAATTGCCTGATGAAATAAATGAATTGAAAAAAATAAAAAAAATACTTTGTTTCACTTAGTGAAACAAACACGATTTTGCTCACTGATTTCTGACAAAGTCTACTTGTTCGAGCTGCTGAGGTGAAAATATGCTTTTTTTATTTATTTTCAATTGTGCATTTATCATTGTTGTTGTACTACGTTACCTATTGTTCTTCTATCCTATCACACACTACATCCTCACCCATTTATTCTAAGGTTGACTAGGAGAAATCAAAGGGGTAAGTTCGCCTTTGCACCTATTTTCCTCACTCTGTCGTGTTATATTTTATTTTTGTGTACAATAAAGTGTTTACATACATACATACAATAATCAACGAACGGAAACCTCTCCAGGAGAGTTTTACTCGCTCTTGTTCGGTTTTTTTTAACTTACTAATGTTGTGGTACTAAACTCACGGTGTAGTTTTGAATATTCGCTTCGACGTCGTATTCAAGACCGAGTCTCCACCAGTCGGCGTCTATCCGGTCTTGGCCTATGTTCTCCAGCAGCGAGAACATTTTTAACTGACGCTCGACATACTCGCCATCAACTGCACATAAGACATATATTTTTAATGCCATTCGTCGTCGTCCATATGAATTTTACAACCATCACAATTTAGGGTAGCCACATTACGTGGTACTTACCCTGTTTAGTTGAAACTTCGTGTTTTGCCTCGGGCCCGGCTACAGCCAGGGCCACGAGGGCGGCCAAGACTACGACAGTCTTCATCTTCTTTAGAACTAACTGCGCCTGTGCATACGCCGTACCGAGTTTTTATACTTTTAGTAATCTCTCACCTTATCTACCCCCGATTATATTTGCAACTTGTAGGTACAGATATGAAGGTTTTTGCAGCTTCGTGTAGCTTTAATTGTATATTTTTATATGTAACCGTCCTGTCCCTGCTATGCACTAGGTGGTAATACGTAGGTACTCGCAATAATAAATACACTCAATCGCAATAAAATCGGGTCACTTTGCGTAGGATTTTCCATACAAGTAAACCAGATTACGTAGGAGGTATGTTATAATTATAAAAACCAACATACATATTTTACATACTAGGTTCTGTCCGTTACTTCGTCCGCGGGGAATTCGGTGATAGCGGGCCCGCGGGAACGAGTTTTTCCGGAATAAAAAGGATCCTTTATGCTGACCAGTGTTATAAACTACCCCTATACCAAATTTTGTTGCAAATCCCTTCAGCAGTTTACGGGTTAAAGCCGGACATATATACATACTCAAAATCTTAATTCTTTTCATCACCTCTATGCTAATGATGTAAAAATTTATACTCAGGGTGTGGTTGATGATTTGCCTTCTATTATTGCTGCGACGAACTCTAACTTGGCAGGTATTTCTGACTGGAGCAACAGATTTGGTAAGTTACATTTTCAGGGAATTGCGCTTACATGCAAGCTTCTATAAATTTTGTAAGTCAATTCAGTGATTAAAAGTCAAAATCTTAACAAATATATTTATTAATAAATACAAACTAGGCGTTGTTGTAGAACTTCTTCAAATATTTTTCTCTCTCCTCTTAATGTTTGTAATATCCCTTCACATTGTAGTCATTAGCGTACTGCTCTCCTTCGTGGTATATCATGACATCCGTGTGGTAGAAGTTGGGGACTCTAAAGTATTGCTCATACACTGGACGGTCAAACGGATAAGTCATTGGCCGAGGGTCAGGCAGATATTGTGTGTAATTTTGCAGCGGTTCAGGCAGTGGTGAGGTAGGGTAAATAACGACGTATAATTGGAAGGGGAATCCACCTTTGGTACCTTTAGGTAGCATCATCCTATTGGGCTTGTTGAAGTAGTACTCTGACATATCTAGAGGAATCTTGCCCTTCCTAAGCATTTTGATTACGTCTGACACGGGCAAAGAGTCTTCCCTGTAGAACAAAAATTCGTACGACTCACGCATGATCATGTTTTGACCAGCGGTAAGTTTTGCTTTGAACCAGTCTAACGCAACAAAGTTCATCCAGTTATCCTCAATAGGAAGAGGATAGCCATTGCCATCGTATTTGGGACCCAAGAAAAATTTGACAATCACTTCCCTTGATTCATGTGATTCGATGTCAACGTTCACCGTGAATGGCTTGTGGTTAAGACGTGGCTGACGAACCTTAAAGCCCGATGCGTCGTGGTGTGTTTCATTTTGACTGTCGAATATGTCGTTGCTGATTTCGAAGTCGTAGAAATCAAAATAGGTGACAAGCCTTTCAACATTGACTTTTCTGATTTTAATACCCTCAAAGAGAAGCTGGTTATAGTCATAGGGCTCCAAATAGCGTTTATATTCAACAATATGGTCCAGAATTCGTTTGTAGAACTGATAGAAGACGGGGTCACGAAGAGAAGTCTGGTACAGTTCCAAAGCGCTTGGGAACACCGTATACCTGTGTACAGATGAGAAATCTTGTAGTTATTTGGTTTTCACTATTTGGTTACAATAATATTGTTTGTTTAGCTATGTGGTATCTTTTTTTACCATCAGCGATGATTTAAGAACCCGACCACCTGCGCTACTAAATACAATTTATTATATTAACGCTGCGCTTGCATACCCACATTGCGCGAGGATCTTCACAAGGAAGATTGGCTACACAAGCCACATGCGAGCTCACAAATGAGACACTTGAAGCGGTCGGACCATCATCATCATCATTTTTGGAAATGTGAGATTTCAATTCAAGGAATTTATTAATCTACGCTGCGGAATAGCATTGCAAGACTAACTTTTCTTTGTTGGAGTCCTAAATATCTATACACTCTTACACAGTCTTCCTAGTGTTAAAAATTTATTCAAGAGATTTCCTTCGAAAACGTAAGTAGCATTTCAAAAACTTACTCGTCAACTGGCTCAGGAGTGCCAGCAAGAAGACGAAGACCAATGATATCATAGTAAGGTAGGTAGTTTCTGGGTCCCGCTTTTTCGTACAGGCCATTAGTGGTGAACCAGTAGTTTCCAATGAAATTCATGGCATCCGCTGTATGGAAATTGATTTCTTTATTATACTGAAACAAATATTAGCTAAGTTTAGAAAAAGTAGTATATTTAAAATAAAAAGTTATATGAATTCCTTAAAATATGAGAAATATAGTTGTCTTTGAATATTTACCATTTTATAGTAGCCATTCTTCAAAAAGTATAAGAACGATTGTTCATGGTTGACGATGAACTGCAAATATTGAGATTTTGCTGCTTGATCGATGGAGAAGTAGTCATTTCGCTGGAAGAATGGATAGTACGTAGACAGTTGGCAGACATAGCCAGTCTCAATGGGCTTGTGCCACGAAAATTCGGGGATTTGACCAAGTCCGTTCGTAAGACGCTCAAGATAGTATCGGGCAATCAGCTGCTGGTAGTTAAAGTACAGCAATTCCCCACGGAACTCCTTGAAGTCGATGAATAAACCTTCATTTAACCAGAAAGCGTTGACTGTGTTGAAAAAGTAGTAGTACGAGTTCATGCCAATGTCTTCGGTGAAGTAAGATAGTTTCTGTTCCTCACTTCCAGTAAACCATGAGCTCGAGTAGTTGGAGTAAAACACGTAATAATCATTTTCCTGCACAATGCCATACTGAGCAGCTTGCGGATCCAAAATGCCATTCTGCATTTTTACGCGATAGGCTTTGAGGAAAGTGTCTGTGTTCACGAAATATTGCGGGAACATTTCAAAAGGGTCGGGAAGAATCATGGTCCGAGTATCGTTACGATGGTATCTAGCCACATAGAGGGCGTAGAGGAATTGACCATCGTTGAAGTGGACACGGGCGAAGACCGCAGTCTTATAGAAGGTCTCGAAATCTTTGGCGTAGTAGAATAGCTTGAAGAGAGCGATGGCTTCTTCCCTCATTCTATCATAAAAGACAGAGAAAGTCTTGTGTTTCGGCATGAAACCGCTTCTGAAGTACAGCAAAAATTCATTTACTGCCTTTTTGTTCTGAAAATTTAAAAATTAGTCTGTCAATATCTGTTCGCATATATAATGGATAAAACAGTCATTAGTAGTAGGTGTAATATTATGATGTAAATCGCCGAAATCCATACCTACTTCCATACTTATAATATTATAAATGTGAAAGTTTGTTTTTTTGGCCTTTCTTCACGTCGAAAGGACTGGACCGATTTGGATGAAATTTGGTATGGAGATAGTTTATTATAAGTTTAACGGGAATAATATATGATACTTTTTATCACCAATGTTTCCACGGGAACGGGTTTTCTACGGCTCAAAGCAAACTTTCAACACTTCTATGACTTTAACCTTCTATATGTATCTACCTACCTATAGCATCATCTGGTACGAAAGAAGTCGCAGGCAACGGCTGGTGAGTTACAAAAATAAAGTTTTAATATCGTTTTTTTTTTTAATTGAACAAATAATACAGGGGCGTGAATACCAGCAAAATACTCTAAACAAGACTCTTTATTTCATATTTTATAAGTTTTGTATATTATAATTTTTTGATGATTGTATATATTACCGATAGGATATACTACCGGCCGTAACTCCATACAAACGTAGTTCCGTGGTAGTCCCCTATTTCCTTCCTGATTAATTACGTTAGTGCAATGATTTTTTTATACAAATCTATCCTTACCTTTTCCATGCCGGTATGTGTTGTTTTTCTGAATAATTTAAGAATAGCAGACCCTCGAAAAGTACGAAAATTGCCACTTTTCAAGTGCCTTAAACAGACGCCCAGTAAAAAAAAACAACGAATATTAAAGAAAAAATCAAAAACAGAGGCATAGCCAAAATCATTTTTCTAACATTTGCGAAAGAAAAAAAAAAATTAGTCCATTTTTGGAAGAGGAAATAGGGGACTACGTAACCCTGTTTTCGCCCATTTTGTAGGTTAAATTGTTCCGAGCTGCAGTTGTCCCTATCGCACTATTGCCGCCTGGAGCGATCGCAGAGCGACGGCAATAGATTTTTCAAATACCTATTTTTTGGGTAGCCTATCCTATTAAATACATTATTTCTTGTTTTTTTTTACTTTTACTTGGTAGGTAATTTGTAGGAGCACTAAAAGTATATACTATATATACTCACGGTGTAGTTTTGAATATTCGCTTCGACGTCGTATTCAAGACCGAGTCTCCACCAGTCGGCGTCTATCCTGTCTTGGCCTATGTTCTCCAGCAGCGAGAACATTTTTAACTGACGCTCGACATACTCGCCATCAACTGCACATAAAACATAATTATATTTTTAATGCCATTCGTCGTCGTCAATATTTTCAAAATATGGATTGCGGATTCAGTCTCTAAGTATTGAATTTTACAATCATCGCAATTTAGGGTAGCCACATTACGTGGTACTTACCCTGTTTAGTTGAAACTTCGTGTTTTGCCTCGGGCCCGGCTACAGCCAGGGCCACGAGGGCGGCCAAGACTACGACAGTCTTCATCTTCTTTAGAACTAACTGCGCCAGTGCATACGCCGTACCGAGTTTTTATACTTTTAGTAATCTTTCACCTTATCTGCTTTTGCAAACGATACATGTTTTGGCAGCTTCGCGTAGTTGCTGCACTTGATGGTAATATAAGTTACCTACTCGCAGTAATGAAGAAAATATGTAAGACTTAATCTCCTTTTTAGAATAATATGATCAATAGGCGTATAATAAAGAGTATAAAACAAAGTCGCTTCCTGTCTATCTGTCCCTATGTATGCCTAAGCATAAAACAGGAAGCGATTTTAAAACTACGCAGAGGATTTTGATGCGGTTTTTAGGGTTCCGAAGTCCACAAGGAACTCTCATAGTTTCGCCATGTCCGGACGGACCGTCCGTCCGTCCGTCCGTCTTTTGCTCGGAGATGCTTAGCTCTAAAAAGCTGTAATTTGGCATGAACATACATATTAGTTACGCTGACAAAGTGGTACAATAAAATTTTGAAATATTTTTTTTATAGGGTACCTCCCCCACTCGTAAAGCGGGGATGTAATTTTTTTTATTTGCGTACCCCATGTTGTGGCATATCGTTGAATAGGTCTTAAAAATATATTGTAGGTTTGTTATTAGAATTTTTCGAAAAAGTGATGCGTTTGTGAAATATTAAGCTTTAAAGTGCTATTTTTTGTAAGAGTGGAGGTATTTGGATGGCTGAAAAAAATTACGGTTGTGGCATATATAACGTAGTTGAAAGTAAAAACTATCACAGCTAAGTAGGTTGTACAAATTTACGAGTCATAGTCGACTTATGAAATTATTAAAAAACCAATGTTTTTTTTCTCGATCGGCAGGGGCGTCGGGCGGGCACGTCATACCACAGGCTAGCTAAGATGCTAAATAAGTCTTAGAAAGGTACTTACTGTGGGCATCGTCAACTTTGGAACCCTATAGTTTGCGCGTGGCCCGACACGCACTTGGTTGTTTTTTTAAATAGATAGAGTGATTTAAGAGAAAGGTTTTAACCGAATTCCACGCGGACGAAGTCGCGGGCAAAAGCTAAAAATAAACCTGAAGACTGTATAAAAATAAAAAAATAAAAATTGATTTATTTTGCCAAAAAACATTGCGATACAAAAATATTGACACTTGGTCCTTCACTATATGCTGCAAAATATGCTGTAATTTGATATTGAGAAATAAATGTCTATGTCTATGTCTATGTCTAGGCGATGCGTATCCAAAATAATATGAATAAATAAAATAACATTTATTTCGCACTTGTCCATTGATGTTAAGTACCTAAGTAACGATGTAAATTTTATAAGCCTAACTTAACTAAGTAGGGTTGTAACGTAACATATAGACCCACTGCGATGTCAATGTCAAGTTAGCTAAATTATTATCAAAGCTTTAATTCAGTTGACATCGACTTCGCAGTCTATCGGACATCGAAGGTGGTTTTTATTATAAAATTTTTTTTTCGGCTTAAGTGTCCAAACATTACTTGACTATATAGATTGCTTATGTAGCCTTCGAAATTGACACCAAAATCATCTACGTGCTAGCAAATTTTGAAGAGTTCCCTCATTTTCTCATGGATCCCATCATCAGAACTGAACCAAATTAATATGAGATCAACTTGAAAATACCACTTTTCGAAAAAAAAAATGAATCATTGAAATCGGTTCACGTTTTCGATCCCTACATATACAAATGAGATTTCTATTCAAAGTTCTTTTTTAGGGTCTCTCTAATAAGTTTCAGGTATTTTAACGGGATTTCCAGGATAATAGGCCTATTTATTAATCCAGGTTACAAACTATCTGTTTGCCAAATTTCATGCAAATTGGTCAAGCCGTTTAACGTGATTGAGTAACAAACATTCAAACAAACTTTCAGCTTATTATAATTATCAAAATTAAGAGTATCATTATGTGTGTTAAATATCATAAAACTACTACAAACTAAACATCATTCCTGCGGGAACTACGCATTTTTTCGGGATAAAAAGTAGCCTATATATTGATCAGTGTTTTTTTTTTATTACGAATGTGCTTGCGTTTGACCCTAATCATACCTGATGGAAAGTAATGGAACACGCTTACCCAGAAGATGCCTATTCACTCTAGACTTGAATACACCAGGATTATAGGAACTGGGAAACACAAACGCAGGGAGGGAATCGCAAAGTTTAGCAGTGCGAACAAAAAAGGATTAAGCGCATCGCTTTGTTCGACTCATAGGAATCTCAACCACCTGAGGATGGAAATCCTCCCGTCGTCTAGTAGTCCGATGATAAAAAGTAGTTGGTGGTATAAGATCGTGAAGTTCCTGAGCGCACTCTCCATAATAGGTACACCGTATAAAAAACCGACAGGCAACCCCTACGCTGATGCTCCAAGCTTTGAAGCTTGGTTCCAACGAGATACTTTGCAGAGCCATCCCAGAGGTAACTACAATACTCCATACACGACCGATCTTGTGCTTGGTATAAATGGAGCAACTGTTCCGGTGTGAAGTACCACCGCACCTTAGAGAGGATTACAAGCTTTTTCTCCGCTGTTTTCGCTTTAGACATGACAGACCGATCAAAGCTCAAGTTAGAGGATATGTCCATACCCAACAGCTCTAAATGGTCGGACAAAGGCAAAGTTTTGAAGAGTTGCAGTCAGACCAAGCGGACTCCTTTTGGCTTTTATTAACTATCCCCATATCAAATTTTGTTGCAATCCGTCTAGTAGTTTTCGAGTTAAATCCGGACATACAACATACAATTTTTCTAAAAATCGTGTTCAGTATCGTTTGTATAGTCCCCTCGACTTGATGGTTTCTTTTCATTTTCAAGGTTGCAGACGCGACTTCTCAGACTTATTATTAGTAAAGATCAAGTATGGATAGCACTGAACCCTTCGTGCGCGAGTCCGACTCGCACTTGGACAGTTTTTTTAAGTAATTTGTTATATAAGTTTGAGTGTTTTGTTTAGACTCACTTACTTACACTATTAAACGACCGTAAGTATTAATCTATCTCTGTATGACTTAACACTAATCAGTAAAATTAAAGAGTAACTAGTGTAACCGCATCAGAACGCTCATGTACATTTTTACCCGACTGCGCCAGGAGTAGGGTTATGTTGTGCGAGTGTATGTATGTATGTGTGTATATTTCTTTGGCACGCTGTCGCAAGGCGTCGTTAGATTTGTCTTAATCGTGAGAGTGAGTATACCCAGTGGTATATCAAAATTGCAAAAAAACAAAACGGCTGACTTTGTGGGGTATCAAAATGAAGGGTTTAATGAATGGATTACAAAAATATTCATATATATATTTATATATGTGAAATAAAAAGTTAGTTTGCAGTCGGGTTTTTTATTTTTGCGAAAATCGAGTTACTTCAAGCTTTTATTTAGTTTTACCAGTCCCGATGTTAGTTTGTTTCTCTGTTATCAAATCTTGCAAGTTAAATGAGATTGCCCGAAAATGGTCTATGAACCAATTAGCGATACTGTTGTGGTATTCCTGCGGGTATACTTACCCTTGTGCAGAGTGGCGTCAAAATCTGACTCGGCAGTTTGGAGAAAAACAATGTTTTAGAATACAAATGTTTTTGCACCATTTTTTGGTTGAAAAGAGTTTTAAAGGGGTATTTCTGGCAGTATAATAACTTCGCCTTTGCCATCTGAAAAGATTTTGTTTTTATTTCTTTTAGGTTTTTTAATGTCTTTTATTACTTATGTACATCTACAAGTGATATAAGTAGATACAATATAAGAAACAGACGTGTTTATCGGCAGGTATCGGTATCGGATCTAAAAATAATTAAGAAGAACAGTGGAGGCGGCCAATGACTATCTAGCAGAGAACACATTACTAAGTATGTATTATATTTATACGAGACATTTAGCTTAGCTACAGAAAGAGAAATTAGGTAGCTAAAAATGGTAATGGCAAACTATAGTTCGTAAAGTATTGATCTCATAGCAAGAAGTCATACCTAGGATCATACAATTTTCGTAGGAAATTGTATGTAAACATTTATTAGAAAATCAGTACATAAAGGGATTTTAGATGAAATGAAATGAAAATGTAATAAAGTTACAAATATCCATTTATTCACATTAGATTTATTATATATTTTATCTAATATATCTTTTTTTGATCTTTTTTCTACTTCAAATTGTTTTTTTTAATATTATTTTTATTATTAATTGCCTGGATGAAAATAGATATTTAGAAATAGAAACTCTCTATGTAATGTGTTGAAGCCGTGGTGGCCTAGTGGTTCGACCTACCGCCTCTCATTCAGAGGGTAGGGGGTTCGATTCCGGCTCGCACCTCTAAGTTTACTTAAGTGCGAAATTCAATTTGAATTAACCACTGTGCTTTTCGGTGAAGGAAAACATCGTGAGGAAACCTGCACGAATCTGAGAATTAATTCAAAGATGTGTGTGAAGTCTCCAATCCGTACTGGGCCCGCGTGGGGACTATAGCCCAAACCCTCTCGTGATGAGAGGAGGCCTGTGCCCAGCAGTGGGACGCAAATAGGCTGTAGTAGTAGTAGTAGTAGATGTAATGTGTAGAAATTGATATTTTAGAGAAGAGCAACTACTAACAGCAGATTAAGAGTAGCTACTTATGTATATGATTGAGGGCTGATTTTTCAATCGTCATATAAAATTTATTCGTCGAAAATTCCATACCTACATTTGAAATTGTTTCGGAATTAATTCCAATTTAGTGTGGACTATCCGAAGAATAAAATTTATTCTGGCGATTGAAAAATCAGCCACAAGCCGAAAGGGTACCTATCAATTTGGTAAGTAATGCAAAAACGTAGTTTAATAAATAATTAATGGTTTATTTTCAGTAATTTACTTTATGAAGACAATGTCAGGTGGGTTTCTCTATCGAAAGACTAGAGAAATTACTATTATCTACAAAATAAAATGTTTTACATATTTAATAAGTTATCATATTAATAATAAACATATATTTATGTGAACTTAATACTATACATATGTAAATACTATATACACTACATTGTTTAATTAAATCGTCAATATCTGGCTGTAACAAACTTTTTCTTTAATCTTAGTACTTAGGAACCTCGTTGTGGTGGTTGTAATATTTACCGGTGTATTCGTTAGGGTACTCCTCTCCTTGGTGGAAGATAAAGACATCCTTTTGGTAGATGTTAGGCTGGTTGAAGTATAAATCAAACACTGGGCGGTCAAACGGATACGCCAGCGGCTTAGTGTCAGGCATGTACTTGGCGTAGTTTTCCAGATCTTTGGGCAGAGGGGAGTGAGGATACACAACAACGTACAGCTGGAAGGGGAATCCACCCAAGGTACCCTTAGGCAGCATCATTCTCTCAGGTTGATAGAAGAAGTTCTCAGACATGTCAACTGGAATCTTGTTCGTTCCAAGCATCTTGAGAACGTCTTTCACCGGAAGAGAATCTTCCCTGTAGAATGCGAACTGAGCCGAGCTGCGTTCGATCTTGTTCTGGCCAGTGGTTAGCTTGTGGACGAACCAGTCCAACTCAATGAAGTTCATCCAGTTGTCCTCGATAGATAGAGGGTAGCCGTTGCCGTCGTATTTGGGACCCAAGAAGAATTTAACAACGGCGTCGGTTGCAACGTCAGATTTGATATCAATGTGCACTGAGAATGGTTTGTGGTCCAGACGAGGCTGACGAACTTTGAAACCCACATCACTGTCGGCCTTGATCTCATCAGCAGTGTAGAAGATATCGTTGCTGATTTCGAAATCGAAGAAGTCAAAGAAGGTGACCAGCTTGTCAACCTTGACGTCGTTAATCTTGACACCCTCGAAATGAAGCTGTTTGTAGCTGTAGGGCTCCAGGTACTCTTGGTATTGACTGATGTAGTTCAACACGTACTTGTAGAACTGGTAGAAGACAGGGTCTCGGAGGGAAGTCTGGTACAGCTCAAGGGCGCTCGGGAACACAGTGTATCTGTTAAACAAAAAGAAAATTATGTTATTTACCATAATGTAAAGAAAATAAATACCTATCCAAAAGCCCTTTACAGGTCCTCATCAGCCATTTAAAATATGTACAGCTACAGTGTTGTGTTTAATAACTCACTTGTCAACTGGTTCGGGGGTGCCAGCCAGAAGATGGAGAGCCATGATTTCATAGTAGCGCTCGTAGTTCCTGAATCCAGATTTCTCGTACAAGCCAACATTGTTGAACCAGTAGTTGCCAACAAAGTTCAAGGCCTTTGAGTTGTGGAAATCGATTTCCTGGTTGAACTGAAAAAAAAGAGATTTTAATAGATTTCCTAAGCTATTAAAAAAAGCTACAATAAAAAGTGTAAGACTACGAGTATACTTACAGCCCGGAAGTGGCCTTCGTTCAAGAAGTATTGGAATCCCACCTCATGAGACTTGACATAATTCAAATATTCAGCATTTTCTACTTTGTTGATCTGGTAGTAGTTGTTCCTTTGGAAGAAGGGGTAGTAAGTCGAGAGTTGGCAAGTGTAACCAGTCTTGATAGGCTGATCCCAGGAGAAGTAAGGAATTTCACCCAAACCGTTGCTGAGACGCTCCAGATAGTATCGGGCAATCAGTTGTTGGTAGTGGAAGTACAACCACTCTCCGCGGAATTCCTTGGTTTCCGTGAAGGTACCTTCACTGAACCAGAACGGATACAGCGTTTGGAAGAAGTAGTAGTAAGAGTTCATGCCAATATCTTCGGTGAAGTAAGACAGTTTCTGTTCCTCGCTCCCAGTGAACCACGCGCTGGAGTAGTTGGAGTAGAACACGTAGTAGTTGTTTTCGTGAGCAATGCCATATTGGCCATAGTTGGTGCCAATAAGACCATTTTGCATCTTGACACGATAGGCTTTTAGGAAAGCATCAGTGTTCACGAAGTATTGCGGGAACATCTCGTAAGGAGCTGGGAGAATTATGGTCTGGGTGTCGTGGCGCTGGTGAATAGCGACATAGTACGCATAGAGGAATTGACCATCGTTGAAGTGGACACGAGCGTAGGCGGCAGTCTTGTAGAAGGTCTCAAAGTCCTTCGCGTAGTAGAAGAGCTTGAAGAGAGCGATGGCTTCATCCCTCATTCTGTCGTAGAAGACAGAGAAGGTTTTGTGTTTCGGCATGAAACCGCTTCTGTAGTATAACAAAAACTCTTCAACGGCCTTCTTGTTCTGTAAAATAAAGTAATACGTTATTGTTACATTCCTATTTTCGTTACAAACGATTATTTTTACATCCTAGGTCAGGTTCAATTATATCAAGTCAATGAGTTGGTTATTGAATTATACTCACGGTATAATTTTCCACGTTCGCTTCAACGTCATATTCTTCGCCGATTTTCCACCATGCAGTGTCTTTCCTAACCTGTCCTATGGTCTCCAGCAGCTCGAAGACTTTCTGTTGGCGCTGAACGAATTCAGCGCTAACTGCAAAAGAAACAGCAATATGTTATCTTGGCCGGGATCGTTAAAATGTAAGTTTTTTTTTAATTCCTCTAATAAAAAAATAAGAAGAACGATGATTTTGACCTATTAAAAAAATGGTTGATCAGGTACTGAGTAAGTGGTTAATGTTAAAAAGAAAGTAAAGTCGACACAATAATCTTTTTTAGGTTTATATTTAAAGCACAAAATAAAAGAAATAACTTTTTTAATACAGGTGCTCAAAAGTAATTATTTCGATACCTGTTTAACGTGCCAAGTTTGTCATTTGGTTTTTCTTTTTTGACAGCTAGTGATCGTGCCTAAAGTTGTTCTTTACGAACTAGTGCGTAAAATTTCATGAGCTTCATCCGGTTCGTTTATTTCTTTATTCTTTGCAATTGTATTAAAAAATGTCGTTTGATACACGTGCGAAATTGTCATTTTGACTCATCCCTAGTGTTAACGCTCCCTTTCGCTCGCGCCAACATACTTAACTAAGGACTCGTGATAAAATGACAAACTTTTCGCTCTTGCATCAAAATATACTATTTTTATTTTGTGAAAAAGAAGTTATAGTTATGAAAGTTTTAAATGAACTTACCATCTTTGGTCTCCACATGGTAGGAAGGCGGGACGGTCCCGGCCACGGCCAGGGCCACGAGGGCGGCTAAGAACACGACAGTCTTCATTGTTCCTCTTCAGAACCCGAACTGTGCCGAATCCTCTGCCAGTACGGGTTTTTATACAGATCACCTTATCTGCATGGCTGGCAACGAATATTTTCATTTTGAGCTAATCAGTTGCGTGAGTTGCCAGGCGCGGATCCAGCTCACAAAAAAGATTGTGCAAAAATTGGTCAAGTGCGAGTCGGAAATCGAAATATGAACTTGTTCGGGTGTCCTTTTAGGACACCCGAACTTATTAATTTAGTCCCTTTGAGTCTTGGCGTTGGTTTTTAACCAACGCCAATACTCAAAGGGACTAAATTAATAAGTACCACCTGAAATCTGTTTTTGTTCTAAGCGGTTTTGAACTGGAGGAAAAAGAAAAAAAATACTCGTCACTAAATATGTCACATTTACTCTTAACAAAAAAAAATCAATGCTAGTACCTACCTATTTTACATTGAATTATTTTAATGAAGATCCTTTTAAATTATGAATTCAAGCTTACGTTTCTTTCCGCGAAAACATCGATAATTTGATCGATATCCAGGTTCATATCTTTGTGTATATTTAGGATAATCTTTATTGTGCCATTGTAGCACGCAACCAAGATTTTACCCTACGAAGAGTAGAAAAAAATCTCTCCGCGTTAACAACGCTAACCAGGAGAGTAGCCAGTATTTGTAAAAAAAAAAGTTCGGCTATAAATCTTGGTCGCATGCTTCGATGACATGAGGTACCGACTCTGGTATGACGGAATTACTTTCAGATTCTCTTCTCCATTTGGCCATCCATAGTCGGTATTCATTCACAACAGTTGTTTGTGTATCGTTTATAAATAACCGGTATATCGTGACTACATTTTTTACCGTCTCAATGTCGATGTCCCATTCCCTGACATTTGATTTTGGTAGAAATGCTCCCAACCGAAACAAGTCGAGTACCTCCGGAGATAATCTCTGCCCTAAATCATTTATTACGTAATCTAGTAAATCAAAATCAATAGGCGTATAATAAATAGTATAAAACAAAGTCGCTTCCTGTCTATCTGTCCCTATGTATGCCTAAGCATAAAACAGGAAGCGATTTTAAAACTACGCAGAGGATTTTGATGCGCTTTTTAGGGTTCCGAAGTCTACAAGGAACCCTCATAGTTTCGCCATGTCCGCCCGTCCGTCCGTCCGTCTGTCCGCACTATTGCTCGGAAATGCTTAGTTCTAAAAAGCTGTAATTTGTCATGAATATACATATTAGTTACGCTGACAAAGTGGCACAATAAAAAATTGTAATATATTTTTTATAGGGTACCTCGCCCAGTCGTAAAGTGGGGATGTAGTTTTTTTTATTTGCGTACCCCATGGTGTGGCATATCGTTGAATAGATCTTAAAAATATATTGTAGGTTTGTTTAGAGCATTTTTCGATTAAGTGATGCGTTTGTGAAATATTAAGCTTTAAAGTGCTATTTTTTGTTAAAGTCGAGCCCCCCCTGGCAACTGAGATCAACTTGAAAATACCACTTTTCGAAAAAAGAAGAATCATTGAAATCGGTTCACGTTTTCAATACCTACATATACAAAAAAGACTCCGACGAATTCAGAACGTTCTCCATTTTTTGAAGTCGGTTAAAAAGTGAAGTTAAATATGAATTTCCTCGTAAACTTTTTGTTTTTATCGAACATAGGTACAGGGAGTCAAGTAGATAACCTATTGCACTCATTATATACATATAAGTACTTATTATATAACGCCTTGACCGAAATTGACCCTAAGACAGATTAATTAATGCAATTTACCTTTTTTGCCATTACACTATCAATACATCTGGCTGTTCATTATTTAAATTGTCATTATAAAAACAATGGTAATTATATTATAAACAATATATAAGTTAAATACCTGTCAGTCTAAAACCCATTGTAACTAAATAAGCTAACAGCGCCCTATTATGTACCGTGGTACTTAAGGAAGTTTTCAAATGTGTCCAAAAAATTAAGGGTCTTTGATACCCTTAATTTTTTACTCCTTAACGACTATTCCCATGATACTTTTACAACATTTTTCCAGGGATTGTTCGGGATTTCTGGGTTTTTTGGGATTTCCATTTTTTTTAGGATTGCTAGAATTGGCTCTGGGTGAAAAATGACAATGTGCTCGATTATTTTTTTATGGATAGAAATAACCTTCCGTATCAAGAGAAAAAATCAGAATTTTCCGTGCCGTAGATTTCGTGTAAAAAAAAGAAATTGATTTTGTGTTATGACGATTGAAATAAAGGTGTTCCCTTGGTTCAAGTATGCAGCACTACTTCTTTAAAAAAAGTGTTGACACTATTGACGGTAACAGTTTTTGCTTCATTCGTAATAACGTGTTTAAAGCATACGTCGTCGTTGGGGCCAAGCATAATCGAAAGTCCAGTAAGCAAAAGCAGTCATCAATAAGCTATTTTTCCAATAAAATTGTTTAAACACGTAAAGTTATGTTCGTACGAAGTAAGCAAGAACTGTCAACGTCAAATGTCAACACTATTTTTTTTTCAGAAACATGTGCTGTGCTTACTTGGACCAAGGAAAACCCGAATCTTTTAATCGTTATAACGCAAAACCAATTTTATTTTTTACGCAAAATCGACGCCACGGAAAATTCTCGGATTTTTTTCTCTTATTAGATACGGAAGGTTATTCCTATCCATTAAAAAAGAGACAAGCACTTTGTCATTTTTCACCCATAGCCAATTCCCGGGATTTCTATTCAAAGTCCTTTTTTAGGGTCTCTCTAATAAGTCTCAGGTATTTTAACGGGATTTCCAGGATAATAGGTAGCCTATTTATTAATCCAGGTTACAAACTATCTGTTTGCCAAATTTCATGCAAATTGGTCAAGCCGTTTAACGTGATTGAGTAACAAACACACAAACTTTCAGCTTGTTATAATTATCAAAATTAAGAGTATCATTATGTGTGTTAAATATCATAAAACTAGCTTCTGCCGCGACTTCGCGTGGAATTCGTTAACATCATTCCTGCGGGAACTACGCATTTTTTCGGGATAAAAAGTATATATTGATCAGTGTTTTTTTTATTGCGAATGTGCTTGCGTTTGACCCTAATCATACCTGATGGAAAGTAATGGAACACGCTTACCCAGAAGATGCCTATTCACTCTAGACTTGAATACACCAGGATTATAGGAACTGGGAAACACAAACGCAGGGAGGGAATCGCAAAGTTTAGCAGTGCGAACAAAAAAGGATTAAGGGCATCGCTTTGTTCGACTCATAGGAAACTCAACCACCTGAGGATGGAAATCCTCCCGTCGTCTAGTAGTCCGATGATAAAAAGTAGTTGGTGGTATAAGATCGTGAAGTTCCTGAGCGCACTCTCCATAATAGGTACACCGTATAAAAAACCGACAGGCAACCCCTACGCTGATGCTCCAAGCTTTGAAGCTTGGTTCCAACGAGATACTTTGCAGAGCCATCCCAGAGGTAACTACAATACTCCATACACGACCGATCTTGTGCTTGGTATAAATGGAGCAACTGTTCCGGTGTGAAGTACCACCGCACCTTAAAGAGGATTACAAGCTTTTTCTCCGCTGTTTTCGCTTTAGACATGACAGACCGATCAAAGCTCAAGTTAGAGGATATGTCCATACCCAACAGCTCTAAATGGTCGGACAAAGGCAAAGCTTTGAAGAGTTGCAGTCAGACCAAGCGGACTCGTTTTGGCTTTTATAAACTATCCCCATATCAAATTTTGTTGCAATCCGTCTAGTAGTTTTCCAGTTAAATCCGGACATACAACATACAATTTTTCTAAAAATCGTGTTCAGTATCGTTTGTATAGTCCCCTCGACTTGATGGTTTGTTTTCATTATCAAGGTTGCAGACGCGACTTCTCAGAATTATTATTATTAAAGATCAAGTATGGATAGCACTGAACCCTTCGTGCGCGAGTTCGACTCGCACTTGGCCAGTTTTTTAAGTAATTTGTTATATAAGTTTAAGTGTTTTGTTTAGACTCATTTACTTACACTATTAAACGACCGTAAGTATTTATCTATCTCTGTATGACTTAACACTAATCAGTAAAATTAAAGAGTAACTAGTGTAACCGCATCAGAACGCTCATGTACATTTTTACCCGACTGCGCCAGGAGTAGGGTTATGTTGTGCGAGTGTATGTATGTATGTATGTATATTTCTTTGACACGCTGTCGCAAGGCGCCGTTAAATTTGTCTTAATCGTGAGAGTGAGTATATCAAAATTGCAAAAAAACAAAACGGCTGACTTTGTGGGGTATCAAAATAAAGGGTTTAATGAATGGATTACAAAAATATTCATATATATATTTATACATGTGAATGCGGCTTTTTTATTTTTGCGAAAATCGAGTTACTTCAAGCTTTTATTTAGTTTTACCAGTCCCGATGTTTGTTTGTTTCTCTGTTATCAAATCTTGCAAGTTAAATGAGACTGCCCGAAAATGGTCTATGAAGCAATTAGCGATACTGTTGTGGTATTCCTCTGGGTATACTTACCCTTGTGCAGAGTGGCGTCAAAATCTGACTCGGCAGTTTGGAGAAAAATAATGTTTTTGAACAAACTTTTGGTTGAAAAAAGTTTTAAACGGGTCTTTCTGGTGGTATAATAACTTCGCCTTTGCCATCTGAAAAGATTTTATCAGTATTTTTTAGATTTTTTTATGTTTTATATTACTTGTTAACATATGAAGAACTCTTAAAATAAACTAAAAATATATACAATATAAGAAACAGACGTGTGACAAAAGACCTTAAAATAGGAATTAAGAAGAACAGTGGAGGCGGAAAATGACTATCTAGCAGAGAACACAATACTAAGTATGTATTATATTTACTTCAGATGGAGGATGGTCACCAGATTGATGCCGCATATTTTGATTTTCGTAAGGTTTTCGATCTGGTTAATAATGATATTTTACTCGGGTAGCTTTCTGCAGTAGGATTCGTCCCAAAATTGCTTGAATTTTTTGCTTGCTATTTCAAAGACCGTAAGCAATATGTGAGGCTAGTTACGAATCTTCCGAATATTATACACGGTCTGGAGTTAGTCAGGGAAGTACACTTGGTCCACTATTGTTTCTGCTGATGATAAATGACCTTCCCAGTACCCTGAAGGCATCAAAATGTCTAATGTTTGCCGACGATTTAAAATTATTTCATGCTATTAAACGACTGATTGTGAAGTTCTTCAAAAAGATATCGAAGTCATTGCAGCATGGAGTGACTCTAATAACTTGCCTTTTAATGTTTCCAAATATCAAGTTATAACTTTTTCTAGGTCACAAAGCCCGGTCATAAATGACTACATATTAGGGGGCATAGTCATGGAGAGAGTTGATCGTATTCGTGACCTTGGGATTCTTTTTGACAGGAAGTTAGATTTCAAAGAACATATCGTTAATACGTGTAAAAAGGCTACCAAAACACTGGGCTTTATTATGCGAACCGCATCGCAATTTCGAGACACGAAGGTGGCCACGATGCTCTATAACGCCTATGTACGCAGTAAATTGGAATATAACGCAGTAATTTGGGATCCATCAGAAAAGAAATATACTCTTATGTTAGAACGAGTACAGAGAAGATTTGAAAGTTTTTTTTTTTTTTTTTTTTATGTAGAACTGACCAGCGATTAGCCTCCATCTCACCTGATGGAAAGTGATGATGAGGCCAAAGATGTAGCTCACTGGGTCAGTAAATACCTATTCACTCTAGTCTTGAAGACCTGTAGATTATAACTGTCGGGGAAAACAGAGGACGGAAGAGAGTTCCATTCCTTAGCAGTCCGCATCAGAAATGACGATGCAAATCGCTTTGTTCGAATGAACGGAGTATGAACTACAAGATATATGTATAAATTGAAATTTGGGTATTATCACTTTCTTTACCCTTCTAAATTTGTTTCTCCTATGGTCGATGTAGATACCTTAGAGTATAGGCGGAAATTATTGACCATGGTGCACTATTATCAGCTTCTACGAAGTGAAGTAGATAATCCCTTGGTCTTGGAATATATGAAGCTATTCGTTCCTCAACAGTACATTCGCATCGGTGTGCGCCGCCGGTTGCGCCTGTTTGCCTACCTCACCGCCGGCGCGAGCACGCACCAGGCTCGCAATGCGCCCACTCCGAGAGCCATATTCTTGCTAAATACTTTTTTAAGTGAGGTCCAGGATGCTGATGTGTTTGCTGACAAGTGGAGTACATTACTGAGCCACATTAATGTATTCTTGAATGTATATCTCAATTGACATAATATTAGTTTTGTTTATTTCTCATGTGTTAATGATTATAATTTATATTACTTGTTTTGACCATATTTGTATTTCTGACTCAGTGTTTTTCATAACGCTGTCAATAATGTCATGTTTCTTTTCTGTTTTTTCGCATCATGAGTGCTTTGGGATTACCTGTAAACTCATGACTGTCAAACTCATGTCAATAAATAAATAACTAAATAAATAAATATTTATACGAGACATTTAGCTTAGCTACAGAAAGATAAATTAGGTAGCTAAAAATGGTAATGGCAAACTATACTTAGTTCGTAAAGTATTGATCTCAGAGCAAGAAGTCATACCTAGGATCATACTATTTTCGTAGGAAATTGTATGTAAACATTTATTAGAAAATCAGTACATAAAGGGATTTTAGATGAAAAAAGGAACCTAGTATGAAGCTCACACATCTTAAACGAAAATACAAGTAATAAAGTTACAAATATCCATTTATTCACATTAGATTTATTATAAATTTTGTCTAATATACCTTTTTTGATCATTTTTCTACTTCAAATTGTTTTTTTTTAATATTATTTTTATTATTAATTGCCTGGATAAAAATAGAGATTTAGAAATAGAAACTCTCTATGTAATGTGTAGAAATTGATATTTTAGAGAAGAGCAACTACTAACAGCAGATTAAGAGTAGCTACTTATGTATATGATTGAGGGCTGATTTTTCAATCGTCATATAAAATTTATTCGTCGAAAATTCCATACCTACATTTGAAATTGTTTCGGAATTAATTCCAATTTAGTGTGGACTATCCGAAGAATAAAATTTATTCTGGCGATTGAAAAATCAGCCACAAGCCGAAAGGGTACCTATCAATTTGGTAAGTAATGCAAAAACGTAGTTTAATAAATAAATAATGGTTTATTTTCAGTAATTTACTTCATGAAGACAATGTCAGGTGGGTTTCTCTATCGAAAGACTAGAGAAATTACTATTATCTACAAAATAAAATGTAAACATATTTAATAAGTTATCATATTAATAATAAACATATATTTATGTGAACTTAATACCATACATATGTAAATACTATATACACTACATTGTTTAATTAAATCGTCAATATCTGGCTGTAACAAACTTTTTCTTTAATCTTAGTACTTAGGAACCTCGTTGTGGTGGTTGTAATATTTACCGGTGTATTCGTTAGGGTACTCCTCTCCTTGGTGGAAGATAAAGACATCCTTTTGGTAGATGTTAGGCTGGTTGAAGTATAAATCAAACACTGGGCGGTCAAACGGATACGCCAGCGGCTTAGTGTCAGGCATGTACTTGGCGTAGTCTTCCAGATCTTTGGGCAGAGGGGTGTGAGGATACACAACAACGTACAGCTGGAAGGGGAATCCACCCAAGGTACCCTTAGGCAGCATCATTCTCTCAGGTTGATAGAAGAAGTTCTCAGACATGTCAACTGGAATCTTGTTCGTTCCAAGCATCTTGAGAACGTCTTTCACCGGAAGAGAATCTTCCCTGTAGAATGCGAACTGAGCCGAGCTGCGTTCGATCTTGTTCTGGCCAGTGGTTAGCTTGTGGACGAACCAGTCCAACTCAATGAAGTTCATCCAGTTGTCCTCGATAGATAGAGGGTAGCCGTTGCCGTCGTATTTGGGACCCAAGAAGAATTTAACAACGGCGTCGGTTGCAACGTCAGATTTGATATCAATGTGCACTGAGAATGGTTTGTGGTCCAGACGAGGCTGACGAACTTTGAAACCCACATCACTGTCGGCCTTGATCTCATCAGCAGTGTAGAAGATATCGTTGCTGATTTCGAAATCGAAGAAGTCAAAGAAGGTGACCAGCTTGTCAACCTTGACGTCGTTAATCTTGACACCCTCGAAATGAAGCTGTTTGTAGCTGTAGGGCTCCAGGTACTCTTGGTATTGACTGATGTAGTTCAACACGTACTTGTAGAACTGGTAGAAGACAGGGTCTCGGAGGGAAGTCTGGTACAGCTCAAGGGCGCTCGGGAACACAGTGTATCTGTTAAACAAAAAGAAAATTATGTTATTTACCATAATGTAAAGAAAATAAATACCTATCCAAAAGCCCTTTACAGGTCCTCATCAGCCATTTAAAATATGTACAGCTACAGTGTTGTGTTTAATAACTCACTTGTCAACTGGTTCGGGGGTGCCAGCCAGAAGATGGAGAGCCATGATTTCATAGTAGCGCTCGTAGTTCCTGAATCCAGATTTCTCGTACAAGCCAACATTGTTGAACCAGTAGTTGCCAACAAAGTTCAAGGCCTTTGAGTTGTGGAAATCGATTTCCTGGTTGAACTGAAAAAAAAGAGATTTTAATAGATTTCCTAAGCTATTAAAAAAAGCTACAATAAAAAGTGTAAGACTACGAGTATACTTACAGCCCGGAAGTGGCCTTCGTTCAAGAAGTATTGGAATCCCACCTCATGAGACTTGACATAATTCAAATATTCAGCATTTTCTACTTTGTTGATCTGGTAGTAGTTGTTCCTTTGGAAGAAGGGGTAGTAAGTCGAGAGTTGGCAAGTGTAACCAGTCTTGATAGGCTGATCCCAGGAGAAGTAAGGAATTTCACCCAAACCGTTGCTGAGACGCTCCAGATAGTATCGGGCAATCAGTTGTTGGTAGTGGAAGTACAACCACTCTCCGCGGAATTCCTTGGTTTCCGTGAAGGTACCTTCACTGAACCAGAACGGATACAGCGTTTGGAAGAAGTAGTAGTAAGAGTTCATGCCAATATCTTCGGTGAAGTAAGACAGTTTCTGTTCCTCGCTCCCAGTGAACCACGCGCTGGAGTAGTTGGAGTAGAACACGTAGTAGTTGTTTTCGTGAGCAATGCCATATTGGCCATAGTTGGTGCCAATAAGACCATTTTGCATCTTGACACGATAGGCTTTTAGGAAAGCATCAGTGTTTACGAAGTATTGCGGGAACATCTCGTAAGGAGCGGGGAGAATTATGGTCTGGGTGTCGTGGCGCTGGTGAATAGCGACATAGTACGCATAGAGGAATTGACCATCGTTGAAGTGGACACGAGCGTAGGCGGCAGTCTTGTAGAAGGTCTCAAAGTCCTTCGCGTAGTAGAAGAGCTTGAAGAGAGCGATGGCTTCATCCCTCATTCTGTCGTAGAAGACAGAGAAGGTTTTGTGTTTCGGCATGAAACCGCTTCTGTAGTATAACAAAAACTCTTCAACGGCCTTCTTGTTCTGTAAAATAAAGTAATACGTTATTGTTACATTCCTATTTTCGTTACAAACGTTAATTTTTCATCCTAGGTCAGGTTCAATTATATCAAGTCAATGTGTTGGTTATTGATTTATACTCACGGTATAATTTTCCACGTTCGCTTCAACGTCATATTCTTCGCCGATTTTCCACCATGCAGTGTCTTTCCTAACCTGTCCTATGGTCTCCAGCAGCTCGAAGACTTTCTGTTGGCGCTGAACGAATTCAGCGCTAACTGCAAAAGAAACAGCAATATGTTATCTCGGCCGGGATCGTTAAAATGTAAGTTTTTTTTTTTAATTCCTCAAATAAAAAATCAAGAAGAACGATGAATTTGACCTATTAAAAAAATGGTTGATCAGGTACTGAGTAAGTAGTTTAATGTTAAAAAGAAAGTAAAGTCGACACAATAATCTTTTTTAGATTTATATTTAAAGCACAAAATAAAAGAAATAACTTTTTTAATACAGGTGCTCAAAAGTAATTATTTCGATACCTGTTTAACGTGCCAAGTTTGTCATTTGGTTTTTCTTTTTTGACAGCTAGTGATCGTGCCTAAAGTTGTTCTTTACGAACTAGTGCGTAAAGTTTCATGAGCTTCATCCTGTTCGTTTTTTTTTTTTTGCAATTTTATTAAAAATTGTCGTTTGATACACGTGCGAAATTGTCATTTTGACTCATCCCTAGTGTTAACATAACTAAGGACTCGTTATAAAATGACATACTTTTCGCAAGTGAGAGTGCAAGTATATTTTGATGCTTGTGCATCAAAATATACTATTTTTATCTTGTGAAAAAGAAGTTGTATACATTATGGAAGTTTAAAATTTACTTACCATCTTTGGTCTCCACATGGTAGGAAGGCGGGACGGTCCCGGCCACAGCCAGGGCCACGAGGGCGGCTAAGAACACGACAGTCTTCATTGTTCCTCTTCAGAACCCGAACTGTGCCGAATCCTCTGCCAGTACGGGTTTTTATACAGATCACCTTATCTGCATGGCTGGCAACGAATATTTTCATTTTGAGCTAATCAGTTTGAGCTAATCAGCGTGTGTTGCGACCTTTCACATTGCCGGAAAAATTGACGATAATTGGTGATAGGTGCCTACATACATAGACCATCTTGGAATTTTTCGGTTTGCATCCATAATGGTGAAACTTATGAGAAATTATTCTAGTAATGTAGGTAGGCCTATACTTAGGTATATGTAGATGACTTTTTGATGTTCATTACGAGTATGTATATATAGGTAATAATTTAAAAACACAATTTTTCACATACCTATGTTACTGTTTTTTTATTAAATTACTGGTATTAAACATAAAAATACAATGCACGCAAACTCGAATCGATATTTCGTAAAATTTTCTTTTCACTGCCTAAAATCGGTATTCTCGTGGCAATAGGAGATTTTCACTCTCACCTCTTCTTGGTAGCTTGTTCAAGCTATTGTTATTATCGGCAACGAAGTTATAGGAGGCGAAAATGTCTTGAATTACTCTGATCATCATCATAATCATCATCATTTCAGCCGACAGACGTCCACTGCTGGACATAGGCCTCCCCCAAGGCGCGCCACTCTGACCGGTCCTGAGCCACTCGCATCCACCGCGTTCCCGCGACCTTTACAAGGTCGTCACTCCATCTTGTTAGAGTCTAGATCTAGATGTCTAGGCCTACCGACAGCTCGTCTACCGGTTCGCGGACGCCACTCCAGGACTCCCAGGTGAGGATTCGAATTACTTGGATCAAGGTAATCTAAATATTTTACAGCCACCACCACTACCACCACAACAGCTTATTTACATCCCACTGCTGGGCACAGGCCTCCTCTCATTACGAAAGGGTTTGAGATATGGACCCCACGCGGGCTCAGTGTGGATTAGGGATTTTACAGCGTTAATAAAATACTGTAGCTACAAATTTCCCCCCAACTCATAAATCAATATGTTCGTACCTACACGAGGGTTCACATGGCTTGTACAATGTTTTATTTCAAACAAGCTGACGTTACCTATATATTTTATTTTGGTACTTATAAGAAGCCGTGGTGGTCTAGTGGTTCGACCTACCTACACGAGGGTTCACATGGCTTGTACAATGTTTTATTTCAAACAAGCTGACGTTACCTATATATTTTATTTTGGTACTTATAAGAAGCCGTGGTGGTCTAGTGGTTCGACCTACCGCTTCTCATGCCGAGGGACGGGGTTCGATTCCGGCTCGCACCTCTAAGATTACTTTTGTGCGAAATTCAATTTGAATTTGCACGCATCTGCGAAGTAATTCAAAGATGTGGGTGAAGTCCCAAATCCTGTAGTATGCTGCTGTAGTAGTACTAGTAGTAGGCACTTATAAATAGGAATATTCCTGAAAGGGCTCGAAGCTTTGAACACAATTTTTAACTTGGACAAATGGATTATGCTTTTGGTCCAAAATCTGGAAAGCTCATTTTTTCTTCGTTAATT
Organism: Aethes cnicana; assembly: GCA_963971205.1. Taxonomy (NCBI): domain Eukaryota; kingdom Metazoa; phylum Arthropoda; class Insecta; order Lepidoptera; family Tortricidae; genus Aethes; species Aethes cnicana. The sequence continues at coordinate 7,172,540 of OZ020287.1, read as the reverse complement.
TTATTGACCATAGTTAAAAAAACTGTATTTATTTTACATTGAAGCACTGAGTAAGCTGTACACAATTAAGCTGTAAGCAATACCTCTATAGCGACGGTCCGGGGGTTGTGCTCATTTTCGTCAGCTACGGCACTCGCAAAACTCTCACCGAATTTAAGCATTTTCATCTAAATATTTTTTAATTAACTAGTTATGGCATATAAGAACATTTCGCGATAAACTGACTGCTCGCTTAATTTGTACACACTTTTTATTGATCTAGTGAATGATGCAATAAATATTGATGTTGCAGTGAAAGTTTTCACTAAAACACGATTGCCTACTTTTCTTATATCAACAGCCCATATAATTTCCACTGTTCATAAAGGCTTTTCGGAAAAGATCGTGAGGAAACGTGCACTCATCTGTGAAGTAATTGAAAGATGTGTGTGAAGTCCCTAATCCGCACTGGGCCCGCGTGGGGACTATAGCCCAACCCTCTCGCGATGAGAGAAGGCCTGTGCCCATTGCAGCAGTAGGATATATTGCGCAAATAGGCTGAAGTGGAATAGGGATGACGACAGGGTGAAGAAATCGAAATTCTAATTAGTCCGTCAGTCAGGTAATAAAAAATATTAGACACGTATTTTTTGTTTTATCAAATTAACAAAGAATGACTAAGTTAAAACGCATGTAAGTTGGAAAGTGGGGGCTAACTACATCACCGTTAGGTATAAATCGTACCTTACCGTGACGTCACTACTACTACTACTACTACTACTACAGCCTATTTGCGTCCCACTGCTGGGCACAGGCCTCCTCTCATCACAAGAGGGTTTGGGCTATAGTCCCCACGCGGGCCCAGTGCGGATTGGGGACTTCACACACATCATTGAATGGCTTCGCAGATGCGTGCAGGTTTCCTCACGATGTTTTCCTTCACCGAAAAGCTCAGTGGTTAATTCGAATTGAATTTCGCACATAAGTGAACTTAGAGGTGCGAGCCGGAATCGAACCCCCGACCCTCTGCATGAGAGGCGGTAGGTCGAACCATTAGGCCACCACGGCTTACGCGACAATGCGGCGTCACGTCACGCGACATTTCAACTCAATATACCTCTCTCCGTATAAGTTTGATTACGTGAAAAAAGAAAAAATACGTGTCCAATACTTTTCAATAATCTTCCTGATAGACTAAGGAAAAAAAAGTTGTCGTCATCCCTATAGAGGTACTCATAACATTTGTTGTTTTATTAAATAAAGCTCTGGGAAAATATGACTTAAAATACATAATTAAAATAAGTATTTGTCATCTTGTTCTGAATTTCTTAGACGTAAATAATTATATTACTTTCCTGTAATTCATGATCTCAAAATGCAAACTCGAAGGAAATAATAATGATCTGGGGATCATTATAAAAGCCTACGGGTCAAACCGATAGTGGCCGAAAGCTACAAGTTCTACTGCTGCATGATGACGGTTAAACATGTCATAGCTAGTTTGCTATATATTCTTACATTTCATCTCGAAATTCTCGAAGAATTGCGAACCTTAAGTGCCAGTGGGCGGGGCACATTGCTCGCAGGACTGATGGCCAATAGGGCCAGAAAGTCCTGGAGTGGCGTCCGCGAACCGGTAGACGAGCTGTCGGTAGGCCTCCAACAAGATGGATTGACGACCTTGTAAAGGTCGCGGGAACGCGGTGGATGCGAGTGGCATAGGACCGGTCTGAGTGGCGCGCCTTGGGGGACGCCTATGTCCAGCAGTGGACGTCTGTCGGCTGAAATGATGATGATGATCAGAGTAATTCAGGACATTTTCGCCTGATGATGACATTTCATCTTGAAAAAATATTTGTATCCATACTAATATTATTAATGAGAAAGTAACTCTGTCTATCTGTCTGTCTGTCTGTTACCTCTTCACGCCTTAATCGCTGGACCGATTTGGATGAAATTTGGTATGGACCAAATTCCACGCGGACGAATTCGGTTATCGCGTTCCCGCCAAAACTACGCGTATTTCCGGGATGAAAAGTAGCTTATGTCCTTTCCCGGGACTTCAACTATCTCCATGCCAAATTTCATCTCAATCGGTCCAGCGGTTGAAGCGTGAAGAGGTAACAGACAGACAGAGAGACAGAGTTATTTTCGCATTTATAATATTAGTATGGATTGTCATTTATTGTATGCATTTCATTTAGGTATTCATTGCATATTATTTCGTAACTAGTCGTGCCCCGCGACTTGGAATATAAAATTACCGATAACTTTTCTTTCCGATATCCGATTATCAAACATAGCTTATATGTAGCTCCGAATGATGCTCTATCTACATTTAAAAACTGCATTAACTCTAACAAACAGACATATAGACAGACAGACAGAAAGATACAGAAAAATTGCCTTTTTAAAAAACTCCATTCACGGTTCAGTAGTTTCGGCGATTAACTCGAACAAACAGATCCAAACTAAGCAAAGCTTGTACTGTGGGTACTAGACAACGATATATATACTTATATAGATAAATACATACATAAGTACATAGATACCAAACATACATGACTCGGGTACAAACAAACATTCGTGCTCAAAGCTCAACACACAAAGTTTGCCCCGAGCGGGATTCGAACCCGCGACCGTCGGAACAGTGGGCAGGGTCACTACCAACTGAGCCAAACCTGTCGTCCAATAGTAATGTGCACCACCTGCTTACTTTTACGTTTTTCTTCCACACATTCCGCTATCCAAACTTTGCCTGGAAGAGATCGCTCTTTAGCGATAAGACCGCCTGTTGCTTGCAAGGACGTTTAAAAATAATCATTAGCTTTAAATATATTACTAAGTCAAACATTTTAAGCGAGAGACTTCATCATGTTCTTATTGACATGTATTAATGAACTCTTTTATACATGATGTATTTCATTATTTATTGACATTTTGAGACTGTCGACATCTCTGGAATTTATATTTATTTGACAATGGAGGCCATCTCCATAATACATTTTTTCTGGACCCTTGGAGACTATACATCTCTAAGATCTTAGATTTAAGTTTAAGTTAGGGACTATACATCCCTTCAATGTAATTGTAGTACGTACCTATATGTATATTTTATACATGTAATGTAAATGTTATAACTATGTGTAAATTTTGAAAAAAGGCCTTCTGCTTGAGTTTGTTGCGGCGCTTCTTCTCAAGCAATGGGTCTAGGAAGCGCTAGTAAATTCTTTTCTGACGTGTAAAAGTGCCCCTATGTGGCCAATTTGCTGAATAAATGATTGAATTTTGAATTTTGTTGTCACCCTTCTGATTTGTTCTTTGAACCTATTTACTTGTGTAATTGTGTTTTGGTGTTCAATAAAGAGTAGGTATTTCTATTGTATTGTAGGTATTATTTTAATTTGTTGTTTGTAGCCTCTTTAGGTAGGTAGAGATCTTCTACTATCTAAAGTCCCGCGCCTTCACATTTCAAAACGCTGCAATGCATTTAAAAAGCACCACCAACACTCTCAACACATGTGTGCGTGCTGAGACAGCCATCAACTATGCGCTGAGAGTGATGGTGGTGCTTCTTGAATAATAATAAAAAAATTGAAGCGTTTTGAAATGTGAAGGCGCGGGACTTTAGATAGTAGAAGATCTCTACGTAGATAAGGATAAATTACTTTGACGTGAAGAAAGGACAAACCAACAAACACACTTTCGCATTTGCAATTTTGAGTTTGGATGGTAGGTACCTTAATTATAAAACAACAGATACCTCGAATCCATATTGAAAGTGAAACGTGAAAGTGTGTTTGTTTGCTTATTTGTTTGTTTGTTTGTCTTTCCTCCACGTCGCAACGAGTAGACCGATTTGGATGTTTGGTATGGAGATAGTTTGAAACCCTGGCAATAACATAGGATGATACTTTTTATCCCGATATTTCCACGGGAACGGGTTTTCCACGGGTCAAACCAATTTTTCAATACTTCTATAACTATAACCGTCTATTATGTATAGTATCATCGGGTACGCAAATTCTAAGTCTACGCGGGAAGTCTCAGGCAAACGGCTAGTATTGAAATTTTGCTGATGTAAAATCGTTCACGTAGGTAAATGAATCAAAAAATATTCCTAACTTGATAACCTCTCTTATCAGTGTGGCCAATTTATTTTCACTATCGAAGTTTAATTCGAAAGACAGTCGTGGAGATTAAAAAAATAAACAAGAAATCCGCAGGGTTCCGTTGTTGTCTACTACTACTACTACTACAGCCTATTTGCGTCCCACTGCACACAGGCCTCCTCTCATCATGAGAGGGTTTGGGCTATAGTCCCCACGCGGGCCCAGTGCGGATGGGGGACTTCACACACATCTTTGAATTACTTCGCTGATGCGTGCAGGTTTCCTCACGATGTTTTCCTTCACCGAAAAGCTCAGTGTTCAAAGTTCAAATTGAATTTCGCACATTAGTAAACTTAGAGGTTAGACTTTCTTCCGGTGTTGTCTATTTACTAATAATAAGTCTGTAGAAGAAGTCGCGTCTGAAACTTGAAAATTAAATGAAACGATCAAGTCGAGGGGACTATATACACGGTGGGTCAGAAAATATGGCAAATAATTAACCCACAGTATCGGCTATCGATTCTAAGTATATTGTATAATTATTTGCCATATTTTCTGACCCACCATGATCGTTCGGTTATGATATTTTAAAAGAATGGTTATCTATGTACATTAAAAAGTTTTCAATCCTAAAGAGGATTTTGATAATACGTAATTATCTCAAAGTTTACCAAGGCCAGACCCGGAGCTTGTTTGTGTCGAATTAATTGGATAGGTATAGTCATTATTTGGGAGATATCATAGTTATCAATGTCTAGAAAACATTGGACGACTGCATTTTTCTGATAAATTCAATTTTCTGTATCCATTTAGTGTACTTAGTGAATAATAATAGAGTCGCATATTTTTCACGCTTTGGCCGGATGCATATTTTAGACCTTGACTGTTCTTAGTTTTATAATTTCGAATGGCAAAAAAAATCCATATTATTATTATAAATGCAAAAGTAACTTTCGTCTGTAAGTCTGCTACCTCTTAACGCTTCAACCGCTGGACCGATCGAAATGAAATTTGGCATGGAGATAGGCGGTGTCCCGGGAAAGGACATAGGCTTTTATCCCGGAAAAACGCATAGTTCCCGCGGGAGCGCGATAACCGAATTCCACGCGGGCGAAGTCGCGGGCAGAAGCTAGTACAAAAAAAATCTTGGAAAATGCTCCTAAAATGTTAACTTTATTAATATAAATGTAAAATATACATATATCAACATTAACACGGTGTATATTATACACCGTGTTAATTTTGATATGCGTTAACTTCGACATTCTACTTACATTAACAGAATTCTTATACGACACTAGCTGACCCCGCGGACTTCGTACCGCCTTAAACCTCACGGAGCCCGAGACCTTTCCAACGAATGCAAAACCGTGGAAATCGGTTCGTGCGTTCTGGAGTTATAGCGTCAGGGAGGAAAACCCGACTTATTTTTATATATTAGAAGATTATCACGATGAGTTAGGGTCCTGTCACAGTTTCATATTGACGTGACATTTAAAGTAAATAGCAAAACAGCAAACGAACTCTTTATCGTCTCCTCCTTGTCATTGTTCATGTTAAACGAGATTTGAAAAGTATTTACCTATTATAAGATAAGAAAATAAAATAGAATTGTTCTTCAAAAATGAAATTTTTGGGACACGCTTTTATTGCTGACTGTACTTTTCTTTGTAAATCCTTCATCTACCCTTCAAGACGAATCAAACGAGCCTAATTTCGATGGGTCTATGTAGTTTTATTACGGAGTTCCTATGGCCATCTTCCAGCTCCATCATCAGATCAGCTCCACGTCATCATAATATTGCAATGTCACGCGATTTAAGTACATAATCGTTCAAAATTTCAGCTCAATCGGAAATCGGAAGTTTGGTCAAATTTAACTTGCAAGATTCCATTACATAGATAGTTACATACAGGTCGACCTAATAAAAGCGTGTTAAAAAGCAAATCATTAATTATTACACTGGTTTAATTTAGATCTACCATGATCTAGGCCAAATTTTGTCACAATCCCAACAGTACTTCTCGAGTTGAAATTCGACATACATAAATAACAGTTACGTGACTTCTACGACTATTATTAAGGTAAAGAAAGATAAAGATCATATTGATCAGAAGATTGAAAGTGGTAATACCCTATCTATGTATCTGTTTCGTATTTTATTTAGATTTTCATTTCAAATCTCATTTATATTAGTATCTTTCTTTATACCTAGTTATGGTATGTATGTACGAACGTTTATATTATATAAGTTCGTATATACGTATATATGTTCGTTATATGTATGTTTATTTATGAGGTGTTATATTCTTTTTAGGGTTCCGAACCTCAAAAGGCAAAAACGGAACCCTTATGAATCACTCGTGTGTCTGTCCGTCCGTCTGTCACAGTCAATGTTCTCCGAAACTACTGGACCGATTAAGATAAAATTTGTTACGTATATGTAAGTTTGTGACTCAAAGACGGACGTGTAACGAAAATTTGAAAAAATATTAATGAAGTTTTTCAAACTATATCGTGTGAAATATCAAATGAAAATACTTCTTATGAGGATCCCGAATATATATTTTTTTTATTTCTTTTTTGGTCAATACTTTTCGAGTTATTTAAGAAAATAGGCGAAAAATGACCCCCCCCCCCCCCCTTATCTCCGAAACAACTGGACCTAAAATTTTGGCAAAAATACGGAGGATAGTTATTGACCTATAGATTACAGGAAAATTATTAAGAAGTCCATGGTATTTGAAATCTATCATATAAAAGAGCTTATCCTGTGGAACGGTTTGATAATGACGTCATTGAAAATAATCAAGGGTTGGAACCCTCTCCACGCGAATTGAACTCGCTTCTTGCCCGGTTTTTCTTCTATGCACCGACTCATTTACCTTTCTGTTTGGTCTCACGGTTGACGTCAGGGCATGTCTTTAGGCATTCGCAAAGGAGAAAAAGGGGAAGCTGAGCCGCAGCCAACCAGTTCTTGGAGATCAGCGGAAGCCAAGTCCGAAGAAGGACCGATGCGACGAGGAGGGCTTCAACAAGGTGGAACGGAAGAAGAAGCCCGCCAGTCGGAACCAGTGCGGCACCGCACCGACCGGATCGAACCATCTGCTGCGTCCCGCGATACACACGACGAAGCTGTACGTGTTCCGCCTGCATCACTCCACGAAAGAGGAGTTTTGACCGAAGGGAGTCGTGTTCCGTCGCTTCCGTGGAAGACTGAACAGCGATTCCAGAGTGCGCCTCACGACGAAGAAGCAATCATGTTACTTTTTAAGATTAATTTTAGTATGTAATCATTCATTCATTCATTTATTTATTTTACTTAATTTTAGCTACATGAAGATCTTAATAATTTAGGTGTAAATGTTCACTAAAATTTACCATTGCATGCATGTAAAGTTAACTTAAAATGAAGTAAAGTATGTTAGTCATTAAGGCATAGGTACGTAATATGGGCCTAGATGCCTGAAATAAAATTTATTATTATTATTATTAAATGCGCCAGTTGTATATTTTTCTATGCAATAAAGTTGCAATAAATGAATTAGATCATTTTTCTACCCCGATGTTAGTTAGCGCCAGTTACCTCTACCAGCCTCTACTTGCTTTCAATTACGTAGGCACCGCCATCTATGGTGGAGTAGAAATACTAATTCAACCAATAAGTACCCTGAGCACGAAAACTTAGCGCTTTATGGTTGGGGCGTGCGGTGCGCCATCTGTGTACGAATTTGTAAACTAATGCTAAGTTACTATTTGTAGCTACGAGATGGCAGATAAGAGTCGAAGAGTTGTTAATTAATATATTAAAAGACTAGCTTCTGCCCGCGACTTCGTCCGCGTGGAATTCGGTAGTATTGTTCCCGCGGAAACTGAGTTTTTCCGGGATAAAAACTACATGCTCTGTAGTCCTATATTGGTAGGCAGCCACGTAAAAGAACCAATCAACCATCGGTTACCTCCTTTAAATTTCATTTCAAAAAGTTTTTACTTCAAAATTAGTTTTTCTCTTACAAATTCTCAAATAAGTACCTACTCACAGTCGTGAAATCCGCCGGTTTAAAAAAGCCGTGGTGGCCTAGTGGTTCGACCTACCGCCTCTCATGCCGAGGGTCGGGGGTTCGATTCCGGCTCGCACCTCTAAATTTACTTAGGTGCGAAATTCAATTTGAATTTACCATGAGCTTTTAGGTGAAGGAAAACATCGTGAGGAAACCTGCACGCATCTGCGAAGTAATTCAAAGATGTGTGTGAAGTCCCCAATCCGCACTGGGCCCGCGTGGGGACCCCAACCCTATCGTGATGAGAGGAGGCCTGTGCCAGCAGTGGGACGCAAATAGGCTGAAGTAGTAGTAGTCGTCGTGAAATCTACTCATAGGCTGCCTTGACTCCGTCTTCCCTTCTCAAACACCTATCCAATGGAACACTACACATACCTTATTTATTTATTTCACTCAGGCCTCCGAACACAGTTTACAACACCACTGACGTATTAAGTATTTTATGTAAGTATTTTTTTTTTTTTGGGGCTAGACAGCAGCACCACCTCATTTTTGGCTTCACTGAAAATCAGCGTCTCGAAATCTTCGTCAGCATTTCGAGACAACAATGCTGAGTGAAGACCATTTTGGCAACTAATGTAATGTACTATTTTAACTTTATATTTTATTTTAAGAATTCAAATTATTTTAAGTTCGATGTAAGCCATATTTTCTGTTCTCTTTATTTATGATTTCCTTTTATATTTTGTAAAAATATCTCATTCTTTATGTTTGCCAAATAAACATTTTTCATTTTCATTTTTTTCAATACCATAAGGGATTGGATAAGGGTAGTTTAAGATCGAAAGGATTCGAGTTATTTTTAACTAGACAATATTTTAGAGCTCAACCTTATACCCGGAGGATTTTAGTTCATTCCGTATCCTTCCAACGGTTTTTAACCTAACAGACTAATAATGTTAGCTCAAAATCTACTGCCTACTCCAATGAAGCGTTAGACTCCCCATTGAGGACATTTATTGACGAAGAAGTACTGACATTTACTTGTTCCGTTTTTAGGGTTCCGAAGTCCACAAGGAACCCTTATAGTTTCGCCATGTCCGTCCGTCCGTCCGTCCGTCTGTCCGCAATATTGCTCGGAGGTGCTTAGTTCTAGAAAGCTGTTATTTGGCATGAATATATATATCCCCCGACATAGTGGTACAATAAAATTTTTGAAATGTTTTTTTTAGGGTACCTCCCCTACTCGTAAAGTGGGGATGTATTTTTTTTCTTGCGTACCCCTTGATGTGTGTCCCCTTGGGGTGTCATTGAATAGGTCTCGAAAAAACATTGTGGGTTTCTAAAAACTATTTTTTGATTAAACGATGCATTTGTGAAATATTAAGCTTTAAAGTGCTATTTTTCGGTAGAGTCAAGTGTCCCCCCCCCCCTGGCAGCTAAATGGTGGTTTTCAGATAGCTGAAAAAAAACATGGTGGTGGCATATATAACGTAGTTGAAAGAAAAAACTATCACAGCTAAGAAGGCTATACAACTTTCCGGGTCATAGTCGACCAACTGCAAGCAAGCAAAAATGCATAGGTACGGGAAAGTAAAATTCCATTATGACATACTACTGAGCGGCAGGGGCGTCGGGCGGGCACGTCATACCGCAGCCTAGCTAAGATGTAGTCTTAGAAAGGTACTAAGGGCAAGGTCAACTTCGGAACCCTATACATTGCGCGTGGCCCGACACGCACTTGGCCGGTTTTTCAAACTGATACCTTTCGGTGTTTTGAACGATATGAATTCATATTTGTAATAAATAAATATTAACTCACTGAACACAGCGTCCATATAATCAACACGGTTAACTTAAGGATGTTTTATGGATTCGAATAAAGTAATTGTATGAATTAATCTTGTTTATTTCATTAATGTTTTTACATTACAGTGCAACGTGTTTTATATGCGAGATCGTCATAGCTGATGTATAAATATACATAATACTACTTTTAAAACATGTCATTTAGTTCTGTCTGTTGTTCATGTTGTAGTAGGTATTAGATTTATATTGTTAAATATATTTTATAACATAATACATAAAATATTAATATTTGGAAGTTGTGTTCACTTATTTTTATGTTTATAGTTAAATAAAATAATTGTATCATTCATATATATTTATCTATATTCATATACAATCTACGTTCACTACATAAATAAATTCAATATCATAAATCATTTCATAGGATAGGTACATAACTTAATAAATACTTCACACGCACTTTGTTACAACATGACAATGCAACTACAATTGTATGCTTAGTTTAGAGTTGATCGAACATTAGCTAGGGTCGCTTATTCGGTGTGAGGCACGTAGATCTCGGGGGTGGGTTTGTGGTAGATGGTGACATCTTCGATCCAGAGGTTGTGGAGACCCTGGATCTGCCAGCTGTAGAGCGGGCGGTTCACGGGGAAGCCGAGAGGGTCGTCCGTCATGCGGCGAGCGCCGGAGGCGATGCCGAGGGACATGACACTGTCGAAGCCAGTACCATGCTGCACCTTAGGCGCGCGGTACTCCGAGATGTAAGCCATCAGGATGAAAGGCATACCTCCAACACGACCTGGAAATCATCTTACATTAGAACTGAAATTCCACCACAACCCTTTCTACGAACTGGTAAGTCAAACAAGCCAGATGAAAGGTACTAAATAAGGTATGCATTAGATAAATTATACGAACCTTTAGGAAGCAGAAGGCGTTCAGGGTATCCTAAGATGTTCTGTGACTGGTCAAGCAGGAACTGGCCCTTGCCGTGGAGAGCGTTCTCAGCCTTCTCGTAGACCTCATGAGCGTTGGCCCAGTCTTCAATGGTGTACAAGTTCTGAGTAGAATCGCGCTTGATCACATGTTCTCCTTGGGGTACTAAAATATATACAAATCAGTAAGTGAATCTAAATAAGATTATGTTAAAACCAGTGATATTTTTGTATGACTTATGCTTACAGTCATAAGTGAACTGGTCGAGCAGGAAGAAGTTCTCAGTGTTAAGGTGCAGCGGGATCTCGTAGCCGTGGCTGTCGTATTTGGGCGCCAGGAAGAACCTGACGACGACGGTCTTGGCGACTTCGCTCTTGACGTGCACGCGGAGAGTGAACATCTTGTGGTTCAGACGAGGGTACTGTACAAGCACACTAACATCGTCAGCTACTACGCTCCCTGATAACAACAATTAAATAAAATATTAGCCGGATGATATTTTTAAATAATAAATTTAAGAAAACCAACTTCCAAACAAAACTTACTTTCGTGGTCATTCATGTGTAAGTGGTTAGTCACGTTTACATAGGTATGCTCGAAGTAAGTGACCAGCTTGTCGGTTTCAACTTTCTCGATGACGACTGACGGCAGAGCGAGTTCCTCGGGCTTGTAGGCCGGAAGGTGCTCTTGCCACAGCTGGAATAGGTTCATCACTCGCTTCCAGATCATGAAGAAAGCGGGGTCGCGGAGAGCGGTTTGGTAGTGTTCCAGAACAGACGGTACAACCAGGGGCAGGTAGCTGTGAAACAATATCATTTAAATCAATATTAAATTCAACTAAGAAATAGTAAGATATACTCTAGGAGTATTTATTACCCGCTGACGTATACGTGGTCATGTACAATGGAGTTTCCTAACAGCGCCTTCCAGATGCTGATGAAGTCCTTGTAGTATTGCGAGTTGGGAGAGTCTTCGTTGGCTTCCACCAGGCGACCAAGGACATCGATGGATTCAGGCTTGCGCAGGCTAATATGCTCTCCAACATCCTGAAAATAAGTTTATAAAGCCATTATTCGATGCTCCGCATTTGCATTATCTTTCATTAATTTCATCCCGTAAAAATAAAAACTCACGTTGATGAGGTAACCGACTTCAATGGCATCACGGATGCGACGTTCCAAATCGCTGATTACATTAATCTCCTCAACGTGTTCATTTTGCATCAGGTGGAAATGGTTAGGCCTGACCGGGAAGGGGATTCCATTGTGGTACAGGAGTCCAGGCCAGTAGCCCTGCTCAACAGTGCCGTAGAGTGAAAGTTCGGGGATTTCTCCAAGACCGTTCGACAATCTCTCCATGTAGTAACGTGCCATGAGCTGCTGGTGCATGAACCAGAACCATTCACCACGTCTGTCCTTTATTAAGGGGCACGTCTCACTTCCGAGCCAAGTAGGGTAAGCCACATGGTAGTTGTAGTAAAGGGCGTTCAGGGCATAATCGTGTGTGAAGTAGAACACCGGTGCATCTTCAGAGAAGTAAGGCCAAGCAGTCTGGTTCCATCTGATTACTACGTTGTCGTCCCAAATGTAAGTCGAGGGGTAATGCTCGACTAAATGCATGCCGTGGGTGTTGATTCTTTGGGCAGTGGTCATAACCTCTCCATTATGGAAGAAAGAGGGGAAGATTTCGTAGATGGGTGGGACAACGAATCCTTGGGTGTCGTGACGGTGGACGATGGCTGTAGTAAGCACGTAAACGTACAGGCCCTCGTTCACACGGTCCCTAAGGTACACAGCGGTGTTGTAGAATGTGCTGTAATCCTTAGCGGAGAACAGCACGTGGAACATAGTCTGCGCCTCGAACTGGTGATAATGGTCCAAGAGGGAGAATGGCACTGCACGGGGCAGGAGGCCAAGCTCGATCATTTCAACGAAAGTCTTGACGGCCGTAACATTCTGAAAAAAGATGGCAATGTTAATAATACTTCTGCAGAGTGCCTACAATTTATAAAAATATATTTTGAAATTGTGCCATACGCTGTAATGTTCAATGTTCTTCTCGATGTCCCAGCTGCTGGCAATGGTCTTTTGTGCCTGGAAGTACAGGGGCTCGTGGATGTGGTAGAACAGAGACGACAGGTCCACTTGCCTCTGAAGGATTGCCTGGTCAGCTGAATGAAACAATATATTTCAAAGTAAGAAATGGAAGATCAAACAAAACAAATTTAAATTAGTTAATGGATTAAGAGTAGCTACTTACCCGGTTTATGAGGCCATGTTTTCTTCAGAGGGTCGCAAGCCACTCCGGCCACTAGAAGCGCCAAAGCACACAACACTAGACGAGCCATGTTTGCCTGTGATGGATACACCGTCTGCAGCCCCTTTTATACTGCAGCAATTCAGATAACAGAGAAATTCAGTAGATAACTATGTGAATGACTGTTTTTGTTATCATAGGTCAGGTACCAGCTAGTGTCACCGTGATCAATTAAAACGGTGATAATTATGTCGTAACCTTTATTAACAAACTCCAAGTATGCAAACCGATGTTTCTAAGCCGGTCAACGTAAGTATATTACTATCTAAGCAAAGGGTTTTCTGTATTTTTTATTGCAAATATGTTTGAGTTTAACCCTATATTCAGGCGTGATGGAAAGGTGATGATAACAGTGCCAAAGGTGGAACAGTCGAGTTCGCCAATATATCCATTGATATTTGGTACTAGCTTCTGCCCGCGACTTCGCCCGTGTGGAATTCCGGTTATCGCGATCCCGCAAGAACTATGCCTTTTTCCGGAATAAAAAGTACCTAGCCTGTGGCCTTTCCGGGACTCCAACTATCTTCTCTTACCAAATGTCAGCAAGTAAAGGCAATAATATCGATAAAGCTCATGTCGGCCGCAAGCCGCAGCGATCGATCGGAGACATTGACAACCGACCTTTAGGTTTCTTTTTTTTTCGGGATAGTGCGCCGGGAAAATGCCGTGGTAGCCTAGTGGTTCGACCTACCGCCTCTCATGCAGAGGGTCGGCGGTTGGATTCCAGCTCGCACCTCTAAGTTTACTTATGTGCGAAATTAAATTTGAATTAACCACTGTGCTTTTCGGTGAAGGAAAACATCGTGAGGAAACCTGCACGCATCTGCGAAGTAATTCAAAGATGTGTGTGAAGTCCCCAATCCGCACTGGGCCCGCGTGGGGACTATAGCTCAAACCCTCTCGTGATGAGAGGAGACCTGTGCCCAGCAGTGGGACGCAAATAGGCTGTAGTAGTAGTATTAGTAGATAGTAAAAAATTAACTTATGGAATTGGTGTAGCAGCAACCCATACTACTTTATGGATGGGCTACTTGAGGCTTTTACCCATACCTACGAGTTATACTTAGGTATTTATTTGCTATACGTAAGCGTTACACAGTTAGGTACCTGCTCTATATAAGGTGCTAACAAATTAGTCACGGATATTTTTACAGCTGATAGTACTCGGTTCTCGAAGTACATTTAAGTATGAAACATCATTGGTTTTGTTATGTTTTTTTGGAGAAAAATAGGAAACAAATTTGCTACGTTAAAACACCCTGTTTAAGAACCTGCCGTTTTCCCGCCGATTTTTTTCTTTTTTCCTTAATTATAGTTAAAATTTAATTGTTTTAATGTAATTTATTATCTCTTAAAATATCCTTGACTAATTTGTTAGCACCTTGTATAGGTCGTTACACTTTTTCAGGGTTCCGTAGCCCCGTAGTAGTAGCAAAAAAAGGAGGAAATCTTATAGTTTCCATATTTATGCGTCTGCCCGTCCGTCCATCAGTATGTCATGGCCATTTTTCTCGCATAATATGGGTACTATGTGTTTTAGGGTAGGTGTGCTATACAAATTGTTACAAAATTATGTAGTACAATTTTGAGAATAAAAGATATTAAGGATCCCTCCATACATGTAACTGATTGATTAAAAAAATAATGATATGAAGATTCCGTAGAAACTTAAACTCTTCATATAGGCGAGTCCAACTCGCTTTCGGCTGGTTTTATCGAAATGTCTCTGTTGAAAGATTATTATTTTATTTATTTATTTAAGAATACAAAAATATTAAACTAGAACAGTGTCCCACAAAACAGTTTGCACGGTTTGACTGTGGGATCAATCAGTCTCTACTCTCTTTACATACAGGTAAGAGCTAAGGTAATTAAATAAGATTAATCAGGTAATTATGCAGCTTTTTCAGGTAATTATTCAACTTAACTTTACTAAAGCCTAGTCTGATGTCTGAGGTTGTTGAGTATGTAGGGTAGGCGTTTCCGTAGACACCTATTGCCGTAGTAATTGGTAAATAATTTAATTTGTTGTTTTTTTACTAATCAAACATACAAACGGACTGATTAATACACGGCTCCAATATCTCATTCCGGATTCAAATTAATAAGATCTTGGTTATTTTTAAAGTGCATACGCGATAACTTCGATAAGGGTACAAAAACACAAGAAACTTAACGGCCGTCATGTCATTCACTGATAACTTCTTATTGACACGAAACAATATTGACTTTCACAATTTGTTCTTTGTGTGACCCCCTAAGAAAAATTGGAAGTATTTGCCGAGATCTATATCTAGGTACTTGACTTGCAGGTCAAGGTCCAGGTAAGAATTGCACTCCCCCATCTCCTCCCTTGGATTTCTTAACAGGCGAAAGAGGTAATAACCCAAGTATCCCAACCCAAGTAGGCAATGCTAACTTTGTCGTCGGTCGGGCCTACGTTCGAGGCTGAATCCTGTTCACAGCTCTGGGGAAAAACATCCATTTGAAACCAAATTGAAAGTTTCCATTTCGTATGAAATGAATGTTTTGTAAGGCTAATAGAAGTTTAAACTAATAGAATCTTATTCTATGCAGGTAGGATTTATGCCAGCTTTCTTGAATCGATTTGTAAAAGTACCGTTATCCGGCATGGACCAATTACAACAGCTTTCTGTACATAGTTTTACTATGAATGTGTAGTGAGAGCAAAAACGTCAAAGCATATGTGGGCTGAAGCGCGAACTTGATAATATCTCGTTTGATTATACCTACCTACTCGGCTTTTGGAAAACGGGGCATAGAAACAATGTGCCCGGATTAAAATGGAGAAACTATTAAAATATGGATTAAAAGAGAAATGAACCTACAAACGCCAAACGAATTTTGATAATGCCTCGTAGATATTTTTATTTGTGACATTGGGATATGATTTGTAATTTTCGCTGCCAACAATATATCTATGGCTGGCTAAATTCCACAGCGATAACTATCTGCTACCTACTCGTACATAATGGCCAATAGAAAGATTGGACGAAAAAGAAAATGTGACCTTAAGAAGTAAATAGATGAATTTTCCTTTCATCTTGAATGAACATTTTTTGTATATTTATCGATTAACTAGCTTCTGCCCGTGACTTCGCCCGCGTGGAATTCGGTTATCGCGTTCCCGCGGGAACTATGCGTTTATCCGGGATAAAAAGTAGCCTATATCCTTTCCCAGGACTCCAACTATCTCCATGCCAAATTTCATCTCAATCGGTCCAGCGGTTGAAGCGTGAGGGTTACTTTCGCATTTATAATATTAATAGGGATTCATGAATGACTAGAACATTGCTGTTAAGTATTTTAATTACCAACCCTCACACCATCTGTTTATTAAAAAAACACCGCTCATTAGCCTAAACGGAGTGTATTCCAGAAACCCACCGATTAATTAAATTGAACACATATTTAAAATCAGTAGGAAAGCAGAATGCTATGACAAGCACGATATATCACCGCACTCCGCGCCTCTGACCGGCCAAAGATTTGACGTATGAGTTATTTATAGGGCAAAAAAACAAATTACCGGAATGCCCACACATTTGTTGTTCAAGGTGGTTGATTCGGGGCCGCAAAAAAATGCCCCGAGGCTTCGTTACCGAACCGTTAGGTTTATTCGAAAATTAGATTTTTTCTTCAATGGAAAGAGACCTAACCATAATGTTATGAAATATTACTTACTACATTTTTTATTCACTAGCTTCTGCCCGCGACTTCGCCCGCATGGAATTCGGTTATCGCGTTCCCGCGGGCACTATGCGTTTTGCCGCGATAAAAAGCCGATGTCCTTTCTCGGGACTCCAAATATCTTCATACCAAATTTCATCGAAATCGGTCCAGTAGTTCTCAAGTGATGCGTGGTCAAATTAACAGGCAAACAGATAAACAGACAAAAAATCTAAAATTGTTGTCTAATGTGTTCTGTTATCGATTCTGAGTACCTATCCCCAGGCAACTTTTTTTCGAATATCTCCCATGTACAGACAGACTTTCGACCCTCTTTAGCTTTATTATACCTATGTATATAAATATAGGTTCATAGTAGTGGTTAGGAATCATTTATGTTAATGTTTTACCTTTTAAGATAACCAAGTCAATTTTCACTTTTCAACCATCCACTTCAGTAATAAATTGACCCGTCGAAATGATATGATATGATATTTATATCATTTTAGTTAATCCATACTAATATTAGTGTGTTTGTTTGTTTATTTGTCCTTCCTTCACGTCGCAACGAGTGGACCGATTTCGATGAAATTTGATATGGAGATAGTTTGAAACCCGGGCAATAACATAAGATGATACTTTTATCCCGATATTTCTACGGGAACGGGTTTTCCAAGGGTCAACCCAACTTTTCAATACTTCTATAACTATAACTGTCTATATGTATAGTATCATCGGGTACGCAAATTCTAAGTCTGCGCGGGACGAAGTTCGCGGGCATCGGCTCGACAGTATAGCTCGACACAACTTAGAAGGCGCGTGAATTAAGCAATAATGGGCTCTGCGTCAATGGCTTAAGGCATTCACTGCCACCAACGCATATATGCGTTTTGCTGACTTTCCCGCAATGCCTCGAACGCACATGTGCGTTGCAATGTTCCCTTTATGACAGATGTGGCACCTGGAGAAAGTTCGTAAAAAGAAGTGGCAGTGAATGCGTTAAGCGCTTCGCCGCGCGCCTTCTAACTTGTGTCGTGCACAATCGATACTTCAATAAAGTTGTACAGTCCTCCTTGCGGCCCGTACGAGTAAGTGATTTATACACATCTTTGAGTTAGGTACTTTGCAGATGCGTCCAGGTTTCCCCACGATTTTTTCTTTCACCGTAAATCTCGGTGGTTTTATGTTTAATTTCGGATTGTCAAAGGCGCGTGTCAAATAGAAACCCCTAATCAAACTCATCTGCATGATGGGTTCCTCTGAAAACTAAGCTTAAATGGTTTAACCTATCTACTGTATAACCTATTCATTTAATTTGAATGTTAATTGAGTTTTCAATTTACTACGAGTATAATGTAATATTGGCTCTTGCTGAACGATTAACAAAATGACGAAATAAATGACTCATTTGGTCCGTAGGTATATGCTGTTGAAGATCCGGGTTTTAAATTCCACTGAAAAAAACTTTCTGCGATAAGCGCCAATCATTACCTATATTTCAATCATGTTTAACAAGTGAAATAGTACGCAATTCTCTGTACACAGGTTCGTTTATATAGTTGTACTCCGTACATGACTTTGATGAAATTTCACCTTGCATAAATTCTAAATTAAATTATTTATTGAATGAAATGACGAATGTTTAATTAGTATTATTATTATTAATTACGATTATATAATGGTTCGAAAAATATTTTTTACATACTAACTTCTGCCCGTGACTTCAACGCGTAGAATTCTGTTATCGTGTTACCGCGGGATAAAAAGTAGCCTCTGTCCTTCCCCGGGACTCCAACTCTTTGTAACGAATTTCAGCTAAATCGGTCCATCGGTTTAAGCGTAAAGAAGTATTAGACAGATAAATATACAGACAGACCGACCCATTTTCGCATTTATAATATTAGTATGGATGTTAGCCCTTTAGCATGACATTGTTTACGTAGATTTAAATAATATTGAATATAAAACTTTCATTACGTCAATACATATCATATTCATTAATAAAGGTGATATAGATTTAATTTTTTTTATCAATTACGTTACTATAGAAAATGTTTTTTTTATATTTTATTCTTCGTATTCAATCAATTCAATTTTTCGGGTTACTTTTGTGATTATACATATTTCATAGCAGAGAAAAACATATCGAAAAACCTCTTCTAAAACTTCTCGGCGGGATTTGTATGTCCTTAAAGGACATATACCTTGTCAGTGATTAAATTCGGTAATCGATTGACAATTCGGTTCTTGTCGGATTTCTCGATGTCTGAACAGTTTTTCACTTTAAAGCTTCAACTAACAACTCAAGAAGGATATTAAAAAGTACATCTTTATTCTAATAGCTCCATCTTTCAGGGCAGAGTTCGTTCGAACTACAGATTTCGCAGAGTAATATCTTGTTCAATATTCATGTATTTGTTTTCGACGCCGTTTCGCTCTGACACTCACCGATGGGTATATATTAATTATTCCACGCATGGGCTCGCATTCATTGAACCATCCGTCGACATGGCTCGTTTTGTAAATAACGAGACCCTCGGTTATTTTGCATGCTTTTAGGATCGTGCCACTGGTAAATGGGGATCGGTAGGTAAGTGAAAATCGAAAAATTTGGCTGTTTTAGGGTTTTGACGATATTGAAGCTCAAATACACAAAAAATAATGTTTCTTTAGTTGTTAACTAAGTAGATACATAGTGGCAGGATGTGATCAATACGTTTGCGAGAATAATAAAAAAGTACAGAGAAAAAAAGAATACTTACTAATTACTATTCAAAATGTTTTACTAAAAAACAATATCAAAATCAAAATCAAATCAAATATTTTTATTTGCTTAAAACAAGTGTATAATACAAAATTAGAAATGTCAGGCGGACTCCAAACTAGGCTGGGTCTGTATCTTGGGACCCTGGAGTGCAATACGCGAAACAAAAAGGTACAGACTTAATAGTACATTACTACAAAGGCCGGGAAGGAGGATGTTGCAGGCCGAGTATTATATAGGATAGTTACGAGGCCGACAACTTCCGTTCCCCGACGATGTATGTATAGTGCTTTTCTCAAACATGCAATGAAGAAATAAATAAAAATCTGTAAAACAAAAAAAATATTTATTGAGAAATTATAAGTGAATAAAAAAAACTAACACGTATCATACGATTCGAACATTGCGTAATCATGTTTCTGAACGAATCCTTAGCATAGACCTGTGGAACGACACTTGTCATTCATTATTGACAATCAAAATTATATAACCTCTTTTCAATCAAACAAAATTTTTAAGATAATGATCTTTTTTACATAAATAAAACTGCGATACCTATGTAGCAAATATGGTTCACGTTTTTTTAATAGCTGTATTGGCAGAATGTCATAGCGAACCAGAGTAAGTATTGCTTGAAGCTTTTTTTAAATGGCGGAATGCCACGATGCTGTGTCACAAATATATCAAATTGAAATTAAAAAAAATTAGTTGCAGGCCTAGGCCTGCACCGGTTGTATCCAATTTCATTATAGACCAATTGTCTAGCCGCACCTGAAACTTGATACTTCCCAGGCTAATAAGAAGATCGTAACATCAATATTTCATTGCATGTTTGAGAAAATATTAATTAAATTTAGGTGTCGCTATTATCCACAAACGAAACATGTGAAGGCGCGCGTGTGTTTATGTGTGTGTGTATTCGTATGTTTTTCTGCAGTTATGGGTGAAAAAAGAAAAAAATATATATTTGCGGACACTAAGAAGAAGTGCCTCCGTGTCATGATAAGATAAGGACATAAAAAATAAATCATAATAAATAATAATTTAATACAAAGTGAAATCACTGAAGTATTTTATTCCGGTGAACAGGTCACATATTATGTTCGACTAAATTGTTCATAGTGTTAAAACTAAGAGTGTTTTAGAGATTTGCATCAATTACCATAACATTATTATGGAAATCATACTTATACACTTCACATCCTTAAAACTAACATTTTCAATCTGACGTACGAAAGTAAACCTTTTAAAGCCAACTCTCACTACGGTCTTTAATAGCATTTTGAAGGACAATGGCCGTTTTTATAACCAATAAAGATACAAACACTTCAAACTAAATAATCTTCTTAGGAACAAGATAAACCAAGGTGACAAAACTGGCAAACAAGTGAAATCCGCAAAATATTTTGTCAAATCCATGTCACAACTGGTGGTCTAATCTCGTCCGGCCTTTGTTGCGTATTGTCACTTTCTTTTTCAATGGCTTGTTTGGGGGTGGCTTTGCGAAAATTAGAATGTCAACATGACACTCTAAAAGCGGATTATCAGTACAAAAGAATAGTGTTATGTGTTTGAGAGCCCTTGAGCTTTAGGTACCGGTTTAAATAATATCCGGTTTTTACTCCTGTAGGTTACTTGACGATCCGTTACATTTGAAAATACTAGGAAATTACGCTAGATAGAGCATAATATATGTTGAAATAAAGCCTTTGAAAGAAAATACAAACAAGCATGTTTTCACAGAACAGAGGGACAAATCCTTCCCAATAAGTACGTCGCATATTAGGTAGGTACATTTATTATAAGTTCATTCTAAATTTAATTTAATTATGAAAATGTGTGGTAAAGATCCATTAAGACTCAGTTTTTTTTTTTTATTACCTAGACTTTTTTACAATAACTAGAGTGTTCGCGATAAATAGTTCCATTGGCATCGTGTCGACCACACATAAAGATCTTCCATAAAGCTAACGGGACCCGATCAAATTGCTCCAGAGTTCGTGCTATATGACCATAAATAACACTCCAAAACATTTATTACCCGAATTTTAAGTATTATAAAGAAAATAATCGCGTATCCTACAATTAAATGAAGAATAGGCAATTGTTTTTCTCAATTATCGCACGCAGCGGTCACCTCAGTTGAGATCATCGAAACAAAAACAGCGACGAAAGTTCCAGTCGCATTATAAAATGATAACGAGTACCTATTAATTTGTTAACAATCGTTTTACGTATCGACTTAACAACTGCAATAACGCTGAGAATTATAATTAACTGACCCGGTGAACCGGGCAGGCCGGTGGAGTCGTACGTATTCTCGACGATTAGCAGATTATATGAGTACCAGAATGTTATGTTGCTAGGTAGTTGCCGTTAACCGCAACCGTGAAAATACCGGGATAAAAACTATCCTATCCTATTCCAGGTTCTCAAACTATATCCATACTACTGCCCGCGTGACTTCGTCCGCGTGGAATTAGGTTATCGCGTTCCCGGGGGAACTTTGCGATTCTCCGGGATAAAAAGTAGCCTATGTCCTTTCTCAGGACTCCAACTATCTTCATACCAAATTTCATCAAAATTGGTCCAGTAATTTTCACGTGATGCGCGGTCAAATAAACAGACAAAAATTCTAAAAACTATTGGAATGTGTTCTGTTATCGATTCTTAAAATCCCCATGAAACTTTTTTTCGGATATCTTCCATGTACAGATTTTTGATCTTCTTTAGCTTTATTATATGTATAGATACAGTCAGCAGCAGAAGTAGATAAGCTGTCCAGGTGTTCAAAATGACCTACACACGCCCTTAACGTCTTAATAATAAGGTCGTGTGTAGGTCATTTTGAACACCTGGATAGCTTATCTACTTCTGCTGCTGACTGTACTACCAAATGTCATAAAAATCAGTTTTGACTTGAAGGAAGGACCAACAAACATACTTTCATATGTATAAAATTTTGTATTCACTTTTGCGCGAAATAGTTGGTACTATCCGAACAACAATACCTAATATTCGAACTAAAGCTACCTAACTACTTAATCAATTGTGAAATTCAATGTCATTGAAACGAATAGGTACAATATATACGGGGAACACTAACAAACATTTCATGACAATTATTCCATTATGGATTTCCAGTTTTCTAAAATGTTTTTTTTATTTTTATAAAATTACACATACAGTGTTTCCCGGGATAAAGTGCATAAACGAATAGGGATGAAACGTGATGACATTTTACAGAGTTTTCCGCCCGTAATTGAGATTTGAAAATTTAAACCACTGTTAATCACCGGTTAACTCTCTCAGTGAAACGGGGCCTTAACTGACCGCGACGGGCGCATCACACCTATGCCGGCGGCATCAAACGCACCGCGACCCCCCACCCCTCTCCCTAAGGCTCCATCCCCCCACCTGCATCACACGGACCGCCTCGTCCGATACTCCCATGAGAACTAAAAACGCAACCAAAAATGTAGAAGACATACTGGATGGGTGGGACTCGTGAGCGCGCTATAGGATTTAAAATGTCAAGATTTTTTAACGTGATAATCTAACGTCTTATAAATTGATGAACTCCGGCTGAGCCCATGAAAAAGCATGACGCAATGTATGTCTATGTATGTCCATGGCGATGTATGTCCTACGTAATGGGACATATAAGTACATTAATGTTTTCTTATGACGTTATCACGTAAAATTATCGTCCATAAACCGACTTTACAGATAACCGATTTTTTTTTTAATTTAGGCATTATGTTGTTGGTATTCTGGTAGGAGTAAAAGTAACAAAATATTATTTGAGAGAAGTGCTGTGTTTGATTTAAATTAACCGTTACAGATTCAGCAGGAAATAGTACCTATGGAGATTAACCAAAATATATTACCTACGGACAAACGCCACGTTCCTGGAAAAAACTGGAAGGTAAGTAATTGCTGCTAAGGATCGATCTAAGAGACGAGGCGTTGCATCGTTGGAGTGGATATAATGAAGTGGAATGGAAGTAAGCTTTGTAAATGAACGAAAATAATACCTACATATTACACTTTGAGGATCAACTGAGTAACGAGTCACAATTTTAGTTTTATTATGTTTGCCGATGGTTTCCCAACAGATGTTACTATTATATAAATATAAATGGTTGGTAAAAACAAAAATGTGTTTCTAGAAACCTATACTTAAATAAATGAAATTGTAAAATATGATGTCTCATTTCCCGGTCTCTTCCAGCGTCTATGATCTGCGTATAGCAAACTAATACGGCCTTTTTGAGATTTTATTGATTCGAAATACCTAATAGGTTGATTGATTTCTTTATTGCCCGCGCGGCTCGTTGATCCTATTGACGCTTGTCTAAGCATTAATTGAGATAATTGCCGGTATTTAATGATGTTCACGCATTGTCCAGGACTCGTTTTGACACCTGGTTAAGTGTTGCATACGAGTAGTTATGTCGTTAGGTGCGACTCGTGGGACTTGGGATGCAATAGTGACGCATAATTTTTAATAAGGTGGTAACGTTCAAATAACCATTTTTATTGTTGTTAAAGTTTTGTTGTTGTTTCTTAAATATTGTTACTTTTGATTACTAAACTTGACGTCATTCATTTTTAATCCCTGACACGAAAAGAGGGATGTTATAAGTTTGACTTGTGGTCTGCAAGGTGAACTTATTTTGATATAGTTTTTTTTGTTTAATTGGCGGACATAAGCGATCTTTTTTTTTTATTCAATTAAATTAAAAATTGTTTATTGGTTACACGTTTTAAATAACAGTGAGAATCTTCCTTCAATAATTATTACCAATACTCCAATTATTATCATTGAGCTTTGCTCGAATAGCTAAAAATGAGTTTTCCCATTTATAAGCCCTAACACGATCGTTTTGTCGCATCCGTAAACCTCCATAGGTACTGCAAATTTGTCACAGTTTCCGTTTCAGAAAAAGTTTGTATA
Source organism: Aethes cnicana (assembly GCA_963971205.1). NCBI lineage: Eukaryota > Metazoa > Arthropoda > Insecta > Lepidoptera > Tortricidae > Aethes > Aethes cnicana. Next base: position 7,147,972 of record OZ020287.1, on the reverse strand, counting down.
AATATACATGTTTAGCTTGTTAAAATGTATTAAAAGGTGTATTATTGACATCTGTGAATAGACAATTTATTAAGTAGCTACTGACATATCACCATAATAATAGTCATAATAAAATCTCTAAACCTTGAAAAAGTTTTTTTTCTGCCATTTCGAGGAAACAATTCAATACACACGAAGAGAAGAAGCCAAGGAAAAAATGTCGGGGTGAATAGTAATTAGGTACATACTTTACCTTAGATGAAAATTGTGTTTTTCGTATTTTCGTATAATTCCTTAAAGCTCTCAGATTAACTCGTTTTCACGTAATGTCGTTAACGGTTCGGTAAATTTGAAATTTATTTCGCTTTATTGTAATCAAGCCGGTTATGATCATGAAGTATGCTTGATGTCTTCATGGGGCCGCCGAAAGTTTAGTGGCTTATAATGACAAAGCTAATTGCATTACACCGTTAAAGCAATAAGGAATGTGTTATTTTTTACATACCTATATACCTACGAGTAACTGTATAAAATTATTGCACCACAAGCACGAAAAAAATAGTTTAGACGGATTTTTGGCGCTCAAGACGTGAAATTCTATGTCTACAGTATACCAACCAGTAACCATTGCGGTTAGTGCCTATACGACTAGATATGAACATGAACATGAACATAGGCACCCCCCAGCCAGACAATTCCAGTTTAGAATTTTCGTCTGATACGGCAAGCGTATTATCATCCGTAGCAATAGACTTGGTAGCCGATCTCGAGCATGAACTCAGTCCGGGATTCACCCTTTGTACCCCCAAGGCGGTACAAAATGTCAACTCGAAAGTCTAGTTCTTGCTTAAGGTCTGCATAATCATTACTACGGATCAAGACCAAGGGGCACAAATAATTGTTTAGGAGTGACACGCTCTGGGATGGGAGAGGACGGCCGACTAGCCGCAACCGGTCGACCACAATCAGCCGGCTATGCAGCTCTGAGCCAATATAGGAAAGTAGGAGTGACGGGAGTAATGTTGTTAGGATGAGCGTTGGTGCGATCTTCGTGGTTTCATTCCTGGACATCTTCATTGTTGTCTTCCGTGTGTGTTTCGGGTGCACCGTTGATCTCTTCATCTTCACTGTCGGTTTCATTTAAGTCGTATATTTCTCGTGCAGCTTTGATGTACTCGGTTTTGTTTGTTGCTAAAGTAGACCATTCGTCATTGTTTCTTCTGTAGTAATTCATGTCCTGGGCTAGCGCATCATTCCATGTTAGGATTGGGCGGCCTATTTTTAGCTTTCTTGCTAGATAATTACGAGCCGCGTGTAAGAGGTGTGGGCTAGTCCTGCGGAGTACATGTCCGTAGTAGCACAGTCGGAGGCATTTGATCTTTTTTGTGATAGTTTTTCCTTTAAGAAGATCGTGGGTTTTCATAGGCCGAGGTTTTGTTCCTGCGTGGGCGATCATGTCCTTAAGTATGATGCGTTCGTATCTTCGAAGTTTGGATCGGTTGGCTTTTGTTAGGGCTGCCGCTTTCAGTCCGTATGTCATTGTTGGTTCGATTACCATTTTATACAGTAGTCGTGCGAGTTCCCATTGCATTTGAGTTTGCTTGATAAATGCTAGGAGAGTCTTGGCGTTCTTCATTGCCTGTTTACATCGGGCATGAACCGTTTGGTTTCTGTTCAATGAGGCTGTAATATATGTTCCTAGGTAACGTATTTTATTTACTGGTTTCATGCTTACCCCTGCTATATTTATAAAGTCCGGTAGTCTGTGGCTTAGTGGGTTCCGAATCAATATTTTTGTTTTGCATGTATTGACCTTGAGGCCTACTGTGTTGAATAATTCTGTAGCTTTTGTAAATATCCGGTCGAGTTCCTGGAGACAATTGGACACTATTATGACGTCATCGGCAAATGACAAGATGGAAGGCAGCTGTAATTCTTTATCCTGGTCAAGTTTTACGAACTGTAGTTCTTCCGCGAGTGTTTGGAAGACATCATCCATTACTATTGTAAAGAGCCGAGGGGATAGTGGGCAGCCCTGTTTTACACCCTTACCTTTAGAAATCCATTTGGTTTGCTGGCCGAACCACTTTATGCAGGTAAGTTCTTTTAGGCATGCATTGATGATCCGATTCGCTAGCGCAGTATTGGTACGCGTGGTTACGATGTCTATGAGTGCGCTGTGTTCAACTGTGTCGAAGGCTTTTTCTAGGTCAACCGCCAGGATGTATGTTTTCGAACCTGCTTTCCATTCTTCATCTAACAGTCGGCGAAGTGTAAACATGTGATCATCAGTAGAGCGATTTTTCAGGAACGCTGCTTGGTAGTTTCCTATCACTTCGATGTTTTTATCCAATTTCTGCAATAGGAAATTCGCATATATCCTGTAGCCGTTGTTACAAATAGAAATCCTTCTGTAGTCGTTGATGGTTTTGGGACTCTTGTTTTTCGGAATAGGCAGATAGTTAGCTAAATCTCGTTTCTTAGAAAAAAAAAAATCTCACAATTGTCACAATTTACATTACTACGGGACGGGAAGATGAGCATTAAAGTTTTCTCTCTGAATAAATAAAGAACAATTAATGATAATTGATTTGCTCCTTTCAAACACAAGGCAAGGAGTATTTTTTTCACTATTTTTTTTTTCAGTAATCGGTGTTGTCCGTTAACATTTCGTAACTCCAACGGATTTCAGGCATTTGCCGAGCTTTGAAGACATCAGAAACTCTTGAAGGAAACGCTAACATTTAGTTGACACTTTTCTTAAAAGGCGTGATCTGTATAGCCACCTTGTATTTGACGATGACGTCGATTCTCAGGCTTTATCGGAAACAATGTAACAAGCCTTCGGCAGACTGTAAATGCTGTCGAACTTGAACAAAGACATCAATTGGCTCACAATAGTTCACATTTCATCTCAAATTGCACGTGTGCCCGTAACAATCCCACGTGAGCTTCAAACATTCAACGTAAACGGCACTCCGCAATGGGGTATTCATAATTTAGCGTTTCGTGTATTTTGCTGCAGGCTAAACCCTAAAATACCAACTTTGTGAACACTGGACCGATTTTCTCAAATTTATTCGAACACCTCCTGGTATCCGTTACATAATTTTGAATGTTGCATTCACCAAGATATTTTTGCAAAGTTACGAGCATGTCATAATTATGCCATGTCCAACAGACATCCAAGTACAGTAACTGATAGGTATAGTTATTTTGGAATAGTACTTATAATCGTTGTGTTAAGCAAACATGTCCCTTTAAAAAATAATTACACTTTAAAAAAGCTTTATGAGTTTTTGCCTACTTTTAAAAACATGACTTTTCCATTCCTTAAACCAAATAAATCGGTAAGTAACAAAGAACAAACTAAACCGAAGTTAGTTCCAGTTCTCTCAGGTGGAAAATTCGCAGATTTGCTTATTTTCGCAGTAAAACGCTTATTATTATTTATGGGTAGGTATACCTCCAACTGTTACCGGAACTTTCTTGAAAGAAAGTGAGGGAAATGGTTATTTTTGTCACGAATCTTTTATGGATTTTAACACCTGATCCCGCGAGCGGCTGGTTGGATCCGCTCCGCGGAGACAACCGATTACGCCTGAGCGTTACCGAGGTCAGCCGAGGTCGGTGGAATACCGTTCGGGGCTTTCAGGTGCTTCAGTTTTCTTTCACACTTGATGCGTGCCTAATGAGGATTTACGATTTCGATTGCAAGTACTGTTAAATGATCTAATTCTAAGAATTCTGTTAAGGAACTAACGATGATGCGAATTTAACAATAAATTAGGAAATATAAACATTTCATATTCCAATTAGAATCGTTAGACTACTTGAGCTTACTCTTAATAGCGTACGTATTTGCCTATGTGTAGGTGGCTGAAAGTGTGCCAGATTTTTTTTCAATTTTCAATATTATGTAGTGACAATTGGCATGTATTTTAATTTTTAGAGTAGCCGGTCTCAAAAGAGGCCAGTCCCGACAGCCCACTACACGCTAATCATTCAACAAAAGCCACACCTTACCCAACAAACATTTATCACGATGAATTAACAAAACTGTAACACAATCAGTAATTAATAGCCCATATTTATCGGGCGCAGCATAAATACCATCATCGTGTTCTATCACACGAGACAACAACTCAAAATAAAATACTCGAGCAGACCTCCAGGTGTGAGTGCATAAATATACTGCGCCGACGACCCGCTGGCGCGCTCATGCCTGCTGTCATATTAACTGTTACATTAAATTACTGCCACGAAACTGATCGACCTCTCATACTTATTATCAAAACGTAACACAGAACAAAACCTACCCTAACACAAAACAATACAGACTACACTAAAACGCCACATTCAAAAGCCTTAAGCCGTTTTAAGCGCGAAGTGTTGAAGCCGGCAATGTACCGCGCCTCGCACATTGATTTCGGCTCTTTCGAAAAGGCGTTTTTGTCGATTTGTTTGTTTTAATAATATTTTATCCGATGTGATGGAGCGGACGCATTTGTCAAAAGTGCGTGAGATATAGTGGGTCCTAAACTACGCCCTGGAAAGGCTCTGCTAATTAATTAGTGAATGTTAATGAAGGGATGCTTATACAAACTAATGAGTTTTCACTATGAATATTTTATTCAGTCATTTTGACGATGATGAATAGCTAGTTATTGACTGCTTTGATAGTCACAGTTATTTGGTTTGCTTGTATAATGTATACCTATTAAATCTACGAGTTCAGAATTGAGTAACATATTGTAAGAAGCTTTAGTTTAGCTGAAAGTATTCATGCGAATCATCTTCGTCTTCGACAATACTACACCAAAGCTTCCAAATTTCACACTGTACTAATCACATAAGACGACAAAAAACCTGCACTACAATCCTCACCCAAATATTACCGTCAGTAGAGATAACGTAAAAGCACCGTGTCGAATACGTGTCGGCGTCGCTTCGTTACGTCGTTTGGCTAACGACTGGTAATAGGCGAGTGTCATTAACTGTATTAACCCTAGTGTCGTTCGTAATTCGAATGGCGAATATCGCAAGTCACTCTCGACTCACGCCGGGTTTTGGGACAATCGCCCCTATTACGAATCTTCTAGAGATTAGAGCGCCGCGCCGCAGACAGGTAACACGTACCCCTCGATGTTACTGCAGAATTAAAGACCTCACTGCCTTTTTTATTTTTGCCGTTCCCGAAAATGTACCTATGATTCCTTATAGTTGCAGAAAAAATAAGTACGCAACAAACACACTAGACAGTGTTTTTAATAATTAATTCAGTAAAAACGTGAAAATATGTGATGGCAATCAAATATTTACTTTGCTTTTCCGCTATCTTATACTTATAGATTTTATCAAAGCAACGTTTGATTATATGCATCACTTGAAAATTATACGTAAAGTATAAACTCTTTTGAGGCCAATGTTCCAATCTAGTAATCGGTATTCAAGGATTAAGCAGGAAGGATAATAGGGAGACAAGTGTATGAAATGATAGCTTTTTGATCACATTAAGTAGGCATAATTAAGTTTCATATTTTGTCACCGACTTGGCGGTCGGTATATTTTTAGCTTCTTTTGCAGCTAATGGCTCCAGAACTAATTAAAGGAATATAACTGAAATTTAGAATTTGTTGTCGTCTCTCCTTTCCATATAGATATGTACATGAAAAAATAACTATTCTGTCCATTAGGCATTATTATCAAGTTTCACCCTCTGCATATTATTACTCTGAGTCGAACACTTCCCGATTATGAGACGCGATAGCCGTCGGCGCCTCTGATGTCTTTTTCGACAACAAAGGACTTAGTGAAATTAGTAAATCCCATTGTTTATTTAAAATAAAATCGAACAAATACTTAATCTGATAATCGTTCTTAATGCTTACATCTAAAGAGGATTATGAAAGTAAAACTGGCAGAAAATCGGCTTCATGAAACAGATTTGCGAATCTTTGCGTGTCAAGATTTTTACTTTAAATAAACCTGTACTACGGTACAGTACTCTTGTTATTCTGTGCTTGTATACGCAGTACGCATGCGTCTTTTCCCGTTAATACTGTGGGTTTTATTTTCATCAATCTAGTGTTACTTACTTGCTAATCTTAGCATAGGTAACTTACAACGCCTACTCATAATATGGTTCGCAATTTTCATTTTGTTCATCCCAATTTTCATTTCTAGTGTTCACAGCACGCATTACCGCGTTTATATGGAAAAGGTTAAGTTACAGCTCGGATGGGTCGTCACGTAACGTCGATGAGGCTTCGAAGGAATACCCGTTCATTACGTCCAATTAGGGACATTATTATATTCACTTAGCCCTGTCACGAGAACAACGACACGACTAGGTTAAGTGAATGTTCAGCGCTTAAGCATTTCAAATGTGGACGGTTTTGTATAATTTTGGAGGATCCTATATAAGCCTGATGAGAATTTTAACATTGAATTCGGCCTGAGAAAACAACCGTCGTTGTCACCAACTAACAAATAAGTAATCCTAAAGGGTATCCATATGAATATTATAAATGCGAATGTAACTCTGTCTGTCTGTCTGTTACCTCTTCACGCTTCAACCGCTGGACCGATTGAGATGGAATTTGGCATGAAGATAGTTGGGATCCCGGAAAGGACTTAGGCTACTTTTTATCCCAGAAAAACGCATAGTTCCCGTGGGAACGCGATAACCGACTTCCACGTTGGCGAAGTCGCGGGCAGACGCTAGTCCTAATTAAAATGGTTACCTATAAGATTGATAATATAATAACTTACAGCACACGCAGATTCTAGCCAGTAAATTAAATATCCTCATCAAATTAAAAAAAAAAATATCTCATATATCTGTGAGCCTTGGGGGAGGCCTATGTCCAGCAGTGGACGTCTTTCGGCTGAATTGATGAAATTAAATATCACGTTGAGTAAGTAACATTTGAAGTAGCTTCTCTTTATTATTGCAAAATCTCTAAATTCAGTATCAACTTCGGTGCTCTTACGGTTGGTCTATCCCTTCAAGTGGCAGATTTTGAAGACTTTATAATCGGACCCTTGTACATATATAGAGCATCCGGCTGCTTGTAACTTGAAGGGATATCCATCTACAAAGACAAAAACTTGGCTTGGCTTGACTTTGAATTTGCAAAAAATCGACAAAAAGCAGCTGAAATTCCCGAACAATCGACAGTCGGTTTCACCACTTTTCACCTTATCATTACCAGTCATTCCAAGATTACAAGAAAAACACAATGAGCCGGCTTTCTCCTCTGATTTAGGACCTTCAGTGGACGTCACGCAGATTCTTGGTCCTGTACACGCGGCGAATTTTATAGACGTATTGTTGCCACTCGTCGGATTGCTGGGCTGAACAGTACTCAATAAAGTGTTGGAAAACTGCTTCGAAATTTGTCTCACCTATTTTGACGCTTCTTTGGCCAGATTTCAAAGACTGGGTCAGAGCAGAACTCCAATACCCTCGGAAAGTCGTAAAACTCTGTATTTTAATGATAAATGTCCGCTTGGTTGCCGACGGTACACATACATACTACAACAGCCTATTTACGGCCCATTGCTGGGCACAGGCCTCCTCTCATCACGAGAGGGTTGGGCTATAGAGCCCACGCGGGTCCAGTGCGGATTGGGGACATCCTTGAATTACTTCGCAGATGCGTGCAGGTTTCCTCACGATGTTTTCCTTCACCGAAAAGCTCAGTGGTAAATTCAAATTGAATTTCGCACATAATTAATTTCAGAGGTGCGAACCGGATTTGAACCTGCGACCCTCTGCATGAGAGCCGGTAGGTCAAACCACTAGGCCACCACACATACAATTACATAGAAATACATAAGAATTACGGAGAAAGCTGCCAACTTAGTAGGATTTTATTGTTGAGTTAATGCCTTGTTAAATATATGACTCTAAAACACATGAACGTATAGATAATACCAGACACCGGCATCAGGCGTTTAGCAGATTTCAGTTTAATCGAAAGATTTTATTTATTTAAAACTGTAAATTGAAACAAAAAAAACCATATACATATGTACATACCTACATCGACAACATCGGTTCATCATCAGAACAAAGCTAATTTTCGAACAGCTGTACCGATTTCCTTCAAATACGGCTTTCGATTAACTTAATACTTACCTATTAAACAAAAAAAAACAAAATCTGTTCATTCGTTACGTACGTCTAAGAAGCCACTGACAGACATACAGATAGGTACACAATCTTTTTAACTGGAAAGAAAGTAATTATGGAGAAATTATCGTAATATTCAACTATCTTGCAATGAAATTATATTTGATGTTGCTATTGAGTCAATAATATCTTGATGGCCGAAATTCACAGACAAAAAATAAACTTATAAAAAGGTTTTTTAACAGAATTATATTTGTCATAGATAAAGTAATCCATGAGGATTAAGTTAACAGTATCACCTTGCTTAAAATTTTCGCTCACCGTTTATTCAAGGTTACCCCATCTGAAAGTAAAACGGGTATGCATTTCATTTATTCATTGCATATACTTAATTCTAAATTCGAGCTGTCGGTAGGCCTCCAATAAGATGGAGCGACGACCTCTTGAAGGTCGCGGGTAACCAGTGGAAGCAAGTGGCACAGGACCGGTCTGAGTGGTGAGCCTTGGGGGAGGCCTATGTCTAGCAGTGGACCTCCTTCAGCTGAGATGATGATGATGATGATATAATTCTAATGTGCAGCACCTGCCTTCTTTTAGGTTTTTTTTACACATTGCGTTATCAAAAGGTTGTCTGGGAGAGATCGCTCTTTAGCGATAAGATCGCCTGAGACTCGTCTTTATTCTTTGTATTTACTTGTGTAATTGTTTTTGGCGTTAAATAAAGAGTATCTGTATTGTATTGTGCCTATTGTTATTAGGTATACTCTGTTCCTCGTCGGCACTGTTTATTCGTTATTTTAGGTTCCGTATTATAACGTCAACGTTTATCTGTACTGTACGACACAACTTAGAAGGCGCGCGGCGAAGCACTTAAACCGTTGATGCAGGTTCTATTTTTACTTAATTCACGCGCCTTCTAAGTTGTGTAAACCTGTACTGCAACGTGTATTCATTCAAAATTTCAGAATGGTCAATTGGTCAGTTTGGGAGCATAGAACTACACCACCGTCTTATGAATGATGAGTACAATAACTATAAAAAAATAATACCGTTTCTTCATGTTTCGTGTAACATGTATTGTCAGAATTCACATGGGCATTAGGTAAAACGGTACCGAATACCGGCGCCATACGGTACTTGAGCGGTAATTGTCGTTTCCAATCCCCGATCGTGGATCACCGCACAATCGATTGAATGCCCATAATTAAAAACTCAATCGTCGAATTCACAGAAACTGAACAAAATAGTATTTCCCACGGCTCCCAAAAATGATATACCTACTTATTCTTTATTGGTCAACGCTTATTTAAAGTGGCGAGTTTTTATTTTATTTTATTGAAAAGTTTTAGTAATTTTGAGACTGATTCGTAGTACGTTCGTGTGAAATTTTCGTGTGTATTTTTTTATATTAAAATTAAATGACCGTCGTCATTATAATCTCCTATTGTATTAATAATAATCAAAAGGGTATAATGAACTTGGATACGAGCGCTACCAGCGCCGGCGGCTTGGAAACTAATTTCATGGTCCACAAAACTGTAAAAACCTGATCGATCAACTTAGAACATCTGCTGAAAATTGTTAAAAATTGTAAAAAAACACTCATCGTGTAACTTAAATAGGAGCTATCCATTCAAGGCAACAATGGGGCTTCCTTCATTGGCACACTGACTGTTGATTACAGCTTTAGTCGGTATGGTGTGCAAAGGATTTTTTTTTCTAAAATAGGCACGCAATTTCTTGCTTTTGAAAATAAAATAAGTATATGGACGTGAAAAAATGGACGAACAATATGGAGACAGATATAAATACGGTCTCTAAATCACAATAAAAGGAAAATTGTATTCAATACACATCGGATCTTGGGTACTTTCTAAAAGTACAAATGGAATGAAAGTATAAAGTAAATGAAATCCCTAGACGTTATGTATATTACAGACTGTTTATTATAATACTTATCACATACCATCTGTAAATTTGATTTTATCGTTAGTAGTTCAGGTTTTTGGAAAATATAGCCACGTAATAATACTTACTAACGAGTATGAACGATTAAAAATGTTCCATGTATCTATAACAAAATGAGAAATAAACGTGTATATTTTTGAATCAGTACAATTTTTATGCTGGCCGTACAAAAGTCACCCATACGCGTATATGACGAGCATAACTAGTTAATTTCCTTTGTGACAAAGGCCGTCTCGGCGGGATGGATGCGTGAAAATCGCGATGCGTCACGGTGAGCCACGCACCCGCCGCAGTGTTCCCAGCGCTGGGCAAAAAGTGGCCTTAGCTAGGCTAAATTGGCCTTGGGAATTATAAGCGCCTATCGCGCTGACGAGCCCAATCAACTAGGGCCTACCTAGGCGTAGGCCCTGGTTGATTTATTTCAAGCTTGGTCGTAAAACTTGTTTTAAGGTTTGTAGACTTTTCAATATTTAGTAATGCACATGCCATTTTGTGGATTACTAAAATCAACAGACAATGAAATCGGGTCACTTTGAATAAGATTTTCCATTACATCCTCGTGAAAAGACTAGGTACAGCACGACACAAATTAGAAGGCGCGCGGTGAAGCACTTAAGTCGTTGCCGCAGAGTCTATTATTGCTTAATCCACGCGCCTTCTAAGTTGTGTAAACCTGTACTCTTAAACCTTACTCTTAAGAGTAGCTACTTCGCCATTCATCATCATCAAGAGTAGCTACTTAACGCTACTATATAGTACTTTATCTACACCCATATCATAAAGGAACTCTCTATGATGCGTTCAAAAACCGCTAATTGTGACCAGCATTAAGATAAACTTAGAACAGATTTTCTTATCCGTGAAAATGGTCTATAATAGCATTCAAATTTCGAACATCTACGAACAGCAATGCCCGCCTATATTCTTCAGTCAGACAGAGCGAAAGTTTGTTCCAAATTCAAATGTCGGCTCTATTTAGTCTATGCTTTTTGAAAATCGAATGTGAGACACTGACGTATTCGAATTATCGCTATTGTTGACAGATTTTGAAGCATCTCAGAGGATTTATAAAATGAGTGTAGATAAATTTAGGCCTTCAAACACTCGTGCTTTAAGGACCTTTATTATGTAGCAGTTACATATACTACTATTATCACGCTGGCGGTACATCATGGGAAAATCTGGTCGTCCTCAATTATTAATTCTGAGTTCAATGAGTGTTCTTTATTCTCAAACTTTTAATTGCCTGTCATAATCCCTCGTCGCCCTCCATGGAGAACTTACTGAAGCTCTTACAGAAGTAAGATCTATAAGAGCTATCTACACGTATATTCATGTGGTTATTATGTGTTGATATTATTATGTATTCCTTATTATTTATGTATGTTTGTACCTACACTTCAATTATAATCTTTTCTCCTTTTTTCCGATTTACTTCTTAATTTTACACCGCCCATCGTTGTTTTCTTTTCGCCTTATCCACTTTCCTAAGGTTGACTGGAAGTGATCTCTACTTAGCGATAAGTTCGCCTGTTGTTAACCTACTTAATGTGTATTATTTCTGTATTTTCTTTGTCCTGTTTATATGGTGTTCAATAAAGAGTATTGTTGTTGTTGTATCGTAGGATACATACTATACTAACCTTTACTAAAAAAAATGCTGCTGCTGCTGCAGATATACACAAATATATACATACATACATCAAATTTATACATATACACTGGACATTGGCCAAATTAAGAGGCCACAGTTGTTCTACATTCACGCGTAAAAGATGCGACAGTGATAGTGAAGACATAACCTGCAAATTACCGGCGTAAGCATTAATTGTTATTTACAATGAAAGTACGAAACTAACAAAAAAAAAGGTTTCGAGGACATCAAAATTTATATCTGGAAATATTATTTACTATCTGGAAAGCAAAAATTAGTCGTTATAGACCTTGAGAACTCCACGTCCCAAGTAAAAATTTGTAAAAATAGACCTATCTTTGAAAAATAAAAGTATCGAGGCAATTGTTTCTAATCGTGTTTTCACTTTTGACCGTTTAAAGAAAATATGTTTAAGTTTCATGTACATATATGAATAACAGCCTCGTAGATGCCATCGATGGTGAGATCTAGATGGCGAAACATTAGCAATTTCGCAACTGTGGCCTCTTAAGAAGTAAGTACACAGTTTAAGAGGAACGCCGGAAAAGCGCCGGCGCGTCTGAGCCCGCCGCGCGCGTTCCCGGAATACACCCGATTAATAGCGACACAAACTATTTCCGGTAAACCGAAACAAATCATAATTACTCCTCCCGCTAGCACCGTCCCCCTTTGATGTTTTTATTTCAAATCCCGGTTACGGCCAACTTAAAACAAATAGGCTCACGACCGATTATACGTTTGCGTTAAAACGATTCGCAACGGTGATAGCTTTCTGAATTTCGCGTGTGACTGCTTCTTTCTGTGTGGTCTAGCTGCTTGTTTGTTTTGTTTGTTGTTTCCACTCGGGAGTCAAAACAACGATTTGTGTTGAAGAATTTAATGTATTTACTAGATCTTACTAATATAATAAAGCAGAAAGTTTGTGTTTGGATGTTTGTTGCTCAATCAAGCTAAAACAGCTCAACCAATTTGCATGAAATTTGGCAAACAGATAGTTTATAATCTGGAATAAGCCATAGGCTACCTATTATCCCGGAAATCCCGGGAAAGCCCGGAAAAATCCCGGGAACTCATTAGAGGGACCCCGGAAGAGGACTTTGGATAGAAATCCCGGGAATCCCACAAATCCCGTAATCCCGGAAAAGGTTTTAAAACTAGGTATCCTGGAAAAAGGGCTTTGAAAATATAGTATTAAATTCCCTGAAGACGAAGTCGCGGGTAAAAGCTCGTAATGATTCACTTCTATTTAATAAACTGTGACTGAAACTGAAACGAAATCTTTTAAACCTCAAAAAACTATATTTTTAACTTATTTTATTAGTCGTTTAATCCATAGGCGCAGTCTCTATATTTTTTTATTTGAATGCATTTTAATCAAATATTAGGGCCATTATTACCCTCCGTAGGTGGCTGGCGTATTTTGGGTGCAGACAGCGGTACAGTCGGGCGCAGATGCGACATCCGTCGGCCCCACGTGGAAATCGATTTTCCACGGTACGGCAGCTGGCGCGGGCGACAACTATAAACCAAGCGCGGTTCACACACGCATTATAAACGTGGACATTTTGTTACAAGAACGATAAGATTGAAAGTCGTTTGATGCGTAGTTTTAGGGTGTGTTGTATTAAAATTTGTTTCGGTATTATGTACTATGAACGTCAAAAGTTCCTTTGTTGATACTTTTAATGTTTCGCACATTGTTGTTCGGAGACGCGGACCCACCGCGTTTGATCCGATTGGTGAGGATTTATGTTTATTAGAATAGCGTGCCGATGGCGAGTAATTAATTTTTAACGTTCAATTCTTTATTGTAATGCAACGAAATTGATGATAGTAATGTATTAGATATTAATGCTGCTGTTATTTGGAATTTATTCGTACCGGTTCTGTTAAATAATTGATTTTATTTTACAAAAAAAATTCAGACATGAATGATTATCTAGGTACATAATTGAAGGAATATTACAAACTAGTATATGATTTTTATTTTCATAATCTTTTTTTAATATAATTTCAGATACTTTCAAGTTTAGTAGACACATATTTACGGTTATTTTTAACACAAGATAGTTATCAAGGATTTTCTGAGTCTATTACCTCTATGAATAATAGAGGTAAAATACATTGTAAACCTCTTTCATATCCAATAAGATCTTATAAGTCTGAGTTACGATCACTAACCAGTCGTTATTGGTATTCAAGAGATGTAACCTCGAATACACTACTTCACTAGTAAGTAAAAGTAAATCTTGAGTCCGTTAAGATAGCGTTTTCCTTATCATTTTATACATTGTAGATACGGAGAATTGGAGAAATAAATAATATTTGTACGTAAAGTCAAATGTTACCCACATAAGGTAGGTAATAGTATATAAGACGATTATATTCCATTCATGAACCATACATATAAGTTTGTCACTAATGGAATCACAAGGCGTATTACATTAATCAACGAAGGAGAATGGCATGAACCTGATTTGCATTTGGAGGTATATTGTGAAAGCCACTTGCCAACTTTGTGCTTCAATTAAAATTTCGTAAAGAACAATCGAAAATACAAACTGGATTACAGCGAATTGAGTTAACTGTGAAACTCTAAATAAGATTAATACCACAGCGGCTTGATTGAATGGTTTGTTGATTGATTTTGTAATAGATGATTTGCGAGATTGTTTAGATATAAAAAAAACAGGACTGATATTTTCCAAGCTCTCTTATTTATTGTGAAATAAATAAAACATGAAGGACATAAATCTCGAATGAAAAACATTAACTCAATTCGTGTGACGTTTTATGAAGAGGAGGAATTGGAGAAAAAAAAAGATATAAACTGGCAAATGAATTAGAAACAAAACAGATGAGTGCAAACACACAAATATGATAAGTAAAACTGATGATGATGATCGTAAAAATGCTAAAAGAAAAATGGTATCGAAGTGAGAATATTTCAAAATCATTAATTCAAGAAACAACAGAATTTTTTATCTAGTTTACATCAGTCCCACTTCCATCGGAAAGCTAAAAATGCTTCCTAGATCTGCACTATATTATAGGGCAATAAAATTGAAAAAAAAAAGATATACTTATATACTTGATCATTCAGACATACTTAATTAAAAATTGAGATTAACTTAAGCCTTTCAATTTATAAACACACTATTTAAATCCTGGAATTAATGGTGTATATCTACTACGCGGTGTATTAAAAAGTCATATTAAAGTTATAAAGTCTTTAATAGTTTTTCAAAACGTCTGTTCAAGTTTCGCGATTAATCATGTATTGTGGCTGGAAGAATTTTAATTAAACTTCTATATAAGACTTCAAGTTGAAAAAAAGATAAGCAAGGTTTAACGCAGTTGATTGACGAGCGTCCGGAGAGACGGATTGCAACCGTTCGTCAGAAACGTCCGTTTGATTGGTGATTCCCATGTGTAAAACTAGTAGCCTCTTCAACAAAGGTCTCCACATAAAGCCATGCGTTTCCTCCAAGCAATTCTTCTACAAACGTCAATTCTCAATTCCTGTTGTAATGAGGACGGCGCTCGCTATCCATCATTGTCGCAAGGTCGCCCATACAAAACAATACAAAAGGCTTATTCGACGAAATGAATGGGAAACTAGTAAAAATGTCGTTTACCGTTTATTATTTGAAATCTTGGAATACCTAAAAACTCATTGCCATAATAAAACTTAGAATTGGTTTAGCAAAAGTTTTGTACCTTACCTACAAACATATCGTCAACATACAATAGGTTTTATAGTGTTTATTTTTAAATAAAGTAATATTAAACTAGGCATTCATTAAGGTACTTTTCATTACAACACAAGTCCCCCCTCTAGCAATGATGTTCAAGATCCTTCACACCCTTTCCAAAACTTAAAATCGGACATTTTAATTAAACCACGAACTCATGCATCGTGGTAATTTCAACAGACACCCGCATAACGCAACGAGCGTACGCTTCGTTGTGATCCGATTGGAGGCGAGACTATTGATTGTGCACGTAGAATTAGTCCTGATATAATTAGGCATATGACATGAATTCTCCGGCTATCACAATGGAACAAACGAGGCATGGCATTATGATATGACTCGGTTCAGCCGCGTGTCGGTCTATGACGGCTCAATCCGTCCCAGCCACTGAATACCTGGAGCTAATCAGCATTTCTACACCCATTTTTAACACTTAATTTTACACGTATCTTACCATTATGTGTCCGATTTTACGGGTACGTTCAATCTTGAAGGGAAATACCGCCATAGTTCATTGAATTAACGCTGTGACACTGTCGGTTTTGGAACGTTTTTTTATGTTTTCCGCAATTAAGCACGGGAAATTATTGTTTTGGTACAGGTTTTTTGTGTTGTTAGGTATTTTATTTCAATGTGTTTCATTTAAATGAGAATTTGAGCGTCCTGTAGTAAACGTTCTACTATTAGCTAAGGTATACTTACACAATACACGCCTTTTAGAAACAACAACATGTAAGTAGTTTCCGAGATATCTTAAATATAATGTGGTCGATCTTGATTATTTATTCGAAAGTCAGAGTATATTATTTTACTAGCTTCTGACCGCGACTTCTTCCGCAAAAACCGCATCAAAATCCGTTGCGTAGTTTTAAAGATCTAAGCATACATAGAAACAGACAGACAGCGAAGCGACTTTGTTTTATACTATGTAGTGCTGATGAAACAAAACAGTCTGAAACTTTATTTTAATTCCCTGTGCCATTCTAAACTTTAAAATTAAAGAAAATACTCAGATGTATTTTTTGTCAAGAAAATCATGACAGACTTATATTATACCATACGAAGCATCTTTGTCAACTAGAAATCTTCTGTAGCATACGTATATATACAACACTTTTTGCAAGAAATACATTAAATATGGTAACTGGACTTGGAAACAAAGCAGCGGAAACCATTCATCAAAAGGGTTAAACGGATAAAGTATCTTCAAATAGCCGGGTTAGGTATTATCCCTCGGTACATAACGTCCACCCGCATACTTTATCATATTTCCATCTCACGAAACTAACCTAACCTAACCTAACCTTAATTAACAGAAATGATCAAAACTTGAACGTAAACTAAAATTAATAAAAAAAATATTAATCATATTCGAGGTAACATCACTAAAACAATAATTTATAAGCAAGCTTTTCGATTGTCACATTTTAACCTCATAGCAATTTCTACTTTCCGCAACAAGGTCCAATTTTAAGTCGTTCCTATTTAAACTTGTTGAAAATGAATAAACAAAATAACAAACACGTTATCTCCCACACCGCTATCGAGGTTTAGCAATGTTCGTAATATAAAAATGGCCGCCGCGCTCAAAGCGTGAATCTTCATGATCGTATGTTAAACGACGCGTGAAATTTTAGCTCGAATATTTTAAGTAGTTCGATAAATGCTTGATGCAAATTGCTTAACTGCATGCGAGTAATGTTCATTACGAGCTGGAAGCAATGCCGTGTTGTAATTAATGCTCCATAAATTAAAAAAAAGTGTGGGTCGGGGTTGAAAATATTTATGCTCTAACCGAATTCTAAGCTGAGGAAGTCAAGGGGAGACGATAGTTATAATTGAAATCTTATTCTCAACATAGCTTTAGGTTTCACGGATATTTCTGTGTTTTGCGTCGCCGTTACTGGGCATATTTTTATTGGCAAAGATTCCCGTCTCTCTTTTTAGGGTTCCGAAGTCCACAAGGAACCCTTATAGTTTAGCCATGTCCGTCCGTCCGTCCGTCCGTCCGTCTGTCCGCACTATTGCTCGGAGATGCTTAGGTCTAGAGAGCTGTAATTTGGCATGAATATGCATATTAGTTACGCTGACAAAGTGGTACAATAAAATTTTGAAATATTTTTTTTTATAGGGTACCTCCCCTACTCGTAAAGTGGGCATGTATTTTTTTTTTCTTGCGTACCCCATGGTGCGGCATATCGTTGAATAGGTCTTAAAAAAATATTATGGGTTTGTTAAAACCATTTTTTGATTAAGTGATGTGTTTGTGAAATATTAAGCTTTAAAGTGCTATTTTTTGTTAGAGTCACGTGTCCCCCCCCCCCTGCCAGCTAAATGGTGGTATTTGGATGGCTGAAAAAAATCACGGTTGTGGCATATATAACGTAGTTGAAAGGAAAACTATCAGAGCGAAGTAGGCTGTGCTGTAGAAACTTACGAGTAATAGTCGACCAACTTATAATGATGATTTTTCTCGAGCGGCAGGGGCGTCGGGCGGGCACGTCATACCACAGGCTAGCTAGATGCTAATAAGTCTTAGAAAGGTACTGTGGACATCCTCAACTTCGGAACCCTATAATTTGCGCGTGGCCCGACACGCACTTGGCCGGTTTTTTTTTTACATACGTCACCGTTTACCATAGACTGGTAGTTCGCCTCTTTTCTTTCTCGGTGCTCGCCGGTTTTACCTCATGATGATAGGAGAACTACCTCGACATGGAAAACGCTAATACTATAAAGCTAGAGGCGGTGAGGTTAAATAAGTAGGTATAGTTCGGAGACACTAAATAAACAAGATTAGGGTATTTTTTTACGGGTGAGTGGGTAAATACTTTATAAACATCCCTTTATCACCCATATTCACTTTACAAATGTGTAAGATAACAACACGAAGATAATATAGCTACTTAAGTCCTAGGCTCTCCTTGAACAAGATCTGCAGAGGCTTACCTCTTATACGGAAACCTTCTTTTGTATTATGTAATCTTGTGCAATGCCGTACCAAGAAAATTGAAGATAAGGAGCTTAGTTTAGTGTCACACGAAGTAAAATATAATGCAAGACCGTAGCCTCCATTTTCTTTGTTAAAATAATATTTTTATCCCACAAATACTCGTAGTAAGTCCCCAACAGTGAGATAGATATACTGTATTCATGCAAAATGTTTTCACTAACAAATAGGTACCATACATAAAATCATTCCAGTTTCTTATAGGTATAGTCGTAACTACATAATTATAGATATTCTTTCGCTTCGCGTCTTCGAAAATATTATGCTCTCGATCCGATAAGTATCAATTTTCCGAAATAATATTATAACTTGGAGCTTGTTCAACACTTGTACCAGATGCTAAAGCTTTCTATGACTTCTTTTAATTGACTATAACATTGAGCATTTCTGAGAGTTTCCGATCGAGTTGGTCTGAAAATGAACATGGATAAGACGAAGATCATGTCCAACGTCCATGTTGTGCCAACTCCAGTAATAATCGGAGGCTCTGCGCTCGAAGTTGTTGACCATTATCGTCGAATCCAACTCGGCTGGGCAGCGTTCGGGAAGCTTCGCAGTGTCTTTTCGTCCAAATTACCGCAGTGTCTTAAGTCGAAAGTCTTCGACCAGTGTGTGTTGCCAGTGATGACTTATGGTTCCGAGACGTGGGCGCTTACGATGGGCCTCATAAGAAGGCTCAAAGTCACCCAGAGGGCAATGGAGAGGGCTATGCTCGGGGTTTCTCTGCGTGATAGAATCAGAAATGAGGATATCCGCAGTAGAACTGGGGTCACCGACATAGCCCGAAGAATTGCGAACCTTAAGGGGCAGTGGGCGGGGCACATTGCTCGCAGGACTGATGGCCGATGGGGCAAGAAAGTCCTGGAGTGGCGTCCGCGAACCGGTAGACGAGCTGTCGGTAAGCCTCCAACAAGATGGAGTGACGACCTTGTAAAGGTCGCGGGAACGCGTTGGATGCGAGTGGCACAGGACCGGTCTGAGTGGCGCGCCTTGGGGGAGGCCTATGTCCAGCAGTGGACGTCTATCGGCTGAAATGATGATGATGATGAGCATTTCTGAATTATCTCTGCTAAAATGAAATTAAAAAAAACTCGATTATTCTCACAATTACACTACAAATATCCCCCTACAAACAAGCCGTAGCGGAACGCAGCCATTTTACTCGACAACTAACCCCACGATACACACATAAATCCCGAAAAGTAAATAGTCAACCATCATTGCCCTGATTATTCCGTTCCCCTCCGTCGGCCATTTTGAATTTATTTTAAAATCCCATAAACGTTATGGTGATAACAATGGCGTTACTTACTAGTATTTTATGAAAAAGTCTGTTTAAATGTGGGGGACTTTTATCGGTTGGATAGATTTAGATTTGCTCGGGTGAAAATAGCTGAAATTAGTTTTCCCGGACCTAGAGTTATCGCCCCCATAATTCCACACTGCGTGAAATTGTTTTAGCCGTTCTTTACATAAATAATTATAGTTGATTAATAAAAACGAGACCCTACAGTTTAATAAACCTTAGTCCAAACTAGTCCCTCGATATTTTCTTATATTTGTAACATGTAATTATGTACATAATTACGTAACAAAGTAATACTTACTCGTACTTACAGAAAAAATAACTCGAAACATTTAAATTGAAAATGTTTAAAGCAAACATTTCACCGCTTCGCGCAACCTTAACCCAATTCGCGTTGTAGGAGTACATAGAGAATGGTATGGTATTTATTATCTCCATCCTGTTTCCTTTGACATTGCTCGTGTAAGTCAGGAATGGCAGTTCTCTGGAATAAATTTCTAACGTTTCAACAACAGAGAACAATGTCCTCTCCCAGACAACCTTTGTAAGAGGAAATGAATTCTTGACATCGTTGCGTCTTTTAAGCAGCATCCCTTTGGCATTTTTGTGCGAATCCTAAAGCGCTAAGAAAACTATTTTCAGAGAAAAATCCTGGTATTATACATGTGAAAAACTCTTTCTGCTTCTCTTCCACATATTTTAGCATCGTCGGTCTCCAACACTACTGGCAACATGTAAAACTACTTACACTGCTTCCTGTGCTTCAACTTCTTTGCCCGATGTTGATATACATAGCGTTTTAAAATTACTGAAGGATCCAGATACTAATAAGTGAGCAGGACCGGACGGCATCCAGCCGCATTTAGTTATAGTTCGATGTGCAGATAGTATAGCTGGTCCCCTGGCCTTACTATTCAGGCGTTCAATGAATGAAGGAATAGTACCTACTCTTTGGAAAGCCGCGCTGGTTAGTAGTGCTGGCGCAAACGTACTGCTAAGACGCAAAGGTCGCATGATTCCATTTCCTCTTACAATATGAGCTATAATTCTGAAATGTTCGCCTCCAACGCTTTAGAGGTGGCTTAGTGACGATACTTAAGTATAATGTTTATTGTAACGATTACATTTACAAATAAAAAAAACCGGCCAAGAAGCGAGTTAAACTCGCGTGGAGAGGGTTCCGACCCTTGCTTACTTTCAATGACGTCATTTTCAAACCGTTTCACAGGATAAGCTTTTTTATATGATAGATTTCAAATACCACGGACTTCTTAATAATTTTCCTGTAATCTATAGGCCAAAAATAGGGTCTATGTTTAAAATTCATTTAGTTTCATTACACGTCCGTCTTTGGGTCACAAACTTACATATACGTACCAAATTTCAACTTAATCGGTCCAGTAGTTTCGGAGAAAATCGACTGTGACAGACGGACGGACAGACACGCGAGTGATCCTATAAGGGTTCCGTTTTTACCTCTTGAGGTTCGGAACCCTAAAAATGCGATTTACCTGATCAACGTTAATGATGATATCCTTACATATCCTCAATTATGAAAAAGTTTGGAATTGCGCTATCAATATTATTAAATTCGATCACTACACTTTTGAAGCTGCGTTGAAGGAATATTTTTGCTACTAAGTAAGTATGTAATAATTTTTCAAAGAGTAGGGAAATAATGTAGCTGCTACGGACACTTTTAAAGTTACCTACTAGGAATTCTACGCAATATTACAACCAAACTTATCCCATTAAATATGTTTGTTTGGCACATTGAAAATGCTGGTAACCTATAGGTTGCTGGTAACGTATACGCTTTCTCACATTTTCGGAGCCTCATGTATCGTACCTTGTTGTCACATGTCGTATATTATTTGCAGGAGATCCTTTCGACTTCTGATGGTTACCTGTCTCAAAAACAACGCACAATAGGTGAACACTTCACACCTATTACGATACACACCGCTTCCATTCATAAATGTGACGCCACACACAAAGAATCGAACATAAATGTCACGGCGGCGTTTTTTCAAAAATCGAACGGTCTTCATTTTATTTCTTCCCTGGCAGTATTTGATGCATTAGCCACGAATTAGTCGGCCAGTTCTTTCATTGCCAGATATAATGTACAGTTCTTTTGATGGTATCTGTTGTATTCACGAGGTGACAAAGTAGAAACGCCCATCGCTTGTGTGTGGCGGAGCCTGGGTGGCTTGAGAGAAGGCTTCAGAGTGATATTTCTAAACTAAACAATATTATTAAGCAATGCTTAAAGCCTTAACATAATATCCCTTAAATAAAAGTATTTCGTTATTAAGAGTATGTAAGTATTTGCTTTAAAGCTCGACATTCAATTAATGAAGATTTTAAGTAAGTACCTAAGTATATTAAAATTATTTTAATGAGATATAGAGAGAGGACTTTAATATTAAATTATTACTTCGAGCGAACTTTGAATGAAATGGTAATTAGGTATCATTAAAGTAGGACAAATAGTAAAATAATTACCAAGCTTTGAGATACTTTGTGAAATAAATTGACTTAACTTATTTCTATAGCACAACAGTTTCGTACCCTTAAAATCCGTTACTTTTTATCTAAAACACTTCGATGCACAAATATTTACCGAGAAAAGCTTCACGCTTCGAAATAGAAAATACCAGAATTCAACTATGCCCATGTCCCAAAATTGTTGTCTCTTGATTTTGTAAGCGTAAAGAATCACTCGTTAATGTACGGCTAACCGCAAAATTTTGGACCTCATGCCGTCATTAGAACAAAAGGCACGGTTACTGTTCGGTAGCTAGTAAACCCCCATGATGCCACTGCGTTGTATCAAAACCACAAACAAGACTATTGAGACCAGCGTCCTTCGGATCTCTTTGTTTTGCTCTCAATAGTGGTCTATCGGCATTGTTGGAAACCAAACCATGATGCTACCGGTGGGTGGTTTGTACCAACTTGTAAAGGCTTTACCCAACCGATGACAGATTTGCAACCTGTTATTGATCGTTTCCTCAACACAATTTACGATAGAGACGTCAGTCTGCCTGCGCGCGAGTAGGTGGTCATTTTGAGACACTTGAAAGTTAGAAAGGAGATCGTGTAAAACAGCCTAACTTCTAAAGATACAAAGTTAGCAACAGCGCCAAGAGTTGTCTTGTTCAAGGAAACAACATCCTTGATAAAGTTTCCGTTTGTCTTGTACTTAAACTTTGACGAAAACACGAATTTTCTTATATTAAGCATTTGAAACGAGAACCAGTGAATTAAAAATTGATTAAGAACTACTAATGATTATCTTGGCGACCGAGCTTTACTTTGCTGAAAAAAAAATAAGTTTACCCATGCATGAGCCCTAGCTAAGTCGATTTGTCGACCCTGTAAGCACCTGTATTCGAAATTCCATCCAAATCGTTAGTGCCGTTTCTGAGATCGTTTGTTGAAATAAACATAGGCAGATAGACCGTTTAGTAAAAGAATGAACACGTAAAAATATGTGTTAAAATAATTGCAAGTTACGATTAAATTAGCAGCTTGCCAACTCAAAAGACAATTGTTATAGTTACCTAACGTGTACCATTCGAACATAGTTGTAAAGGATTATTTTGCAATTCAAGAATATCTTGTAAAATAGTCGCTATAACACTATATAGGTAACACGTCCTATTCATCGTATGGGTTACTAATTTCCTGGTAGAAACAAAGATTTTTTTTTTTCAATTGAACAATCAACTCACGATGTATACGAACAGCAAAGTATGGAAAAGCTATAAACAACTGTATAAAGTTAAAAACCATTTAGAGCCTGTGAAATTTTTAAAAGACAATCATTATAAGAAATTGAATAATGCAAAGGCAAAATAGCTACTCGTGAGTACTTTTGTGAATGTTCCGGGAATGGTGACGGTTGTAAATCTACTTAATTGCCAGTAATTTAGTCCAAACGCCCTTAGGGTCCCGTCTTAATGGTTCGTGGGTTGTCTAAGTATTTAGTCCTTAACGAAGTTGTCTATTGGTTCCGGCAAGTCAGATCAACTAATGTTTCTTCAATTTTCGGCCTGCGCACAATTTGTAAATTGGTACTGTGTCGTGAAAACTGGGGTTGCGTCGGATGGTAGGGCTTTGGCTAAGCGAGAGATGTCATCTTGATTCTAAAGCTTTAGGTAAAAAGAAGATTTACAGATGAACTGTATTTATTGGTATTTTTTATGAGGGGTCTACATACAAACGCTCATGTCTAAAGCGAGCTTCGGACTACTCTCTCTCTAAAGACAAACTAAGTACTTAGTTTTCTTTTTCATTGAATTTTAAACAGCTATTTACAAAACTGCATCCCTAAAGAGTTTGTATAGCGAATGCTATACCAACTCTAATTGGCTGAAATCTCTTAATTTTAATTTATAAGGTTCTTTCTCTGTATCTATACGATTAAATTTAAATAAATCAGATTGTAGTGAGCTGAAACAATCCAGAACTGGAAAGATCAAACAACGTTGTGTGCAAAGTCAGTGGTGGTGGTGGAGGGGCACGAAAACCATAGCATGCAGCTTGTCACATGGCTAAATATGAAATTTCTGACGGACACCAGTGAAGTGAACTGTCACTGCTCCGTATTTATTTGCATTGCAGGAGCGAGTAATATCATCCGAGGCTTTTTTTGCCTTTATCTCTAGTTATGAGGTTAGATAAAGAGACATACGAGCCTTTTAAACCACAAATTTTCATCACGGAGTTAGTTCCACTTATTAGATGCTCCATAGTTTGTCGACCAAAGAGTCTAGTTGCATATTGCGCCTCCGACTTCGCATCCGCTAGTTGGCGCTGTCGCCGTGCATACTGCCAATATCTCATCCACACAAAGCCTTCGACATTCTCCGTCGCGGTGACATATTGCTCAAGACATTCCCTGCCTTAGTTGATTTTAATAGCAAGATAATTTGTGTGATTTTTATATAGGTACCTAAGAGGATTATTTAGGTACCTATTTACTTTTAAAAATATATTTATCGGGAACCCGCTTTGCACTAACCATCCCTTCCTCACAGCACGGGTAACAATTTTAGGGTGCTACCTCCTGCGGCTTCAGGAGCCGAGCAGTAAAACAATAAAATCGTCTGTCGTACTGTTACTCGCATTGTGTGACGACGCCCTAACTGCCCTATTGTCTCAGTGACAAATGAACGTCCAATGGCTTGTTCACACCGTTTCCGAATACTATTGATTATAAACTCAGATCGAGGTATTAAACGATGTATCGAAACATACCTATTAACGAGTCTTAATTATAAAATAGGTACTATAAATATATTTTATGATTTTACGACAGATCTGACAGCAACTTGAGCACTTGTCTTATTTTCTTAGTCTTTATTATCATCATTTATGTCAGACGAACGACGTTCACTACGACGACTACGACGACGTACGTAGACCACGTGATCTTCACCAGATCGTCGTTGCATACGGTATGCCACGTGTAAGTTATTTTTTTATATACCAATGGTATAGGCAATCGAGCGCACAGCCCACCTGATGGTAAGTGGTCACTGCGGCCCATGGACACAACTCCTATGATCCCCCATTAAGAAACCATAAGATCTCGAATGCGTTGTCTACCCTGAGGCCTCAGATGGAATGCCTCTGTGCCAGAAATTTCACCGGCTGCCTCAACCCCCTACCGGAACACAACAGTGCGAGCACTGCTATTTGGCGGCAGGTTAGCGGGGAAAGACGGTGGCACCACCCCGGACGGACTCAGCACCAGGTCCTACCACTAACAATTCATATTTGAAAAAGAAATCTAAAGTATCAGTTTCTGCAAGCAAAGTGCAACTAATCTCACTCCATGAGTTTGGTATACCTACCTATCAGTCTCCTAGTTGTAACTGCTGATTCCATCATTCCTTATTCTATCACGCAAAGTAACTCCGACCTTTGTCGTGCCAAGTGGTAAGTCATATACTTACATAATTATGTGAGTTCGTAACACAATACGTATACCTACTTGCAGCCGTACCCCTTTACAAAATCAACCAGTTATGCTTAACAATTTTCTAAACAACGGTACATAATTAATTTTAATATTCGTCGATTTCAAAAGTAGAAAAAAGTCAATATAAACCTTTATACATGAACATGCACCTGCAAATTATGTCAGAATTAAATTTAATTGAAAATTTCTGTGGTTAGTTCCTACAATTATTTGTATATATCACAGCTTAGTTTACTAACTCAGAGCGTTGTCGTCATTGCTAGAACTTCAACTCACACTTAATATTTTACAAAACGGGTCTTAAGCACTCGCTTACGCTGAAATTTATGGCTGTACCGGGAAAATGGCATTTCCGGTTTTGCCTCTATAGGTACTAAACGATGAGAACTCTGCGGGGTAAAGAATGGAATATCTATATAACCTTCATTTGTGTTCGACATCAAAATTTTATCTAAGTAACGCATTGGACCAAACCTTCACATAAAATAATTTAAAATTATAACTATGTAGGTAATTCATAATTTAATAAATTTTACTCTTATTTATCAGTTTGAGTGGCGCGCCTTGGGGGAGGCCTATGTCCAGCAGTGGACGTCTTTCGGCTGAAATGATGATGATAATAGAAAATGTTAAGTAGAATTCTATCAACTGCCGGCCGCGATACATTCTTAACGTATTAGGATTAACGATGTATCCCAGCAATATATCAATATAAATTGAATTAGGCACTAACAAAGATATAAATCATTCATCTCTTATTGGCGTCTGCCTACACTCAATCATTGTCAGCGCAACACTATAGTCCACCTTCCAAAGGAGCCATTAGACATAACACCTCAATAAATGTTTGTAAACAAGCAAAGCCCTCCAGCTGCGCGGACGCAGCTCACAGGACGCGCCGTAAGACAATAATGCACGACTAATAGCTACCGATGACTCACGCACTATAAATAAATCATTGTTTCCATCAGCACTTACAATCTACTAACAAGAATCACGAGCGATTGTTCCCCGCTCTATGCTAAACCAGACTAATAATTCGTCCAAAACAAGACGCGACACGCTTTCGTTTAAAGGGTCACAGCAAGAGGTCCCGTCGTCAAAAGAAATTGTCATGTCCATTGTTGATTAAAAAACAAAACACCGTGTCGACACCCTCGTTCCTTTTGTACAGAATAAAATTAACAATTATGAAAAGACGGACTGAACAAAAACTAACGAATGGCACGTCTATTGAAACTATCTACTGGCAACTAGATAGCGTCAGTCTCGAATCTAAATTAGGTAAGTACATCGAAATTAAATTGCATTAATGAATTCTTTAGTCGTCGAGGCCGGATACTTAAGTTTCTTTTTCGGCGTCGATTGTCAATAAACGTACAAAAAGCTGAAACCGATCTGTTGAACTTAACACTTTTTTGGTGGAGCGATCGATGGACATGCACGACTTTCGCGTTTGATCGGAGCTCTGTGGACATTTGTCCGGAATGCCGGCGATCATTTCTCGTGAGAACCGACGACAGCGAGGCTACTCTACGCAGAAGTCAAGTATCTCACTTTTGACAAAATCAATAAGAAAACGAAAAAACTATTTTTAATGTTTCTGTTAAAAAAACCGGCCAAGTGCGAGTCGGACTCGCGCACCGAGGGTTCCGTACAAACCTGTAAGGTTTACAAAGTTCGTTCTTTACGACAATCGAGTCATAACTATGGTATTTTTATTGCAAAATGAAATTCATAACATTACAATGGGGAAAGATGGAGTAGCATAAATTTAAGACAAAGATCTTAAAAAATATATATTTTGTAATGTAACTAAAAATTTAAGGTTTTCGGAATTTTTCCTTTATGTGTGCTATAAAACGTTGCTTCATGCCAAATTTCAAGATTCTAGGTCGACTGGAAGTACCCTTTAGGTTTTGATTCCCTTGCGAGTACTTGCGAGTTTCAAAATATGCAGCTTAAATTGCTGTTTCTTTTGATTGCGTTGACATAGAAGTTTGATTTTGTTACAGCTTAAAGGTATTATAGACGTGAGTATTTGGTATGAATTTCAATTTAATACCTCTACGCGTTTATGAGGAAATGGGTAGTAAGATTAAAATTATTAAAAAAATATATATTATGTGATGTAACTAAAAATTAATGGTTTTCGTAATTTTTCCTTTATCTATGCTATAAGACGTTGCTTCGTACCAAATTTCAAGATTCTGAATTCACGGGAAGCACCCTGTAGGTTTTGATTCCCTTGCAAGTGTCGAAAATTTGCGGCATAAACGGCTGTATCTTTTGATTGCGTTGGCTTAGAAGTTTGATTTTTTCACAGCTTCAAGGGACAGTAGACCTGAGTAATTGATATAAATTTCAGCTTCATACCTCCACGCGTTCCTGAGAAAAAGGGTCTTGACAGACGGACAGACGGACAACAAAGTGATCCTATAAGGGTTCCGTTTTTTCCTTTTGAGGTACGGAACCCTAACAAGTAGAAATAGGTATTTACATATCAAAAAATTCTGATATCCATATAAAATTCCCGTTTAATGATGTATTAAGGTTTTGGGGTGGAAATGGAGTAGTTAACTTGTATTTTTTACACGATTCAAACACAGGAAAATTGAAAAATCGAAGCGATATTTCGAAAAAATCGAGATACTTGATTTTACCCAAGGGCGTCGCGATCGGCGCGGGCGTCGCGACAAGTGCCTCCGAATTATTGTTGGGTGATTGTGGATTTTCGCTAAGCAAATGGTTTCGTTACGGCTCTAAACAGCTTTCTTAGGAAGCAATTTTGAACACAATTTTAATAGAATACGAAAGTTAAATTATACTGTCCTGGGAATGGTGTCGAAATTTGTTCCAATAGATTTTCATGTTAAAGTTTTGCGCGTGTAAATGCTGAAATTGTTCGGAAAGCAACGGCTTTTAAGACTTGCCCAAATTTATGCTAAGCCATTGCCAATTAATGCCCAGTTGATCTAAGTGCACCTTTATATTCATTTAAGACAATAATTTGACTATAAATGTGCACTCATGTAAGTACATTGATACTTTATAAAATCATGTTGCTATATGCGTATGTACGAGTATTCCTAGAAACATCTTGAATCCGGCGGACACCTGTCAGCCGAGACGGCGTCTCCGACGGAGCACGGCGCCGGCTGCGTCGAATCAGCGCGACACGTGCGTGCTATATCCGCTGGAAAATCGATCAGGCACCGAAGTTTTCCAAAAACATGAAGCCGTCGACCGATTATCGTCGATTTTCGACGGAATGCGACTCTCACGATCCACCTGTGATCCCCTAGTTAAAAGGAATGCAACCGCAAGTCACGTCCAAAGCTCACCGGCTAACCGGTGGTAACCCAGTGGTTTGACCTGCCGCCTCATGTATCCTTCTTTCCTTTGCACCTCTGAGTATAGGCACATGGCGGACACGGCCTATAAAAGCTCGATTTCGAACACAATTCGAATGAAGTGTCAATGTTTACGTGCGAGGACGTCGGTATAGTTGAAAATGTGTACCAGTACGCGGGCCAACGATTCACTCAATATCTCCGGATGAAACAATGACGGTAAGGGCGAGTTGGGCGCGAGTTGCGCGCCGACTAGATTCAGGCGGGTTATTCCGTGACCATTCTACTATTAAATATTCTGTGGTATATACCTTATGTGCGGAATTCAATTTAAAACCTTACTTTTCGTTAAAGGAAAGCAAGCCTGCATGCATCTGCGTAGTATTGATAGATATGCGTGAAATCTCCAATTCGTATTGGGCCCTAACTAGAAAAAGGGTTAGGTATATAATCCAAACCCTCCCGTGTTGAAAGAAGGCCTGTATTGGGACCTAGCTTGTAGGTAAATAGGGAGTTGTTGTGGTCTCATGTGTACTCGACAGGGAAGAAAGAGACAATTATATTAATTCGTCAATCATGTGAACTCAAGATCGCATTTAGTAACCGTCGCTCCCAGCCGATGTTTAATTGCTGAAAAGTTAGTCGTAACTCAGTTTTACTCTGTTTTTTTTCTCACGCGTCTGATGTGTGAGAACAATCGTGATTCATGTTTGGATATTTTTAGTGTTCTCTTAACTAGCCAGTTTGATTAGACACGAGCTACACTGTGATTTGTAAAGCAAACACTACAGCTAATATAACGTAGTAGTTACTTACTATTATATATTATTCTGTGCTAATATGAAATTCAATAGTATTTTTACCTTTGATAACTATTGGAAGCAGTGGTGGCCTAGTGGCAGAGGGTCCGGGTGTTCCATCGAATCCGGCTCCCACCTCTGAGTTTACTTATGTGCGAAATTCGATTTGAATTAACCACCTAGCTTTTCGGTGAAGGAAAACATCGTGAGGACGCATCTGCGAAGTAATTCAAGGACGTATGTAAAGTCACCATTCCGCACCCAAACCCCCTCGCGAATAGAGGTGGCTTGTGCCCAGTAGTGGGACGCAAATAGGCTGTAGTAGCCGGTGGTGGATAACTACTAAAATCAAAGAACAATATTTTAAAGTAAATGGAATAAGAAACCCCATGGCCAATGTACATTAGTGGACGTCTTTCAACGATGATGATGATAATAAAACTTTCATTAGCGAGTCTGTCTGTCTGTCACAGCCAATTTGCTCCGAATCTCCTGGTTTTTACCCCAATCCAGTCAACATATTGGAAACATATCCTTTTATTCCAACAAAATGGGATTCAATCCAATCCACGTAGGTACAATCACATATTTATATGAACAGGTAAAGAGCATTAAACGGGTAACCACAAACAGACTGGCAGGGTGTAACAGACTGGCAGCGCCAGTCTGTAACCTGCCTGTGCTCGATGTTTTCCGGTAAGGTGGTAGGTACCAGGGCCGATAAAATTACTGGAATAGAGAAGTTAAATTTTAGTCTATGTCTTCAAGGATGGTAATGCATTCATAATCTTATGATTTTTATGTTCATGGGCCACATCTACTATTTAGGTACCATAAACCATAGAAGAAGTAAGGTAAACTTAGAATGACAACCTTCAAACAAATCAGCGTACGCCCGAAATAAGTCTTAAATGCGATAATAGATGTCGCTGTCTAGGTAGCCTGCGTACAGATTTGAACTCCATGAGCAGCATCTAGATGGCGCTGTATGGCGAAGTATGAAAATTTTAAGCTCCTTGGCTATTTCCGATGTAAGTACGCCGTAATGTAAGGAGATTGACAATCTTATATAATTACATTGTCTCTGCATAAACCTACCAATACCAAAACAAAAACGTTTACCCAGTTTTTTCAGTGAACTTGATTCGTCATGTCCAATTAAAATAGAAGCACGATCGGTGCCGACTGATAATGTGACCAGACACCTGGGAAAAGTGGATGAATCTCTGTTTTGTTTCAAGGAAATTCCAACCTGAAAATTTGGAGAAATGTCCCATTATTATTACTACCTTTTATCTCGGAAAAACGTATAGGTGCCGCGGGAACGCTAACCGAATCCCACCCGAAGTCACGTGCTGAAGCTAGTCTAACTATAAATGCAAGCCTTCACTGCCTATGTTCTTCTAGGTTCTGGTTCCCACGCGTGTGGCTTACCGTCGGCTTTTTGCGTTCTACCGTTTATAGGAAAAAAGATGGCCCCGATCACGTTTTCCATTCAGCAGTTTTTCTGTTTACGCCTCCGCCGACGATTGGCTGTGATACAATATGATGGCATCAGCGCCATGACGATTGAGTAACTGGCGGTCTCATGGTGTAACTCGTACACTGTAACGGGTATACACATAAAATGCATGGAAGTACAATCTACACTCAACAGCAATTAAAACGGGTCACTTTGTATAGGATTTTCCATACAAAGTGACCCGTTTTCATTGCTGTTCAGCGTAGATGCTGAGTATGAGAAATTAGGAATTATGTTTTAACCGCATACGGCATACGTCGATAAAGTCAACAACAATAGTTTTTTTTTCTTTATTTGCATAGTTATAGGTTTACACAACTTGGTAGGCGCGTGGATTAAGCAATAATAGGCTTTGCGTCAACGGCTTAAGTGCTTCGCCACGCGCCTTCTAAGTTGTGTCGTGCTATACCTAGAATCCACTTATTGAGAGTTTAAATCGTCAATACATTTACTACAGACATTACAGTCAAAACGTTAAGCAAACGTTTTCGCATTTCATCAGCTAACGCTCTACTGGCGGCATTATTAATCCAATTCCCAGAATATTAAATTAATTTATACTACACCTACTCGGAAAGTCAATTCAAACTAACCCATTAATTGGGGAGAAAGTTGCTCATTAATCCTCCTTCAAAATCTGGTTAATAATGTTGTATGCAAATCCATTATTACACACTTTACCCATGTAGTAATATTGTATGAAAATCCATTATTCCACAGTTATGTTTTTTTTTTAAATTCCAAAACGAGCCATGGATGCGTGTAAGTTAATACTTTTTTTTATTTGACACTGCCGACTTTACACAAGCTATATAGACGTTCTAAACGAATGTACCTACATCAAAAAAGTTTTTCGGAAAAAAAACTCGAAAATGCGATAACAATATCGTTAAATGGTTTGAAGAAACATATGCATTGATTAATTATACTAAATATGATTTTATATTTCGGGTTGCACGCAAGAAATTTTGTAATGATCTGTCTCGTCACTGGCTGTAAAGACGGGGCGCGCACAAATTAAAAAAAAAGGTTGGCGCGGTTTTCACTTTAAAAAAAAGAATATCGCGCGCCTTTCGTTTCATTGTAATAACTTTGAATTTGCTTTTGTGTTTGAAATGTCTTCAACAAATGAGGAAAGTAGCGATGGTAGTATTATTGGAACGCCACCTGAAATATTAATTCATGCTCAACAAGCAATTAACAATCTTCTACCGGAAAAATCAAAAAATAAATACATGAAGCAGTATAAGAATTTATGCAGTGGAAGACTGAAAAGCAAGCTTCTTCTTTGTCGGAAAATGTTCTTCTAGCCTATTTTAGTGAAAAGTCTTCAAAATATAAGCCTAGCAGCCTGTGGGCTATATATTCAATGCTGAGAAGTACATTTATTCACGAACAGCTCAGGATAGGGTTCTTCTTCAAGCAAAACTCCTGGATCCTTTTAAACTTGTATAATGAAGTAAAAAGTACAATTTTATTTGTATGTATGACGCGATTAGCCGTGGGCGCGGTCGGTAGCAGAGTGTCGTATGGAGTGGGGCGCAGGCCTACGGTGCGCCGAGGCAGCCCCGCACGTCGCACGCCCGGGGTCCAAAGGTTGCCGCGTTAACAGTTGTTTTTTTTTTCCTCGTAAGAGTAGTATAAAGTATTATATATCCCTCGAGGGTAAGTATTGATTACTCAACTCGTGTTGTTTAAGGCCCTCCGCTTCGCGTCGGGCCTCAAATGGCCACTCGTTGAGTAATCAATGCCTTACTCCTCTTGGTGAATAAATAACTATTACAAACCAAAAAAAGCCATTTTGAATCTACTGGCAAGTGGACAATAATGCTGCCAGACGATAAATAGAGCGATAGTGTTTCAACAAACAGTAGTAAGTACCCAAACAACTCTCAGCGAATTTCTTTCTTCAAAACTAGTTTACGCAGTACATATTTTATTAAGAAATTTATAATTTTAAAAGCGGCTAGTGCTTTGTACGACAAAAAAACGGGAAAGTCCTTAATAATGTATTCTACTAACTAGCTTACACATGAAATAGCGCCTTATTTTCTCGACAGTATGGTTGTTTTTGCAAATATCTAATTAGCGACGTTGTGTGTAATCAGATTGTGGCGTAATATTCATGCTCGTGCAATATTCACAAACGTCGTTTGCTTGTACGTCGGCGACAAACTACCGGAAAGCTTCCTATGGCACTACAGTTCACCACGTTGTATTCAATGTCACAAAAATCTAAATAGTCGGTAGATAATTAAATAAAAAACAAGTGTCTTAAATACATTTTCCAAAGAAACATTTACCTACATACTCAATTGCGCGCAACCGTGTTTTTTTTTATTTTTAGGGTTCCGAACCTCAAGAGGGAAAAACGGAACCCTTATAGGTTCACTCGTGTGTCTATCCGTCCGTCTCTCACAGTCGATTTTCTCCGAAACTACTGGACCGATTAAATTGAAATTTGGTACGTATATGTAAGTTTGTGACCCAAAGACGGACGTGTAACGAAAATAAATGAATTTTAAACATATACCCTATTTTTAGGGTTCCGAAGTCCACAATATAGTTTCGCCATGTCCGTCCGTCCGTCTGTCCGCACAATAGCTCGGAGATGCTTAGTTCTAGAAAGCTGTAATTTGGCATGAATATGCATATTAGTTACGCTGACAAAGTGGTACAATAAAATTTTGAAATGATTTTTTTTATAGGGCACCTCCCCTACTCGTAAAGTAGGGATGTTTTTTTTTTCTTGCGTACCCCATGGTGCGGCATATCGTTGAATAGGTCTTAAAAAAATGTATTAGTGGGTTTGTTAAAACCATTTTTTGATTAAGTGATACGTTTGTGAAATATGTGAAGTGCTATTTTTTGTTAGGGTCACGTGCCCCCCCCCCCCCTGCCAGCTAAATGGTGGTATTTGGATGGCTTAAAAAATCATGGTTGTGGCATATATAACGTAGTTGAAAGGAAAACTATCACAGCTAAGTAGGCTGTACAAACTTACGAGTAATAGTCGACCAACTTATGATGATGATTTTTCTCAAGCGGCAGGGGCGTCGGGCGGGCACGTCATACCACAGGCTAGCTAGATGCTAATAAGTCTTAGAAAGGTACTGTGGGCATCGTCAATTTCGGAACCCTATACTTTGCGCGTGGCCCGACACGCACTTGGCCGGTTTTTGGGGGCTAAATTTGAAAACATTTTAAATGAAGTTTTTCAAACTATATTGTGTGACATATCAAATGAAAGTACTTCTTATGAGGATCTCAAATATATATATTTTATTTCTTTTTTGGTCAATACTTTCCGAGTTATTTAAGAAAATAGGTGGAAAATGACCATCCCCCCCCCCCTTTATCTCTGAAACCACTGGACCTAAAATTTTGGAAAAAATACGGAGGATAGTTATTGACCTATAGATTACAGGAAAATGATTAAGAAGTCCTTGGTATTTGAAATCTATCATATAAAAGAACTTATCCTGTGAAACGGTTTGAAAATGATATCATTGAAAATAATCAAGGGTCGGAACCCTCTCCACGCGAGTTTAACTCGCTTCTTGGCCGGTTTTTCTAGGTAAGATCTAACCCGATTCGAGACTAATACACACATATTTTTGATTTATTAGGTCCCAGTCTAGAAGAGTGGAAATGTGTCGCATTTTATCTAGGTACTTTGTTAAAATTGTGTATGTTCAGTTGTTTTACGAACAATGATGTCATTGTTTGATTTTCCTATGAAGTCGCTACCGAACCATCGATTGTCAAATGATTTGACCTTGTCGTTACCGTCACATCAAAATACCTAATCATATAAAGCCGGAGAGTTGAATAAAGGATTTAGAAGTTTTGGGAAATCCACAGACGGAGTAGATTTTCCATGACTGTGAGTCAAAGAATATACAACAATAGAAAAGCTGTGACAAAAACTTTATGTGATTTACTAGACTTCTTATACAGGGTGGAAAGATCGAATGCCACATGGATGGCAACTACCTTAAATATTGTAAATAGCACATTTTGTGTAAGGGAGACTTTCCTTTGTTTTTAAAAACAATAAATACTGCATTTAAGGATTTATGAAAAATCGCTTGCCTCAGTCGGGACTCGAACCGGTCAAATGTGACAAAAAATAATGTGCTGTATTTTATGATGCAGATGGAAAGGGTTACTGATAAGGTTCATTTTTCTCTAAATAACAAATACAATCAGAATAACGGAAGGCCATGAAAATTGTAAACGAAAAATTAAAACACACAAAATAAAACAATATTCATTTAATAACCTTACTAAAACCTTGCTAACTAAAGTAGTTGTTCAAAATGAGCCCCGTGTGTTTTAATTTTTCGTTTACAATTTTCATGGCCTTCCGTTATTCTGATTGTATTTGTTATTTAGAGAAAAATGAACCTTATCAGTAACCCTTTCAATCTGCATCATAAAATACAGCACATTTTTTTTTGTCACATTTGACCGGTTCGAGTCCCGACTGAGGCAAGCGATTTTTCATAAATCCTTAAATGCAGTATTTATTGTTTTTAAAAACAAAGGAAAGTCTCCCTTACACAAAATGTGCTATTTACAATATTTAAGGTAGTTGCCATCCATTTGGCATTCGATCTTTCCACCCTGTATATCTATTCTGGTGCTATATTCGAAGTATTAAAAATAGGGATCACCCTGTTCCCTATAGGAGCGCTCACGCGTCGCGTGAACTTTAAGCAGCTAGAATTAAACTTAACGCGAGAGATCGTGCCATGATCCTATAGGGAACAGGGAGATCCCTATTTAAAACTTCGAATATAGCCCCTGTATTTTAATTTAAGAGATGTCAGAAAAAAAACTTACTATACAAAATTGGCTAAATACCTTGCGTCTAAGTAGCACTGCCTTGTAGATACTGGGAAAATGCACCAATTTTTTTCTGGTTACCTACTTTACACGTGATGTTTGTTGAAGCTATTACGTTGACTGTTACGAGAAGCACCCACTTTGCCCGTTTATTTCGACAATGCTTGTACTTCAAAACCAAACCACCTCAGCAACCCGTGCAATCGCATGTTATTTTAGTATCTAAAACTAGGCAGTAAGTTCCATTATGCGATGTCAAATGGGCTTTCTGTCACCGCTCCAGCCAATTAGCGTCAGATGCAATTTACCTGCCTGTAAAAGCCTTCAAACACAATACATGCCATACACAGGTTTCTGAACGGCGTTTCAGGAAATCTTATTATACGTTGTAATATCTAATTTAATGGTTATATGTTTGTTGATGAAGATATTTTTATATATCTGTCTAGGTCGAGCCAACATACTTACTTTAAATTCAAGTTTTTCTATAAGAACCGGCAAAAAGTAAATGAAAACAGTAAAATCATTAGAATTCATTTATTTCAGGTAATTATTCATTACAAAGGTGCTTATAGTCTAAATCATAAAACTCCTATTAAAATAAATACATTCATCATTATAATAAAACTTCTAATCACATTATTGAAAGGCATTTTGTCTAAATACAACCGTGTTTGTCGAATCGTGATTTAGTAAATATTAATTGATATACAATATACAAAATACTCACTCGTAAATGACAACTTATCTAATATTCAACAACTTATGGTTAAATTTACATAACAACTTTAATATAAGGGTCACTTCCTATCCATTGCGATAACGAGCCAAGCGAGGCGATACAATAGTCAGTAATTCTGCATGCGACGGATAATTGGCCTGGATATTATTTACAACCTCAGACGATTCTTGGTGCGAATACAAACTTGAGGAACCGCAAAAGCTCCTAACCTAAACGAGAAAATTAATTTATTAAATCTATTAATCGTAAATCTAAGTAAAGCTGTATATATAATACATTTTTATACAAAGGCTAATTTAGTCTCACAAATTCTCAGATATCTTTTGACATACTTTAACAAAGGCACTGTATATATGTTATATGCAAATTGAAATGTGACGTAAATTTTGGGTAGCAAATTTCTATTATTTTGTCTTTTTGTCTGTCTAGGCCAAATCTTCTCGTGATGAGAGGAGGCCTGTACCCAGCATTGGGATGTAAATGGGCTGTTGGAGTACCTAGTGGTGGTCTTTGTAAAGTGGTAAGTTAATGAACTCTGCCCATGTCCATACCGCCAAGATGTCCTAGGTACGGGTAGCCCGACTTGGCTTCGCCGGGGGAGTGCGCATGCGACGCGTAGTGCGGGTTCGTGCCGAAGAATGAACTGCAACAAAGGAAAACAATAGTTATTTCACTGTGTTGAATTTACCTTTTAAGTTTTTTGTTGGAACCTAAAACATTTTTATTTTAATTCAGGTTAATAGATACGGCTACATCATTACGTATGATAGATTTTATAAATACTTAAATGTAGCGTACACTAAGAAACATAGGTAAGTAAAACGAATTCAAAATGTAAGATGTCGTCAACATAGCAATTTTCTATCATGAGTTAATTCAGATGGAGTATTTTATATACGGGACTCTTTACGACAAAAAATAATCAGAAAAATCCGTGCCAATGTACTAAAATTAATCCGTTAATGAAGTTAGTGAGAAGTTCCATTCGTCATTGAAACGAAGTATTTTCTGATTCTTCTTTGAAATGCAGCGAATCTTTATAAATCCGTCCCGTAATATTTGTATCAGTGAAATACACGGTCAGTTGCTTTTTTATAGACTAGAACAGCGTGGGAGCGAAATATGAATGAAATGTATTAATAAATGTCTAATGTACCTGACACACTTCGAGCGATCCGATCAATGAAGACCGCAGTCGTAAGTATAAGAAACTATCGACCACCGAATTAGTATGAACGTATAATAACACAGTAGCGGCTCTAATGCACCTCTATAAATGGTACTTAGTTTTGGCCTACCGGAATGCGTAATTTAAGTAAGGTCGGAATGATATGCAAGAGTTGTATTTGAAATTAAATGCCATTTTCGGAAATTCGTGACTAGAGCAAGCAATAAAATCATTATTCTTATTTAATACAGTGGCTAATACGTTATTAACGGTCATTAGTGTCGGTGGATTCTTGTCGTAGGAGGTCGAATGTGTTCTTTTACGACTTTTTTGTCTGTTAAACAAAGCCTACATTAGCCTTCAGGAAGGTCATCGGAGTACTGCATAAATTATATTCTTAATGTCTATTAAATTGCTTTTTTGGATTCAAAACACTACGAGTAAGCCGGCTTTTTATTTCTTAATATCGAATCGGTCAGGTACATAATGAGAGAGTTTATGAGTATTCTCTTTAACGGCATTATTTGTTGTTTTTTTTTCTTCTATAAATCATAACATAACAGATTTGACAAATGTACGAGTGTGCAAGAGACATGGAAATGAAGCCACGTAGAATTCTATTCGCGTCACATGTTGGATTTCGTATTGTTACAAATGATCGTTTCTATTTTCCTTTATTTGCTATCCACTTCAGAAAATTCAATTTCCATGGAACAAAGCTTTCCTGCAATAAAGTGCTGATACAATTAGGTATTGTAAATGTAGCAATATTTTGTATCGGGGTCGTTGATATAATTTTGTATTTGGTCACAATCACAAGATTACTCTGTAAAAAAATGAATTTCTATAAAATAGCAGTATGTGGGTATCCATTATACAAACCTAATTTAACCGTTTTTTTGTTTTAAATTCAGCAGATGTCAGATGCAAATCAAACGTCGATTATCGCGTGAGTCGAGTGAAAATCGCACCGAACGTTCGAATTGCGGACGCGGACACGCGAGCCGTGCCGCGGTTAGGAAGTCGAATAGCTGCAGATAAGTTTTAATACTAGGCCCGCCAGTTTAATGCTCGGGTTCACTGCACTAATGTCACGTTCGGCCTCTCATTAATTGCCGCTATGCTCTCTACAAAGGAACGTGTGTTTATCCGTGTTTTCCGCAATGGATTATTGCTACGGACATTGTTGTTCGAACTTGTGAGTGTTGAGTGAAATTCACTGTTACTTGAGAATCTTTAATCATTTTCGTTTTTAAAATCTCGAATAGACTTCAACATGATGTCATTATCATTGAACGTCTAAAGAGACTTGGAATTTGATTAAGTTTTAATAAAACGCCCGATAATAAACCGCAACCAATCAAAAAGTCTAGAAGATTGTAAATATGTAATTATTTTAAAACGGTGTTTAATTTGAATGGTAGTTTATATGGATAATGAAACACGGAGCCGGCAATCGCTGCACCCAGAATCAAACTGGCAATCACAATCGCTGTTTACGACCAATGACTGCGCACTTAATTACAAGGTGCAAATGCACTAGGTGCAATGACTAAGAACTTAGCGCACAGGCTCTTGATTTTGCGTCGTACTGGAATAAAGTATCCCAAAGTATACATAAATCAGAGTAAAATTACAGAAACGTTTATAAGAGAGCTCGTGAATTTAAATTGTAAACGTTACGGGTACGTGCACCACGGAGCCGCGCCATATGGATGTGGAATAATTCGTTCTCCATATTCTCCGCTTTGCATTATATTTTTGGCAGGCGGAGTAATAAGTACAGCGCGAGCACAATGGAGCGTCAATCAAGTCGGGTAAAGGACTAGATAAGACAGACCGCCGAATAAACGTGCCTAAACTATATATGTATTATTAGTTTGTCCGTCATTGTGCGCGACGAGATATTGTGTGTGGTCCAATGTGAGGTTGATAGTCGTGCTTTGTCTCGATAACACAGATAAATGTCGTCGCCGTATAGAGCACAAAGCGACAATGAGTTTGTCACATTCTCTTTCGACAAATTCACTCTGGTAGTAACACATTCTACGACGAACCTAAGTGCCTCCACGACATAAACCATTTAACCGGTTCGTCGCTTCAGCTTTATCAAATTAATGGTCGATAGCAATATTTTATATTTCCAAGGGAATTCAAAATAAGTGAGTAAAATTTTAATTAAAAATCGATCAAAAATCTCTATAAAATTCGCAGCCCTATTGCCTTCACGATCGGATCGGCGTATTACGAAGCACGGGCTGTAATAACCGCCCGCGCGGCGGATAATGGCCGACTTCTTACACTCTTAATTGATTAGCGGCCGCTCCGACTAATGATAAAGGAAGGTGAAAAGAAATAAAATGAACGCACCCCGATTTGCGATCGAGCTCCACGCCCGCCGATAGCCACCGGTCGCTACACGCTACGGGATCAAACTTCGACTATGCTCGCCTAGCTCGACGCTTCTCGCCAAATGATACGAGTACACGCCAAAATGATGTCATTGCTACGGATAAGTACTACCGATACCTATCTATTATAAAAACAATACTCATAACTGAGATTAGCCTAATAGGTAGCTATTTGTATCGTCGGCTGCAAAGGTCAGATTTTATTCACGTGTTCGTATATAATTGATATTCATCCGCACAATCGCAGTCGGAACATGAGTAGCTGGGCATCAATCAATAATTCATAAGGCTACCTGGCTGCCGCCGGCGTTATTGAATTGTTATAGTTCGTGCTTACTTATAAATTCCAATACTAATACTCTTTGTTATTTATCTGACACTATCAATTACATGAGATTTGAATTACTGTAAGAAATAACTTACCTGTAATTTTCTGGCCAGGCCCCGACGTCAGCTAGTTTATTGGAGGCATGCCCGCTGAGTTGTCTCGATGTCCAATGATTGTGCGCAGACATCGCATGGTCTTGTTTCGCATAGTCTCCATAGCCGTAAGGATGGGTAACGGGATCGCTTGCATAGGTGGGATGCTGGTAGCTGATACCACTGCTCTGATGCACCGATGGACTGGTGGTAGTGGGACTTGAGCTGGGAGGAGTCGCATCTGCCGCGGCTTGGAGAGGAGTAGGAAGCTCCGAAGAATGAGATAAAGGAGTTAGATTGCCAGACGTAAACGAACTTGAAGTCGGGGGGTGTAATGATGAAGCAGCTAATGCTGACTGGCAAACTGACGGCGTTAACGCCGATTGATGCAAAGAAGGTGCTAAAGCTGAATTGAGGACGGAACTCGTTCCTAGTGCAGAGGAGTAAGATTGCTGCCAGGAAGCACATTGTGCATTGAAACTTGTCGGAGGTTCGTATTGTTGGTGGACTGAAGGGAATGCCGATTGCAAGGACATCGTGTTGAAGGCGCTCAGTTGCTGAGAATTTAGTTGCTTACGGAGTCGCGCTCTTCGGTTCGAAAACCATACCTATTAAAGAAAAATAGTTTGTTATTAGGTAAACTAAAAAAATCCCATAAATAGTAGATTTAAATGGAAATGAAAATAAATCCACTTAGTTGAATTGATACTGTTGCTCGGTTTGTTTGATCCCTAGAGTGGCAATCGTCTGATGGATTTCAGTGTAAATTTAATTCATCTCTCTAACGCAAAGTGGAGATAGTTTAAAGCTTAGACTGCCACTTATAAGACAAAAATGAATTTTCCAATCCAATTACTAAATATAAAAATACTAAAATATCAAATTACGGTTTAATCATTCAACAAAAAAAACTAAGAAGAAACAGTAGCGATGCAACATATGGTAGCTAGATTACATGCGTACGGTATAATTAATTATAAATGTAATTACGTCGTTTTTTATATCGGTTGCCTTAGGGGCGGGAAGTGCATTTGATCCAACAATAACATTGTTATATTGAGGCAATCCATCTTTAGAATTTCATTCTTTTTTTAGTCTAATAACCTAATTAATGAGCTGGATTTGGAAGCTTTTAATACTTAGAAAAATACCTGAACTCTCGCTTCAGTCAATTTGGTTTTCTGTGCTAATTCTTCTCTTGTATAGACGTCGGGGTACTGAGTTCTCGTGAAAGCTCGCTCCAGAGCCTCAAGCTGATCTCCAGAGAAGGTGGTCCTCGATCGCCGTTGTTTCCTTTTTAAAGTGATCCCAGGTTCCGATTCTGTGTCCGAGTCTTCACACGATGATGGTCCTTTTAACAATGATTTTATTGTTAAGCTCTATTCGATTTGTTCACGTAAGTATATATCATTATAATAGTTCAGCGGACACTTATGAGACTGCAGTTTGCAATGAAGAAAGGAATTTAGATCGTAATAAATCTCAACTTTCTAACGTTTCGTAATTTTCTGTTGTTTTATATGTCGATTACCGACGAGCTACTGCGGGGACCACACGCGGTCTTGATTAAATTAAACGTAACCGCATTACAACAGCTAGTGAGTTTTTTGAGGCCTTCACAAAACATTACGTCAAGATGTTGAATTAGATTGGTAATAAGCAGATGACTTACATTTATAATTTGATTCGGTATGACTATGTTATTCATTTAATAAAAGTGAGATAAAATGCGTTATGAACGTTGGTGTTGCTAGTGTAAGAGCTGGTGCTGACGCCGCGTGGAATGTGCGAGCCGACCGTTACCGTCGTCACAGGGCGAGCACGAACCGCAAATTTTCAATACGCGCCTTCGCGAAGGCGAGCGGTAAAGGGGCCGCTTTTCCAGTGTACTTTAGCCGCGCACAACTTAATATGCATAATCTTATCGCGGCGCAGAATCTCTCCGGCAACACCGCCGTCGCCGAACCGGGATATTAGGAGCGCCATTTTATATTGGATAGCTATACGGCACCAGACGTGCAGTACGGACAGATTGTCGTAATGCAAGCCCCGCGGCCAAACGCGATGGGATAATAACAGCTTTGGGTACTAATTTCATTTTTATAACCTACAATTTCGGAGCCGACACAAGGGGCGCTGCCGTGGCGTGCGCCCGCTTCACTTCTACCTTGATTATTAACTTTATACGCCATTTTGCGAAGTTTGCAAACGTTCCGACAACCTCATTATAGGTATAAATTTATAATAATAGTGTGTTTTGAACTAAATTAAGTGATTATGGGTTGGAATGAGCGTTAAGGACTACGATGACACGGCGAGTTATTAACGCGTCTTTAGCTCGACGGTCTTGCTATTTTTTTTAAATGAATTCGCAAATCGCCAAGGATTTCTGCATAAGTCGTGATTGCTAAAGGAGTGGGGTAATACTTATTACCAAACTAAATGTGAAATTAAAAGACTACTTGCTGTGGGAATGTTTTTCATGTTAAGTGAAGTGAGCACAATAGCAAACTGGAGCAATATAAACTTTTATGCAAACTGAACTCTCGCAGCAAATTTTCCTTTCCAGCGTTTGAACGCGCAATCAGTCAGTCGAGTGCTAGATTCAACAAATAGTTCTTTCATTACACAATTTTGGTTCAAACGGTTGCATAATTTTTTATACGGCAAGAAGGAAATCTATATTACCGCTTAGTGTATGCTGAATTATCGGTATAATATATAATATTTTATACATTTTCATAAACATTGTCTTAAGGAGCGGTATTACAGGTTTCACATGGACGCTCAAATCATAGACAAATCACAAGTATCGTTGTAAATTGCAACAGTTAATGTAATTATTTAAAATCCAAGGTAAGTACAGGCACTTACCTAGAATACCATCAATGCTGTGATTTCTCCTAGGATCTGACTCATCCCTTTTGCCTCCTCTTATAAGTCTCGATATGGAACTGACTGATGGTGCAGTGTTTTTATCACAGATGCCTTCTTTTATAAGTTTATCTCTAATCTCCCAGGAGAATATACCTGGGTTTTGTCTCTTGAGTTCTTCTATCCTGTTTTCTACTTCTGGCGTCGCTAGTCTAGGTTTGGATCCTCCAATCACACCGGGGCGGATGGAACCAGTTTCCTGACAACAAATAATAAAGATTAGCTTATATGTCTTGCAATGACGAGGGAGATTATGTAGATGACTTCATTGGTTCAATAGCAAATGATGAAGGGTCTCACCTGGTACCTATTGAGGATCTTGGAGACGCAGCCGTGCGAGACGCGCAGCTGGCGCGAGATGACGCACGGC
This sequence comes from Aethes cnicana, assembly GCA_963971205.1. Lineage (NCBI taxonomy): Eukaryota > Metazoa > Arthropoda > Insecta > Lepidoptera > Tortricidae > Aethes > Aethes cnicana. Next base: position 7,103,594 of record OZ020287.1, on the reverse strand, counting down.
CTCACGCCGGCCGCCGCCATCTCCACGATCTTCAGACGGATGTGGTTGGGCAGCGGTCGCCCGTTGATGAACACCCCACCCAACTGATTCATACGACCTTGGCCTGAAACAACACAAAAAACATTATCACACGTTACCCTTACGGTTCCTGAGAAAAAGTCGGCTAAAACCCGCAGCTAGCTGGCATTTCTAATAAGTCTGTGACTACTTGCCACAGATGAGCCGTCTGCCTGTTACATTTCTAGGTTATTTGTAAGTTGTAACTTCTTTCTACTCTAAAAAAAACAGCTCCATTCAATTTCCTTTCATAAGAACTTATCAATCGTGTTACATCCAATACTTAATATACAAAAACATCAATAACAATACACTAGCGTAAGCTTATAAGGCCACACGTCGACCGATGATCGTCTAGCAATTTTACGTTCCATTGCAAGTGTTCTCATGCAGGAGTATCCAATTTCTTTAACGCGAATGCGATGAAGCAGGAATCGTAATGTTTCTCGGATAATTTGGAACTGATGTGTTATATTCAACAGTCCGTTAATAAAATCTCATTGGTATGATTATTATTCTCAAATAAGTATGAACTCAACATCCTCGGACAAGTTTAAGACTGGAGCTGATTTCAATAAAATCCTATGGGAAACGGAGGCGAGATAAAAGTGTCGCTATTATATTCGCATCACGGACAGACCACCTATCGTCAAAAGGTGCCGCCGCTCCTCGATTTTTGCAATTGCTTTGTGAACTTCTATTGAGATGAGATAGCATTAAATAGGTAAATGATACGGTCTATACTAGAGAGGATAATGAATGAGACTAAGCTGATATAGATTAGTCTCATTAATTATGCTCCTCCTCCTCCTGTATGTCCTTATTTAAGTTTCTTTCCCAAAATAGATATCTAAATTTCTTTTAACAGTGCTACAAACCTGTCTGTAGATATGATTATGATTATAACTTCATAGAAGATAAATTTGGTAAGACATCCAGTGTGATTATGATTAATGACCAGTTCGTTATAAAACGTAAATTAATATGATCTCATTTTTCCCAAATATCCATCCACCTACCCTAATGTTGACTGACAATATATCCACACAAAAAACAACAGTGGCATGTTCCACTTGTGGAGGCATTTATAGTTTATCAATTTCAAATAATTCCACAAAGGTGCCGCCTCGTGTAGAGCCCTAGACCCCTGCTGAGAACCACCAATCAATTAGACAACATGTCAACAAGTATGTCCTTTGATAGGGAGATATACCGAGGTGTCTGTTGATGTTACACAACCCGAAACCAACCGTAACGCAAACAACTTATGGTCACTACTTCCCCCCAACGTAAATTCTACACTTGCGGCTCATGGGAATGGAACTCATTTTAAATTACGAACTTTAATCGATATTGGGAAGGTTCATAGTTGTTGAGCAGCATGTAACCTTTTGTAACACGGCTGGACTCTCGCGGCGGTTCTGCATGCGATCCTTGTGTTTTTTTGTCGGACCCCGCAGACGCTGCGGTGCCTCGAAAGCCATGTTTTTGAGCGTTAATTTTATGTTCCCGAAATATTTATGACGCATAACGCGTTCATAATAACGCTGCTATACAAATGTGGGTGGCTTGGTAATAATGTATCACTTCATTATATCTCTCACTCTGGTGGCAATAATTACTAAGTCGCATGACTAGAATTCTTCTAGCGTGCCTATATAACTTTGATTACATTTTTGGTAATAAATAAGAAGTTATTTGGATGATGCAGTTACCAAAAGAATAAAGTAAGAAACGAAGCTACTGCTACTAAACGCTTTCATACTCAAACAGGATAAGTCAAACGCACAATTGACAAAGGCACATAAGTGTGCAAAAAATAACTCAATTGCACAATGCGTAATACAGTTCGCAAACATTGTAACACTATTATCGGCAAAAGGAGGTGAAGTTAACAACAAATTCAAACATTCATTGGCAACTAATCGCCCGGAAGAGCTTTGCGATCATGCACAAGTTGGCCGTGACAAAAGCCTCGACTAGGGTGGCACTGAATGTGGGCCACCGACAATAACACTACTAAAAGGCCAAACAATGTCAGAAAGCAGCCGACCCACTCCCGAAAAGATCTCATACTTACGCGCTTTATCCATCGCAAGACTTCCCTCTTCGACTTTAAATAGCACACTAACTGTTCTCTCGACGAGAAGATATTGGAATATGGAAAGCATAAAATTTTCTCACAATCAAATAATCTTGTAGCAATTCGTTCAACCGCTGCATTCTTGTTAAGCTAAATTGAAACAGAGTCAGTCATTTAAACTTAAATGCAACATTCGAGCCGTGACCGAATAAATGAAGATTTTGAATTCACCATTCGCATTTCTGTGTCAACGTTAATTAGCAATCACACTTATCAACCTCCGCATCGGCTAACTGGAGGTTGCCGTTGATAGGGACGAGATTGGATTTCTTTGACCTTCCGCCATTGCGTCGATTTTCGTTTTCAATTTTGTAGACTTTGATTGGGCAATCGTTTTAAAGAGTTTCACTGCGCTTTGTTTTGCGTTAATTGGTGTCAGTAACTTCTGACTAATTGCTTTTGCCCTTCATATTTAACGCAATCGGGAATGAAAATATTTCGCTTAGTTGAGTGCCTTTTTTTGATATGCAAATAGTAGATAAGTGAAAAGTAATTATATAGCTAGGTACAGGTGGTTGTCGCAAGGCGCATCCACATGAATAGCTTCGTGAACACGCTTCTTGTAAGGGAAAAAATAACTGATTGATTATAAATGAATTTCACACTGCGTTCTGTGAAGAGGAAAATGTATTTTGGGAGTATTTAAAAATAATTCACCCGTATAAACTTCCGATTACTTGCTAAGTACAAAAAAATGTACAAATGCAGCGTATAAAATACTCACAATAAACGCCTTGTAAATTAATTTGTCGAATGTTTATGGATGAAATACACAATTTATTCATGAACATTCTGCTTAGCGCTAACAACGGTACAGTGATAGTTTGTAATGTTTCAAGTCGATATCGTATTGTGTAAATAAATCGTAAACCCCGTTTTCACAATCATAATATGTTTCTGCTAGCAAATCAATTTCACGTAGCGACATTAATGCGCCTATAGTAAAATTTATATGACGTTTTACGTCACACGCCACGCCGCTTTCCTCCACATGAGTTGTGACTTGTGCGGACGATAACCGCACTCAGCTCACGCCGACTGCAGCCCCGGACCGCATTAACGCCACGCGGAAACGACCATTCTTTATTAGTCCATGGGAACCAGCCTATACCTAACCTATTATTTCCTTGAACATCTAAACTAAAAAATCAATTTCGAAAGGTTATCGCCCTGCGACCCAGAACCGAAGCTTGGTAAATCAGGTTTGATTGACTTCACGAGTGTTTCATATCGAGGAAAATATACAGATTCTATTACGTTTCAGATATTTTATTTGTGGCTGAATGACAATCATGTTTCGTTATTGACACGTGGTTTCTACTCTGTAACCTGTTAAAATTCATCTATAGACTAATAAAATTATCTATTACTATCCAAAATCAAGCAACAAAGAGTGGAAATGCCATCTGAATAGGCTTTCGAATTGGGCGGCGTCGACAAAGGCTGTGTCATTCCATTAAGCCTTCTTCAAGAGTGGTCCGTGTGGCCGAGGCGGGCTCGTGCCGACGCCACGAATGTAGCGCGATCGAATATCAAATCAATTCTATTATACTTTCATACAGAGCATTTGACGACCCATTTGACGTATTGGTTTGTGCAATCGGTCACAAAAGGACGTCGTCGGCTCAAATGCTCATTGTGTATTCTGTTTTATTATTGCATCTATATGAAATGAGTTTGAGACTATCATCTAAGTCCGTGGTAAATTCGTACCAATAAGGTACGAATTTAAACACATCTTTTCCTATTTCTTTTAGATCGCTTTCTCATTTTACACGTGTAGTTATGTATTAGGAAACAACAGGCTCGGTTGTCGGCACTTGGTGGAAGACAAATATTCTAATAGCCAGTGTGAAACAAGTGGCTCTCCTATTGAAGCAGAAGCCAACTGTTCAAACGACGGCAACGCCTTTCGGCATGTCAGCCCAGCGAGCCGAACTTTAAGTAATGAATGGAACAGAATATTTTATTTCTACATAATGGCGTATGTTTGAGAATGCCCTGTTTGACCTTATTAGTATTCGGACCGCGTTATGTACTGATTTGACGATTTCTTTCCTTTCTTTTATGAAATAGAGCCTTTGAGTGGACATTTTGCCGCTCTATGGACTGGACTACGGCGCTTCAACTATAATAACTACTCGTATAGCCGATCTAGAACTATCACATTAAAATTAAAATAAATCCGAATGAGTTTAACGGCATTTGTATGTAACATACTACTGTTAAGAGAGTGTTTTTTTTTCATTCTTTATTTAGAAGGTCAGTAATTACTTACACAATAATAAAAAGGATTCGTAGTTCTTAATAAATCATTTGTCATTTAATAGTAACCTACATTCAATAATAACTAATCATGCAAGTGCACGGATGATCTTACAAAATAAAATGATTTAATTTGATTCTTACCGAAGCGTTGGTTTTCAAACTTTCTGTCATACCGTGCCTAAATTATGTCTATCTAATAAAACTCTTGATCATATACGCATAGAAAACTATCGACTAACGTCTAACTCTTGAATAATAACGATCGTTTATCGCTCAGTGAGTTTTCATGCCCTCGGGTAATTGTGGTAAATTTATATTTTAATGGAACAATGATACCTTGATCGATGACCGAGCCGTGCACGTGAGCTATTTTGCGACGCGCTGCGATGATGGCGCAGAGAGACAGACGCAAGTGAAACTTTTCGTAATGACAGTCGTCACTCGGAAAAAAAAACTATATTGCAATGTTCTTTATTTGTATTTATTGTAATATTAATACTCGTGTTTAAAAGGAGACATTATGTTGAAATTATAAGTCAGACCGGGAAGTGTTGACGGTCGCGAAGCCATAAGCTGCAGGCAATGGCGATTTTGATCAGGCCTCGGTGAATTTATCAGATTTGCGTCGTGTTATGCAATCTTATCTGTAATGTAATCGCTACGAAATGTATCTCTTTAACTAGTATTCCAGTTTCGTATTAGATGAAATGACTATTTTACTCTTTTCTTTTTCACTATTTACATAAAAGAGGAAGCTCTCGATTTAATTGGAATTTATTAAAATGAATTCAAATTTTCTAATTTTAATATTTTTTTTTAATAAATTCAAAATTTTTTTTTTTGATAATTAAATTTTTTAATCAGTCTAGTAATTTTGGTCGAATACGGTAACGCGTAAGTTAAAAAAAACGCGGACCAAAAATCCCGAAGTTGGAGCCTCTAATAAATTGAATACACTCCCAGTGAGCATTTGTCCTAATATCAATTTGTTTATTAATAGATCGGCTTGAGTAATGGCAAGTGAGCCGGAGGCTCGGCGAGGCATTTCGCCGGCCGCGGGCGGGGGCGGGGGGCGCGTCATATTATGCGGCTAAAAGAGCCTGTCGGTGCCTTTGATCGCGCCGCGGTGTGCGTGTGCGCAAGATGTGCGCGGCCCTTGATATGAATGTGACTAAACTTTGATTATGGTAGTGAACTCTTTATAGAGGTCAACATTTTACGTTCTTGTAGACATGCACTTGATTAATCATTATATTATTATAAGTTATGGGAACTTTTTTTAAACAAATTCTTCGTAGATATTGCTTTTGTTATAGTTGTCTTAGGAAACATATAATAATTAAGATATTTTAGTGATATATGCCATGTAAACTATTTATGGCTCGAAATCTCTTGTGATGGAATACCCAGTAGGTACATAAATAGACTGTTGTGATGGTGTTGTTTTTTTTATAACTTATCTTTAATATTGATGATCCATATGTTAATCTGTGCAACATCTTAAGGAAAATTACAAGGTGCGCGAGAGTACGATCGGTATCGCGCATCATCGCGTCCGTCACCTAACCTCGGGCACATCTGATTGCGGCGACCCGTCATCGAACGCATTATGCGATTTTGTATCGATGGTTTCTTGAACTCTTTTTGAATTGCCTAATCAAAAGCATGTTAATCATCATTAGGATTACGCCTTTTTCTTATGTATTAAGTAAAAAATGTTTTCAGTTTTTACCTGAAAGGTATATCTTTTACCTTCATAGGTACTTCAAGTAACATTAATGCTACATCCAGTAGAGATATTCAATAGATAGGTTAGTATACAAAGATTGCGCTACTATAATAAATGCACTATTTTCAAATGTTCTTTGAACTGAGTCTTAAGTCAGATTATAAAAATCGAACACGTAGCAGTTTAAAATTTATAAAAGTAAATGACAAAATCAATGATCATTTTCACACAAATCATTGATTATCACTTTTGCGACAATAATCTCCTTCGGCTTCGCGCATTAAACAAATGTTTTCTGACATCAACAGGGTATCAGAGGGTTTGTGTGACACTAAGTCCGACTTACATTAAAAAGTCGTATAAATCGACGACGAATTAAAAATTTAAGACATTTTTAATAACACGAAAGGCTGACCGCCCGGCGCGTCGGATTGTGGCTCAGATAAAGGATGAACTAGACTTTTTTTTATTTTGGGAGACGTTTACGATTGCCCTAATTTTTGGTCAATCTTTTTGCTTTGCCGAAAAAAACTTATATGATAAATGACTATTGATAGCAAAAATTCGATTATAAGGTTTGGTACCTTATAATCGAATGATGACATGATGATTTTGTGAAAAAATCTAAGTATCAACTGAAGGATATCACGATGTTGCGAAGGTCCAACTTGAATTTACTTTAACGGAATAAATTGCAGCAACAAATTTTAATGATAATTATATAATATCCAGCAATGAAAGAAATGTTCTTGAAGATCAATCCAAACATGACGTAGAGATGTAGAGAAAAAATGAGTTCGTCGGCATTCTTCAATAACACGTGCTCTCTTTCTCTCCAAGTGCTTCCACTTACGTCTGTCCTTTTCCTCCTTTAATTTAGCTTAGGCGAAGCAGGTCATAAGTCGGAGTGACATTTTTAACAATGCAGTCGAAATGTTTTCGTATGGTAATGATTTATGTGTAAAACCGTCAGTGTGAGAGCTTTTTGGAGCAGTATTCGTTGTTATTTATACACGGTAAGCCTTTGAAACGATCTTTAAAGTTCAGCCGCAGGGGAAACAATGGAATACTCGATTTCAAAATACCTATAGGTTCAAGAACCGCACGGTACACTGCACGGTACTCCTAAACTATCTATTATTCTGTTTCCAAAGTGTGAGAACATTGGCTTCTGTTTCATACCCCATATAAAGTAATAAATTTAAGGGACCATAAAGAACTACAGTCCCGAGTCAGAAACTGTTATTCTTCAACCGAACTGTCGTCGGCTGTCATAAAAATATCGATACGGGGAAAGGACATTTGAAAACAAAAGTTACTCAAAACTTTATGCGGGGTAATAATTTCTTTTGATACTTAAAGCTCAGCCGTTTTCTAAGGGATTTTAATGTTTTGAATTTAAGGACTTCCTAATAATGAGCTTTTTCGATTAATTTTAAAATAATTTACATTTCTAACGGTTTTGACTTTAATATTGTCCATGCTTTATGGAACTTGGATGACTTTAATATCAAGTTTTCACATAAAATGGATCATTTGCGATTATGACATCTACTACTACTCCAACTTCTCCAATATTGTTCTAGAAGATGTTCGGTGATTCCTATTTTGTAGATTATTTACCGATGATAATGGGGCGTTGTCACCAGAATTTATTTGTGTTTGCTATAGCATTTTTGTATGTACCTGTCAATAAAAACATTTACAAATATACATCAGGCAATATTTAAATTAGTTACAGACATCTTCTATCATAATACCTATGTTTAGACAATAACTTGTTCGTAACTAGATCAAGATCATTTGGAAAAGTTCAAAGTAAACAATACAATAGAACCGCTTCTAGCTCGTGATAGAAAATCTTTATTGTAACGGAGACAAAAAGTTTTGTTTTTGGAGTTTGTCCTTGGTTATTTTGGATTGAGGTTTAACAATGTTTTGGTAACGAAGATCATTTCAATAGGTTTTTTTTATGGCAGCCGAAAGCGCGCGAAGATGAAATATTGCTATATTACCACCAATAAACAGCACCGAATGTTTTTATCATCTTGAAATCTTTACGTTCTTAGTTGCGCAACAAAATTTTTAAGTGAGTCCCTCTGAAGAACACAATGATTACAAAATCCTTATGTAATGCTAAAAAAATAAGCTAACTACTTTCAAATGTTGAAGAAATGGTGATATAGTTCTATCTATCAAGATAAATAATTATTAAAGAAACAACGACAATAGTAGAGAAGGCGCTAAATAAATAGTCGTTACAATTACAATATAGAAAAGTAGAAACAGATATGGTGGAAAGAAATGAAATATTATTTCAAGAGTAACAATTTTAAAGTAACCATATCATGAATTAAGAAAATCGTTACAAGTTAAATAATAGGGTTGTAATTTCTACTCAATATGCAATAATAGGACCAACAAAAACAATACGATTAACAAATATTTGGCACAGAAAAGCAAATTTTAAGCAACCAGATTTTTGAAATTAATGACTCACCTTGGAAAGAATATCCTGTGAAGTATGGAGTCATGTTCAACGTTGATACAGCCATCGACTCCGAATTTGAATATAACGAAGTAGGTAAGTTAGCTAGCACCAAATCAGTCCAAACACAAAAGTCCTGAAGATCACTCGTTCAGTATCCCACTATCACAACTTGCACGCAGACATGATGACCTTAAAGAAACGGCGTGTGTCTAATCCGTCTTGCTTTGAAGACAGCTCAGTAGCCACTGACGTGTGATGTAAAGATGTATTTCGACTCTCAAGTGTAATCTTTCACAATCAGCGGTGCAACAAAAAATGATCAAACTGGCCGCCTCCGCAGCCTTCGAGACCCCTCCGCCTGTTCTCTTGTCTCTTTCTATCACCCGAACGCTAACACCGGGGACAACTTGAAGCTATGACTTTTGCTAAGTTAATACCCTTTTATTTATTCGGAAATGCAGTTTATCAAAATTAAAGTATTCATAAAATTCAATATTTCATTTACTTTTGATTTTCCGTTACTAGTAATTTAGAAAATATTCAAAGCTGAAGCAACCGGTGAAAGAAAGAGACGGTACGATCGGTCGGATCCAGTGTCTTCAAAGCGACGAGCCAACATTAACAATGTGTGAGTCGCGCCGGAGTCGCTGTTCCGTGACGAAAAACACGAGGCGTGTTGCCACAGCGATCTATGCATACAGCGGTCGCCCATTGGTCAAAATTTATTTAGGGCGGAGTTTGTGTGCACACTATGAAAATCAACAAGTATTTCTGTGTGAGTTAATTGCATTGTGGATCGGTGTTCGTGTGAAGTACCATTTTATTCCTAATGTTGAACATTTTTCAGCAATAGCAGGAATAAATAGCATCGGCACTTTGGTGGCATTCATATTTTTTATATTTTTTTCAGTACTATCTATTACTTGACACACTTTGATAAATAAAAGGATGTAGCAGTGTGATCGTTATTTCACATTTTACTTAGTTCTTACATATTGAAGGTTGTAAATATTTTCATATAAGTCTGCTTTGTTGTTATACATTTATTTTAAAATTGACTTAATTATTGTTATTTCATATTATTATAATATTTAAATGACTGTTATTGTTTTTTTTTTCAGTATTAACCATAGGAAACATAAAATATTTTTAGTCCAACATGGACCTGACTACAAATATCATCTTCTGAAAATCTAGTCAGAAATAATAAAATATAACCAATAAGATTATCTACTAGTTTTTTTATAAAAATAAACCGAGATATGTTACTGAATTTGCAGTTGCTACCTTATTCGCGGAGAGTGTTCTGTCGATCTCGACAGGTCGCCAACGCGAAAAGTGTTAGATAAATAGCGGTAGATCCATTTAGTAGGTACATAGGTGCAGACGTCCGGACAAATATAATTAATAAGGACCTTGCATTCTTTAAAATGTAATTTTAATCATTCTTTCTTCTTCTTTGAAATTAATACCTATTTATGACACGTGTGAAGTTTTTTTAATGGGGAATATTGAACGACGTTTTTGGATCAGTTGCAGTTGCATCTTAGTAGTATTTTTTAATTTGGCTTAGCCCTAGCTTAACGCATTCACTGCCACTTCTTTTTACGAACTTTGGCCAGGTGCCACATCTGTCATTAAGGGAACATTGCAACGCACATGTGCGTTCGAGGCACTGCTGCGGGAAAGTCATCAAAACGCATATATGCGTTGGTGGCAGTTAATGCCTTGATTGTAGTGTACTATAACATACACTTACCTAATTACCGAGGTAGTTATAGTTAGGTAACGACGATTTATTTACACGAAATCAATATTTTTCATCGCAGAATCTACTTTTCTCGTCACTGTCATCCTGTTTCTACATATTACAATTAAACTATGATTACATTACCTCGATTATATGGCGTATAAGCACTAATGCATGCAAGACAGTATGCGCCCGTCCGCCTTTGAGCAAGAGACTCGTACATGCAATTCTGGCATACCTCTGACACGAGGTGCCTCTGAAGCGAGCACAGACCTTACAAACGTTTTCTGTAAGCGAGTACTGCCGAAACATAAAATGGGGTCCAAAGATGTGAGCAAGACAGAAGATCGACTATTTATGCGTGAGGGCTAAGATTATAAGATGTTCTAGTAATTTACCTAAAAGGGCACAAACATTGATCAGTTATGGTTCTACTTAAGTATTAGTCACTACTTTCAAGACTTTTACTAAGTACTTATTAGACAGAGTTTAGTGTCACTCGAATTTGCATCGGGGAACAAAGTGCTATGGTAATCTAGATATTTATGGGCGCATCTATATGTATGTTAGATACCTACTAATATTATTAATGTTGAAGTAACTCCGTCCGTCTGCCTGTTACCTTTTCACGCATAAATGCGATGCAATTTGGTATGGATACAAGTAGTTGGCGACGCAGGAAAGGACATAAATTCGGCGAAAACGTATAGATCCCGCGGAAACGCGATAACCGAAGTCCACGCGGGCGAAGTCACGGGCTAGTAGTTCTATAAGCATACTCCAATACTAAAATTACACGATATTTCTTAATAACCAGAGAGTCTTTAATCAGTTTCTCGCAATTCTTTGTTTCAGTGTCCGAGCCGAGGTCGAGTTGCATAAGCTTAATGCACCGTAAAACCAACTTTGCAACCGTTGCGCAACATATCTTCAACCGCAACATCCGGATTATTTGCAAGTTATAAATAAATACAGGTAAGTAATTGACAATAAAGGTAGATTAGTAAAATAAGTAACCCTTTTCAAGTGATAATCGTGTGGCGATCTTTCGTTGTTTTTTCCTATCTGATATAGCACAGACTGAACTACATTTTTCCACATTTATAACATTAGTATGGATTGAAAGTAAGTACCTACTGCTTGACCAATCAGAACATCGCCTAGATCTTGGAATTGGTGTTGAAAAGTGTTTGTAAATTTCTTAATCGCATCCCGCTTGATTCCGATTCTATAAAACTAGCACTGACTAGTTGGCAATCGTATTTGTATATTATTGCCTGGTATTTATATCGTAGTATGATAATTCGATTATCAGTGCCACGTCTTGAGTTTACCTTTATTGCGTTTCTTGCTCCATTTTAATTAAATGGATCTTGAGACAACACCATTTGTTCGTAAACGTTATACGAAACGTCAACTTGAAATGGAGCTCTTACTTGAGATCTGTCTGTTAATGCTGTTAAGGGCCTTGTTTTTTTTTAATCATATTTGAAGTCATTGACGATGTAGTGTGCCACAAAGGTAAGGTCCGGCGCAGGTAAGCACACTCGCAAACGGGACAGAAAACAATACGGTGTCGAATCGAAACAGAAATCGACTCATTAACACTGAACCTTGAGACTCGGCAACATTTTAATTAAAAATCGAACAACGCTTCAACGGCTTTCGCGACTTTCAAAACCCTTGATTCACCGTCTTAATTATTTACAAGTACCTTTCAAATTGTTGTTTTAAGACTCTTTACTTGCGAAATCTGTAGAAGCAAAAGGAGTTTTATAACGGCTTTGATCTAAAATAAACGAAGCATTAATGTTCAATACAAATCAGACAGTTATATACGATACTAGCTGACCCCGCGGACTTCGTACCGCCTTAAACCTCACGGAGCCCGAGACCTTTCCAACTAATGCAAAACCGTGGAAATCGGTTCGTGCGTTCTGGAGTTATAGCGTCAGGGAGGAAAACCCGACTTATTTTTATATAGTAGATAATCAACTTCAAAGTATATCAATAGAACGTTTTATAATAGATCTTATTTATGGAAGGACAAATCTAAAGAAAAAAACACCCAACCGCAACGTTTACCATACGATCCTTAAATAACGGTCTGGAAAATTTCTACTAATTATTTCCGACCAGCAAAAACCGTCCTTTGCTTACCCTAGCAATTAGTTGACACTCCACGGGCTATTAAGAATCTTCATACGAGCGATGCGTCGCGAGCGCAGAGTTGACAAAAAAGGCGTGAAATACGCGCTGAAATCGCTGCGTGCACGCTTCAGGCCCCATTTCCCCGCAAAGACACCGCTGAAAGATCGCCGGCGAATATTCGCCGCACACGACGACGGGTTTTTTAGTTTATTCACTCTTTTTTCTTGTCTGCCGATGTGAACCGGTGGCACTGTAAAGAAAAAACATCTCAATGCACTTGGGTCAGTCAGTGAATTCGAGTCAATTCAACCAAATTTCCGATTACTTAGTGCATCTTCTAATAACAAGGCCCATACAGATTTGATTTGAAGTTGCTATAGAAACTTATTGTTACCTATTGTTAACCATTCATCCATTGGTTCCGCATAGGTCTGATACTAAACCTCTGTATAATCACCTGAATTCCTACAAACGGTTTTTAATCACGCAAACTCGTTCTATTGGGCCTAGTGAGTATACTATTTGGAACATGAGAACTCAGGCAATTAAGTGTAGGTATCCACGCAAAATTCTGTTATGGCTAAACTCTGATATAGGTAACTAAAGCTGATATTGTTAGGTACTCCTTCCACTTATTTACATGTTTCATTTTGTTTTTACGAGTACCTACAAGTCGCATTTTAGAGGCATCAAAACGTACAGAAGTACCTACGACGATTTAGAGATCATCTTTGATAAATTATGAGAAATTACTTAACACTGTATCAAAATTTAATTTTACTAAATAATGTAGAAATAAACAAGTTAACATGAACCACAACCACATAACGTACGAACAAGTTTTAAAAGCGATTGATCGCCATTTATTCTTTTTGCGATAAGAATCGAGCCGGCCGATTTCAAACGGACCCGCGTTCCAAAGTGTATTCAAATATACACATTTTTTATTGTTTACTGGCTATCGGCGTATAAACGGCCAGTGACTCATTGCTGCTAAATAAAACGCAGTCGTTTTTTTGCGGTTGGTACAGACGCGGATGCGTTGACGCTACGTAGTTACCTAATTGATTAGGTAGGTATTATTTTGAGATCGGCGCTCGCATCGAAGGTTAGGATGAAATAATACACATTTGATGCGAATCTGAAACATATGACCACCAACACAAAATCATTACTTTTTAACCAAGTCTGTGATAGGTAGTTATTATAGCGACCTCAATTACAGCGACTACAATTGGAACCCTACCTCGGTACTTTAATGTACATTCGGCTTTATTTGTTGTCGTTGTTTGAACGTAGTTTTTTATAATTTGATTATTTCTCTAACGATAGGTACCTACACGGTAAAATGATTTAGGAAGGTTACATAAAAAATATTTTAGTATAATTAATGATGAATTAATTTTGCTAGATAGGTAGTGTATCTCTGTATTATTAACAAATATTTAATGAATTAGTCATTGAAACATTAAAATTGGCTCAAAATATTCCTTTTCACATATAGGGTCCAGCAAAACGCTGTGACTATATTTTAACCACAGTACCTATCAGCTATCGTGTTTTTTAGGATTCGAATTAGTAAAAAAACCCTCTCGTGATTAGAGGAGGCCTATGCCCAGCAGTGGGACGCAAATAGGTTGTAGTAGTAGTAGTAGTAGTAAAAAATATGGCCCAGTATGGGATTGATGGTATGAGCGACACAAAAGGTGTCCCCATACACTTTTTTTACATCCCAGAGCGTGTCACTCCTAAACAATTATTTGTGCCCCTTGGTCTTGATCCGTAGTAATGACTATGCAGATCTCAAGCAAGATTTATACCCCAAGTTGACATTTTGTACTACTGAGGTGGTACCAAATGTGATCCCAGGACAGACTCTGTCCGACAGAGGTCATGCTCAAGATCGGCTACCAGGTCTATTACTACGGATGATAATACTCTTGCCGTACCAGACTGTAAATTCCAAACTGGAATTGTCTGGCTGGGGGGTGCCTATGTTCATGTTCATGTTCTAAAAAAAAATATCTAAAACTGACACTGTAGTTAAAATATCGTCACAACGTTTTGCTGGACCCTTATATAATATGTAGCTGGATCTCATTATCTGATTACAGTATTGAAAAGGGTTCTTAAATATTTACGGATAGTTAGACGGAATTTTCTTAAGAAATTCTCACAATAGCGCCCACGAGGATAAAATGGGACAATGGCGCAGAAATTAATACCGTCTTGTCATAATAAAGGCCGTCTACTTATCATCCTGAACTTTTTACTTTTCAACTATGGTTTTAAAGATAAATAAAGTTGTATTTCAGTTGCAAATATAGCCCAAACCCTCTCGTGATGAGAGGAGGCCTGTGCCCAGCAGTGGGACGCAAATAGGCTGTAGTAGTAGTAGTAGTTGCAAATGACTTTTGTAATTTAGTAACAACTATATTAATTACTAGCTTCTGCCCGCGACTTCGTCCGCGTGGAATTTGTTAATAGCCTTCCCGCGAGAACTATGCATTTTCTCGGGATAAAAAGTAGCCTATATGTTATAAACTACCCCCATACCAAATTTTGTTTCAATCCGTCCAGTAGTTTTCGAGTTAAATCCGGACATACATACATACATACAGTTTTTTTTTCTAAAAATCGTTATTTTGTTTTCTGTATCGTTCGTATAGTCCCTTTGACTTGATAGTTTCTTTTAATTTTCAATTTTCAGCCGCGACTTCTTCTACAGAATTATTATTTATTATATGTATAGATTTTTCCTTTTTTTTCTCTGATTCATTAATCTCTTATGAATAAATAGTTTAGTGCCAAAATTCATTATTCAGGTAATAGCAGACTGGTTTAAAGAATGTTTTAGTGAACTCATCAATCATTTCCTTTTTACTGGACAATAGGCAGGTAATCTAACAGTAGGTAATCTGCATAACGTGTTTCTTGAAAGTGTTTGTAATCTAGGATTTCTTTTAATTTTCAATTTTCAGCCGCGACTTCTACAGAATTATTATTTATTATATGTATAGATTTTTCCTTTTTTTTCTCTGATTCATTAATCTCTTATGAATAAATAGTTTAGTGCCAAAAGTCATTATTCAGGTAATAGCAGACTGGTTTAAAGAATGTTTTAGTGAACTCATCAATCATTTCCTTTTTACTGGAAAATAGGCAGGTAATCTAACAGTAGGTAATCTGCATAACGTGTTTCTTGAAAGTGTTTGTAATCTAGGATTATAATTAAATTTTTCCCGTTCCCGTGGGAATATCGGGAAATCCTTTCTTAGTGTTCCCCTACGCTCCCCAAGGAACCTGCATGCCAAACTTCAGTTCTCTACGGTGATCCCCGCGACCTAATCATTAAAATGTAAAAATCCCATTTTTTCCCGTTCCCGTGGGAATTTCGGGAAGTCCTTTCTTAGTGCTCCCCTACGCTCCCCAAGGAACCAGCATGCCAAATTTCAGATCCTTACGACGTTTCCCGCGACTTCGTACGCGCCTAAAAATTTAAATGTAAAAATGCTTTTTTTCCCCGTTCCCGTGAGAATTTCGGGAAATCCTTTCTTAGTGCTCCCCTACGCTCCCCAAGGAACCTGTATGCCAAATTTCAGCTCTCTACGACCAGTATTTTTGGCTCTGCGTTGATATGTCAGTCAGTCAATCAGTCAGTTTCTTCTTTTATATATTTAGATAGATAGATAGCTGTTTCCCGCGACTTCGTACGCGCCTAAACATTAAAATGTAAAAGTCCCATTGTTCCCGTTCCCGTGGGAATATCGGGAAATCCTTTCATAGTGCTCCCCTACGCTCCCCAAGGAACCTGCATGCCAAATTTCATCTCTCTACGATGATCCCCGCGACTACGTACGCGCCTTAAAATGTAAAAAACCCATTTTTTTCCGATCCCGTAGGAATTTCGGGAAGTCCTTTCTTAGTGCTCCTCTACGCTCCCCAAGAAACCTGCATGCCAAATTTCAGCTCTCTACGATGATCCCGCTACTACGTACGCGCCTTAAAATGCAAAAAAAACATTTTTTCCCGTTCCCGTGGGAATTTCGGTAAGTCCTTTCTTAGTTCTCCCCTACGCTCCCCAAGGAATCTGCATGCCAAATTTCAGCTCTCTACGACCAGTAGTTTCGGCTCTGCGTTGATATGTCAGTCAGTCAGTCAGTCAGTCAGTCAGTCAGTCAGTCAGTCAGTTTCTTCTTTTATATATTTAGATAGATAGTTAGCTGTTTCCCGCGAAATCGTACGCGCCTAAACATTAAAATGTAAAAATCCCATTTTTCCCGTTCCCGTGGGAATATCGGGAAATCCTTTCATAGTACTCCCCTGCACTCCCCAAGGAACCTGCATGCCAAATTTCATCTCTCTACGATGATCCCCGCGACTACGTACGCGCCTTAAAATGTAATAAACCCATTTTTTCCCGTTCCCGTAGGAATTTCGGGAAGTCCTTTCTTAGTGCTCCCCTACGCTCCCCAAGGAACCTGCATGCCAAATTTCAGCTCTCTACGATGATCCCCGCGACTACGTACGCGCCTTAAAATGTAAAAAAAACATTTTTTCCCGTTCCCGTGGGAATTTCGGGAAGTCCTTTCTTAGTGCTCCCCTACTCTCCCCAAGGAACCTGCATGCCAAATTTCAGATCTCTACGATGTTTCCCCCGACTTCGTACGCGCCTAAACATTAAAATGTAAAAATCCCTTTTTTTCCCGTTCCCGTGGGAATTTTGCAAAATCCTTTTTTAGCGGATGCCTACGTCATAACATCTACCTGCATGCCAAATTTCAGCCCGATCCGTCCAGTGGTTTGGGCTGTGCGTTGATAGATCACTATATCAGTCAGTCAGTCAGTCAGTCACCTTTGAGTTTTATATATTTAGATAGACTATTAAGATCAATAATCCAATTTCCGCCTTAACCCTTTGACACAAGCTTAATAGGTAGTTAACTCGGCCCGAAATGTAATTATCAGTGTGTCTCTTACCTACTCCACATTATTTAACGAATGTCGTTCTTCTGGAAAAATTATTTACCTCTCTTTTCATTGTCACGAGCATGACAAGGACGAAAAATACCGACACTAGTTCACCCTGCATGCCTCCGAGCCACACATGTCAGTCGAGTTCCCTTTAGTAATTAGTCATATTAGGCATGCTTTATTCGGTTCTACATCAATTAGTCAAAGAATGAGAATATAAACATATATTATCTGTGTTCAATAAATTTAAACCTTTTTTTCAAAAAACTATTC
The DNA here is from genome assembly GCA_963971205.1 of Aethes cnicana. NCBI lineage: Eukaryota > Metazoa > Arthropoda > Insecta > Lepidoptera > Tortricidae > Aethes > Aethes cnicana. The sequence continues at coordinate 7,085,758 of OZ020287.1, read as the reverse complement.
AAAGAAAAACCAATTGGAATCTAGTAAATAAATGCAGTATGTACCTACCTACTCGCAGTTTTATCTAATAATTTAACACGCTTCAGCTGAAGGTTGCAATCAGCTAAAATTCTCAATTTACAGTTACTAACGTGAATGGTATTAAAATTAGGTTGATGTTACATTTTCAAATGAGATCGTAATCTGCGGAATGGTAAATGTTGTGAAACGGGCGGTAAACGAGGTTTAACGCCCCGTGAGCCCGCCCTGTGTGAAAAACAAACACTCCCAAATATTTCCAAATGACATGTAAAATTTTTCTGTGTCACGATGAGATATTGTAATGATCCGTTACGAGAAATATAATGCGGCTCATGCAAGAGCGACATTACTGTGTGGCCCAAAAACATAACGATTAGCGACCATAGGATTTTAAACGAATGAAAAAAAAAAATTGTACTAGCCCGCGACTTCTCCCGCGTGGAATTCTGCTATCGCGTTGTCCTTCACCGGGACTCCAATCGTCACCGTACCAAATTTCATCGTTTCTGAAAAATATTTTCAATGTTTGTCTTGGTAAAGTGCCAGTCGCACATTGTGATTGCTACTATATATTTACTACCTACTTACGTATTTTCATGCTATTTATACGTACATCACCAAAATAAATTACTTAATGACAGAGCATAGGCATAAACTGTTCTTACCTACTGAGTTGTGTAGGCAAAAAAGACGTTAGATAAAAACCTACACCTACGTCTGTAATTTTCATTATCCAAGTTGTCAGTCATTTTAGAAGTAGGCAGCCAGTTTTTCATAACTTGCGCCGCACGCGATCGCCCTTTGAGACATGTGTGGCGACGGATTAAGGTCTATAATGGCACCTTCCTAAAGAAAATGCCGTTCACTGTGAATTGAATAACTTAATGGGGAACACACGGAAACACTATACCTACCCGCTAAGCACGTAGATATGTTAGAAGAGACAAGCAAGAAGAGTGGCCTTCTTAGTAAGCTCAGATTTTGGTTCATATTCTAAATAACTAAGTGTAGATCTCACATAAAATATTAGCAAATTCTAATTGAAATTAGACGATTTGGATTAATAGTAGTAATTGATTGTGCATTGTGGCAATTATCAAAGCTTTGTATTTTCAATACGCGCATACCACTTTAGTATATTGAAAATGCGTTAGTTATTATTTTCTGATTATAAAGTAATCGGATCTATATGTATTGTACTAAAAGTTGACAATTAACTCTGTTAGACAAAAATAGATTCAGTAAATATTACACGAATGAAGACTCAAATCAACTGCAAAATACTAAGCACACAGGATTGTAACGTGCAAATACTGAAACATGTTTATCGGCGTGTAGTCAAAGGAGCTCGCTTCCGCGGCCGGTTCCCCGGATATTCAATATTGACTCTTCGACAGTGCGCTGGAGTTCTATTGAATTGTTCTCTATTATATACATAGCTCTATTTCCATTTGTTGTGGTAAGACTATCGGTTTGGGAGACCTGTGGGGTTTTCAATTACTAGCTGATATAGCAAAGTTTGTACCTTTATGTTGCGATTATTACGGTAAAAGAAAACTTTAACGACTTGTAAAAGAAAGTAAGTGCGTGCTATTTTGCTACTTTTAGATTATTCGTATAATTGGGATTAATAACTTAGAATAGTAACCAAACTTGTATGAATATCCTACAAATTTAACCCCAAAGAGAAACATAAAACTTGCCTTGGTCTCTTTAGAAAAATGTAAATTACAATAACCTATACATTAACTGCAATCGCAGAAGCGTGCAGGTTTCCTCACGATGTTTTCCTTCACCGAAAAGCTCAGTGGTAAATTCAAATTGAATTTCGCACATAAGTAAACTTAGAGGTGCGAGCCGGGATCGAACCCCCGACCCTCGGCATGAGAGGCGGTAGGGCGAACCACTAGGCCACCACGGCAATTATTTTTTTTGCGAAGTATTTCAAAGATGTGTGTGAAGTCCCCAATCCGCACTGGGCCCGCGTGGGGACTATAGCCCAAACCCTCTCGTGATGAGAGGAGGCCTGTGCCCAGCAGTGGGACGCAAATAGGCTGTAGTAGTAACTGCAATCTCCTTGAATCTGATTAACTTGAAGTCTCTTCTAGTTCCAAGCTATATTCTCATGCTCGACGCTCCATATTTAACACATTTGACTTGTTTCCACAAACACGCGCGGCGGGGGCGTGTGGCGGCGTCATCACACACTTTTTTCTTGCCTTTTTTCTGTCGGCATCTCTCCGCTTGCCTCGCCAACTAATGACTTTAATTAGCCCTCTCACATGTTATTAATTCTTCCGAGCTGACGTTTAGTCAACTCGATTGAGGAAGGTCGCGCTTGTTGTTTTGACACCTGTGAATTATTTCATACATACCTTACGTGCATGTAGGAGTCTATTGTGAAGCGGGCTCTGTTTTTATTCAATTAAAAGAAAAAAATGGGTTGGAAGTTGATGTAGTGACTAAACTAGAGAAGGTTGGAAGAATTGGACCCATTAAAAACCCATTTAAATGTTGTAAAGCATAGCCGTAGTCCTTTACGTGTGTTGGCAAGACATGTGGAAAAATTATGAGCGATTTTTAAATCTGTCAGTAAATAATATTCAGTGTTGGTAGCTACACTGGTAGCAGTGGCGTGCACAGAGCTTTTAGACAGGGTAGACAACAAAATATAAAATAATATTAGACTTCCCAAATAGATACCTATTCAGCATATTTTCTCGTCTTTTCGATTAATAATGGCGTACTTATATCAATCCAAATATCCATGTACCTAAACAAAGAAGCAGAATAATCAGTGCACCCCGGGGGCCCAGAATAGTATTAGTAATTCGTATTCAAACTCGATTATCTTACCGATTGTACCTACACCGGCCTTATTCGATTAAAACTTGCTAAAAGAAAGTTTTAAAATAGCACCATTTTCAATGGTTCATAGGCACAGCACACACCCACTAAATAATTATCGCAGTTTTTTTTCAAAATAATCATTGTAAAAAAACTTTCCTGGTTACGACTATCAATATTTTCAAAGCACAAGAACAAACCAAACACCATCATTTCAGCCCAAATTTAATTTAATAATCAAAACAGATAAATAGAAAAACGACAAATAATATTAAACAACCATACATACAAAATGCATAGCAGAAAATTGCATGGAAAGCTTCCTACTCCTTCCCGACTTTCTGTTTGTTCCAATTTCTGCCACGGCATGCGCTGCGATTACTTCGAAAAGACATGTCTAAACTCCGCCGGGATGCGTGCGTTTGTTTCATACGTATCCCGCTAGTTGGCGCTGTCGTCGTGCACGCTGCCAATATGATGACGCACGTATGAACGTTTTCAGACGGAAGACAGAATAGTATCCGTCTTTCTCGTTGAACGTACGTAGCGGCGCTAGTATTGAAATTGCGACTGTCTTCGGATGTAATTATCGAGTACAGAACAGTACAAAGGATACGATGATAACCCAAAATACCCGTAATTCTTAAATCACAAAACATCTATTGGTAGATGGGGCTGTTTTGTGATTTAAGAATTTAAGTTAATGCGTAATGCGCTGATATTTTATATGTAGATGAAGCTATTAGGTATCATAATAAAGCAAATTACATAACGTTGGGGTAGGGCAGACAGTGTCTTTTTGTCTGTATGGAGTGCACGCCACTGACTGGTAGATACAATGTCCGGCAAAAAAAATACCGGCATACATGTCGAATCTAAGAGTAAATCTTGGAACCTTCGAGATTAATACAGGAATCGCGAATGCAGCCCAGATATTTGGCCACACAAGGGACAGGACAAAATTAAATGTACGGAGCTGACTACGGTACGGTACGGTAGTACGGAGCCTTTACTATTGGGAGAGGTACATGACGAAGAAGTGTACTTACAAAGTTCAAAGTTTACTTGAAATTCGCTTGGGTTACTACCTACTCTACCTACTTATAAATACCTATACAGAATGTATCAAAATCGAAAGTTCCTTGCCATAATATTCCAATATAGGTACACCTAATGGGGGTTGATGATCTCACTACCCTCGATACTTTGTCAAAGGTGGCGTGATGTGACCTTGAAGGTCACTAACGCTCTACCTACGCCACGCCGCAAGAGAACATAGACGTGACAATATGACGTGAGGTATGTATGTAATGGGGTTTAATTGATCGTCATCAAGGAAACCAGACCTATACCCAGCAAAACGTAAATTTATTTCACCAAAAATACCCTCTTAGATGGGATTTGAAATTAGTGACACTTAATACCTACTCATCATCGTCATTTAAGCCAAAAGACGTCCACTGCTGGACAAAGGTATCCCCAAAGATTCACAACACCGACCGGTCCGTCCCTCACGCATCCATTGTACTTATCCCTTCGATCTTCACTAAAGCCGTGTTCCTATATCCAAAAAACGCCTCGTTTTGCCTAAGGACGGTTAAAATTTGACAGATTGTCAAAGATTTGAGAGTCCGTAGGCAAAACGAGGCGTTGTTTGGATATAAGGAACCCAGCCTAAGTCATCACTCCATCTTGTAGGAAGCTTGCCATTCGAGGACTACATAAATATTCATATTAATGCAATATTCTCAAGGCGATGGCCACCGAAAAGTAATTTCCAATTCAAGATACCACTCACCACACATTAAAGGATAATTTACCATTTCAACGGAGCATGAGAGGGTATCAATAACTAAAGAGTGGGAAAAGAGGGCGGACCAAGGAGTAGGGTGATATTTTCAAGTATTTCATATTTATAAGTACTACCCTTCCAATACTTGAGTAAGTTGTTAGTTAAAACAATAAATAATTGACCAAATAAGATACTGGTTCGTTCATTTAAATAATTTTCAGGTGTTTTTACTAGATATTATGACTTTATGACAGCACATTCATTTTGTTTGTCAATTTTAAATGAGTATAAAGTTTTATCATACTTTTATGTGTTTAGGTAGTCATCGTCTTCGTCATATCGCAAGATGGGAAGCGCTGATGAGGCCTTAGGTTTAGCTAACCGGTTCGGTTCACCATATTTGTTTGTGTATATTTAAATGGTCGTTGGCATGCACATGGATGTTACAATTACGATGATACGACGTCGCGATGAACATAAATACTTCTTATTACGGAACTGAAGGTACTAATACCGGTGATACCTGTTACTGAGTGCGAGTATAGTGCACATGTAAGCCGATTTGCGCTGGAGATGGTGAAAGTGGTCACTTTCCAGCTCTTTAACAACGCGCGACGAACAATGGCCACTGCCCGGGCTCTTTGCAGATAAGTAAAGCACCGACCTAGCTATACACACGTACTAGTCGTGTTTGTAGAGATTGTGGTAGAGTTGACGTACGAGCAAGTTTCAGTTTTATTTACTCCCGACACAAAAGGGGAGAGTGGGGGTTTGTTATAAGTTTGAAAGTGTGTATCTGTTCATAGCTTCGTAGCTTCGAAACTTGTTTTTTTTTTTGCTATATATGTGAGTTAATCGAGTGTTCTTTTCTTAGCTGTATTTGAAAAAAAGTCGTTTTTTATTACTTCGGAAATTATCGGTTATTTTCTGATATCGTATGTCGTCGATGTAGTTTGAAGTTTCAAGACATGTTTTAGTAGGTACACTGCGACATACATGACATATATGTAGGACATAAAACGCACAGTTCATCATCATTTACCCTTAATGTCACATTGCATGGGATTAACACAATGTTACTTTAATTTCCCATTTCCCTCTATAGATCATCTCCATATTAAGATGATTTGATCTTTGATAATTGACAAATAAATGGTCAGGACAATATCAAAATGTTTTGGAATTATTTCCAAAACATGCGACTTGGATTTCAAACCTAGAGAGGTAGAGGCAGGGCTTGTAACCGGTTTTTGCCCCCATACAAATAAACCGGTTTTCTTATCGTTCTTTCGTTTACTATTTCATGTTTAATAAGGCTATAAAATAATACGAAGTACGAATAACCTAAATACACTCTGGAGTTCCGCATAAATATTATAAAATAATTCTAAATATTTGGCTATTTCGGGGTTTTTTTAATTAACCGGTTACAAACCTTGATGATTCATACTATGCGCATGCTAAACCTCGAGTTTTATCTCTATGTGACAGAGGAATGGTTACAACGTTATGATCCCAAGGCCCGCAGCTTAGGAATGGGGCAGATTCTCGCATACAGTATTATAGTACCTATTTACTTAGTACACTGTAGATATGTAGGCACTCCGCAAACAGTTATTAGGTACTGTAGCGGGATTTTAATTCAAGATCCTCTACTAATCTTCAAAGAAATCCTACTGCTCGAAAATATTCTTAGATTAATCTATACGAATCATCCGAAATTTCTGGAACATCATTTCACGTAAGGAATATTAGATTTAATAAATTAGATACGTAGACGTATACGAGTAAATACCTAATGTGAAAATGTATTGTGATATTTCTTATACCATCCTTTAATATTTTCCTAAGGTGGATCCAAATTTCAATTATAAATGTAGCCCATCTATAACCCTCGAGAGCCGGCCTGATTGCCGGCTATTTGTCCCTTTGGTATTTGCATAGCCTCGAAATTTGTACGGGATTAATTTAATACCTTCCGTCATACCTATTGAAATTTAACCTTCAAAATAATTTTACATTGCTGAATAGTTTTATTACGCCATTTATTTAGCAATTCATATTTCGAATTTGCTAAGACTTAAGTCTTGTTGAAACGTCCTAGTTATGTAACGTATATAAAGCGTTTGTCTTTATTACTGTCTTTTTGCCGCCTTAAATAAAAATAAACATTATGTGTGACTTTTCATATAAAAGGCCACACATAATGTTTATTTTAATATTATTAGCTATATAGCTAACATGAAAAGCTTGCATCCGCTACTGTGGCAATGTAAAATTGTAGCGCAATAAACGCTATACCTAATGCATGTTCTATTCAAAGCCTTTATGGCGTTATGTCACGTCTTACTTCAGCGCTACGCAATGCAAAAGTCACCGTATTATAAACATCACATAGAATACCGGTACCAGGCACCTATTAATGTTTTTTTTTGTTATTAAATGTAGGTATTAATTATTTACCACCTTATTTAAGTGTCCCATCGTGCCAAATCTATAAATAAAAATAAGCATGCACTCAATCAACACACATTCCAAAACCTCTTCAAGTACAATGCATCAACGAAAACTGTCAAACATCAAATAACACAAAACACCTCTCCAGTGGCTCTTCAACCCTGTTTTTCTTGTCAAGCCCAGTAGGCTTCTTTCTAGCTAGCTGGCAGTCCCCAGGCACCACTCGATTTTGTTTTGACACACGCCAAGTAGTCTGCATGTAGTTGCCACTGGACACGAGCGCCCCTTTTCACAAAAACTAAATCGAAGAGGGTTGAATGAGATTTTTTACCGTATCATGAATGAAAGTCACAATAACTGAACATGAGTCAGGATTTTAGAGAAGGCACTCGATATAAAAGTTTATTTAAAGTTATGCATTCATTGTATTACACTGACTACACTGTAAAATTAAATCTGATTTAATGAAATCGTAGCCTTCGCTTTAAGTTTTTTTTTTTCATGGAACATATTGAAGTCATTTGTAATGCGTCTTAACTTAGGTTTTTAAAGCTTAATAAAAAAAGAGGTCTCAAACTTAATTGTGACCAAGCACCAAATTTTGTAAAACAGATAACTTCTTCTTCTTATTTAGTCTGCGTTCGCTCATAATTTGCTACCCTACCTATTGGTAAAGTCTAGTTTCATAAATAACAACAACAAAAATACTCTTTATTGAACACCATTAACAAAACACGGAAAATACAGAAAGAATACACAGTTAACAGATAAATACATAGAACGAGTCTATTTAATAAAGTGTATGAAAGGTTTAAATAACAACACAACTGATGATTTTCTTTGCCGATGCTACTTAGCATTAATGAATAATCAATTAACTCATGATAAAAAAAACACATTCCGCTCTAAGTTTGCCAGTCCATCCTTCGAAAGTAACTGTGTCTGTCTACTACTACTACTACTATAGCCTATTTGCGTCCCACTGCTGGGCACAGGCCTCCCCTCATCATGAGAGGGTTTGGGCTATAGCCCCCACGCGGGCCCAGTGCGGATTGGGGAATTCACACACATCTTTGAATTACTTCACAGATGCGTGCAGGTTTCCTCACGATATTTTCCTTCACCGAAAAGCTCTTGGTAAATTCAAATTGGATTTCCCACGTAAGTAACCTTAGAGGTGCGAGCCGGAATCGAACCCTCGGCATGAGAGGCGGTAGGTCAAACCATTATGCCACCATAGCTTTTTTGGCTTTTGTGTCTGTCTAGTGTATATTAATTATACAAACTATCTCAAAAACGGTACCCGTACGTGGTACGTAACTCTCCCCCAGAAACGAACTTCCTCAAACCATCATGATGGGACAGATAGCCTGGAGACGAAGAGTGAAGAGACGCAAGATGTCATGGCTCCGAAAAATCAGGTAGTGGATCGGCATCAAGACAGTTGTTCAAAAAGCTGACTGCCGACTTTCAGTAAATGAAGAGGCACTTTTTTTATATACCAATGGTATAGGCAAACGAGCGCACAGCCCACCTGATGGTAAGTGGTCACTGCGGCCCATGGTCACCGAAATCCTATGATCCCCCATTAAGAAACCATAAGATCTCGAATGCGTTGCCTACCCTGAGGCCTAAGATGGTATGCCTCTGTGCTAGAAATTTCACCGGCTGCCTTAACCCCCTACCGGAACACAACAGTGCGAGCACTGCTATTTGGCGGCAGGTTAGCGGGGAAAGATGGTGGTACCTCCCCGGACAGACCCAGCACCAGGTCCTACCACTAACAAAAGAAGCACTAAAAGAAGAAATGTGCAAAAAAACGATTTAGCTATGTCTTATGTCTGGGAATACTCATTTTTAACTATTTTCACTCGAGCAAAGTTCGATCGCCGAAGTAAGAAACATTAAGGTCGAAAAAAGGGAATAGTAAATTAAACGTCCAGGCAAACAGCTATAAACATCTAAAAAAATAACAATGTTTTCTAAGAGAAGATAATAAAATATTTCAGCAATATCGGGCCAATATTCCTGTCGAATTAGAGTTATGTAAATAAGTACCTTATTTCGTTTTCTCGTAAGTAGATACAAGCGGCTGTTGACTTCACATAATAATGTGTTCACTTCACATTTTCATCTCAATACCGGATGGCTGAAAATTTGAGTACTTTAGACGTATGGGAACTCCCGTAACCCTATTTACAATCTCGAGTATTGCCCCTGAGGGTTATTCACTCGAAACGAGAGTCATCTTCCGGAGGCATTATCCGACCTCTTCGACCCATAGTAATAAGGCCTCGCCCTCGTCCTAAATAAACGAAAAAAAAACATCTGGGAAAAGTCAAAGCATATAAAACATCTCATGAATAATTAGGTATTCTATTACACGAAACATTTTATTTCTGATCTCGTAAATTAACAATAATTTGTAAACGTTTCCGAAATCAATCCACGAAAAGTGCTCAAGTCTCGAGAACTACCTAATTCGAAAATTTCCGTTCAATTGCTTGAATAAGTTTTTCTTTCATTCTTAACACTTTGCTTGCCTATGACATTACTCGCTGTACTCAGACACTTCTCAGTCGCAATATAAATTAGATATTTAAAAATACCTTACCTACATAGTGTATGTAGGTCATCAATACCCAATGGGACACTCAGTACTTTCCATGGCCAGATAGGTCTAATGCTATTGGAATACAGGAATTCCTGGAACTATCTCAATTACGTTGAGGGAAACACAATAAAGGTTGGTAATAAAAACACACGCTGTTTATCCAAGCCACACTTTCGCGACGAAAACTTAAGAGGCGCGTCACATAAAATAGGTCTTTAATGTGCAGGCTTTTAAGGAAATTAAATAAAGGTTCACTATAACGTTTATCGCTAGGATACACTGAAACACAACCGCATTGCGGCTTCTACGAGCAGAAATTGTTTTTCGTATAATGCAAAGCTTGTTTAAGTGCAAAATGTTAAAGCTGAAGTTTATGGTCAACCATTACGTTCAGAGACAATTTGTGACTTTAATAATGGTACTTTAATTTTAAGGTGGCACTAATATTTATCTTTAGCCTTTTGCTCAAGTTTTATACCTCAATCAGACCTCCATTAGTTTTAAATAGTGTTATTTTGCGTGTGTTGCTCTTTTAATATAATTATGTTTGTAATTGCTATGGAACCTGGTTCTGGAATAAAAACATCGATTGATTGATTTACATAATGTAATATGTATGAAGAAGAAATCATTTAAACATGACATTTTTAATTTATTCTTCAGTTTTGTTATTGCAAAAGAAATCTTGGAAAATAAAAATGAACTTGAAAAAGGAAATAATTATAAAATAAAGTTTCTGAATTAGCTTTATCGTAAGAGGTTTTAAAATTTTCGCAAGTGAAAATGGGTAATCAATTTGTTTTAATTGTTCTCGCTTTAACATGTCAATTATTTTCACCGTCGCGTAACGGTGAAAATCAAGGAATATATTACTCTCTAATGTGAAAATAATTGACATGTAAGAAGCGTACGCTTCAGTAAAACTTCATAAATAAACTATATGCTTGCAACATTTCAGGAATGATCATTGAAATTAAACATAATATGTTTAGAAAATAAGAATAGCACTCGGCCGGTACGGTACTCGTCCATACAAAAATTACAAAAAGAGAAAACGTTTTTCGACTTATAATTAATACATTACAGACCTAGGGTGGTGAATTCGTAAATGTCCCAGATCGCAGGTTTCTGTGGCCCGAACCGAAGGTGAGGGCCATAAATATGCGATCTGGGGCTTTACGAATTACCGCCCGTGGTTTGTCAAAAGTTTTACGTCTTGCCTTGGCCAAGAAGTGAGATTTTCTCTCCGCGTAGCGGGCAGAAAATCCCACTTTACGGCCAAGGGTGATGTAATAATCCAATCTCCTTGATTTTTTAGTATGGTATTGACACAACGAAATACTAGGTTTATAGGTTTTCCTTTTTTTTATTTGCATGAACTTTGAATCCATTGCAAATAAAAAAAAAGAAAACCTATTAGTATATTTCATTGTGTCAATAACATACTAAAAATCATGGAGATTGGAAAAATGGAAAATATTTAGAAGTGGAAAACGTTTTCTCTTTTTGTATGAACGCGTACGTACTATTCTTCCCTCTTAAGTAGATTATTTACATGCGATTTGATATTTTATACCACTTTAATTAGATGCTAACCCTCGTTAATGTAGGTATTCTAAATAAGCTTACACACAACAGCAATGAAAACGGGTCACTTTGTATGGAAAATCCTATAGTGAGTGGTTGAGTGTATTTCACCGACTTTAATTTTATCCTTTTGCTGCGCTGTTACACTTCTTGAGTCTTGAGTCTTGGTGCAATCTACGATATTCCATTTTCGAATCAGCGGCCGATCACAAACAGCTGACTGTCGGGAACTTCGCAAAGACCCCCAAAGTTGGACGCGGATCGAATCGGACGCTGGGTCTACGTATGGACGCAATGCATCCGTACAATAGTCGATAATTTGCATGACGATTTTTTAGACGCATTTATACTGAGCAGCTGCAGTAAGGGATGCTGCCAATGATGAGTTCGTATTCAGTTTTGCGGCTCGCCTATCGTTTGGTTGACTGTGCTTCAGCTGAGAGTGTCTTGTTGCTTTATGAAAAGAAAATACAAATTATTCCGTTGAACTCGTCATTTACTCATAAATTTAGATTTAGTTACTTTGGTGATATTGGATACTAATATATATACGATTATTTATGGTTATAATGTACCTAATAATAATTACCAGTGATAAATTACGCAACGATTTATTTTTTACAAAAAAATTAAGATAAAAGTGCTAGGAATTGTAGATTACTGTGAATAAAAAGAGACTGAACATAAAAAGGCTTTCAGTTTTAATCTAATTGAAAAATAAAATTCTGTAAGCGCTCTTTGACAATAGACTATTGGTTCACTCGTTCAACATATAATTTAAATTAGGACGCAAAAGAAATGACAGGCTTCGGTAAAATTGACGCTCTTTCATTGTTGAATGTTGAACCCCTTTGGCCACCCCTCGCTGTAACTTTTTCACATACGTAAACGCTGTCAGTGATTTAGTATTATTAGCAGTAAATAAAAAGTGGTAGGGGAGCAAAGAGGTGGAGCGAATACTATTGTAATGTGGGACATGAGTGGGGTCGGAAACAACGTAGTGCCGCCAGTAATTGATTCCACTGTATGTTGTGGACACTGGGATATGTACTATCAAATGTTTAGTTTATTAAATGAAAAGAAAATATGAAATAATTTAATTGTGAAGTGTCTTCAATGAAAGAAACGACGGCTAACGCATTCGTGGTGTGAAAATTATTAATGTGAATATTGTGAAGTGATGGATCATTAAATCGTCATCATCATCATCAAAATGGATTACACAACAGGGACCTCATCAATGAATAACATGAGGCCAATTTTCGGAGCATACGCTTTTCAAGGTGAGGCTCGGATTATTATGGACCATAGACACGATAGGATCCAGAAATATGAGAAAAAGGTTCGATATGGTTAATTACTATGTTCCCAGGTACCAATAAAACAAGCAATAATACGTCGGAATCAAAGACCCGAAATCAATATCAGCTATTGCCTCGACAATAAAGAATTGGGCACAGCGCACATTTAGTACATTACATTTATATTCTGTGGACGGTTCCGTGAAGCTTTAGTGGGTTTAATGCTAAAAGCCATTCGGTTGTATTGTGTGGGAAAATCGGAAGTGGAATCTGAATCTGATTGAGCCGTACAGCTTTTAATACCAGCTAATGGGTCCTAATGGAATGGAATGGAATGGTATGGTATATTGGTGAAAACTAATTCAATATTAGCGAAATTATGTGAATATGCAACGTGATTAAAAGTTTTCTAAACGAGCTTAGAGTCTGCACAGAATATGATACAACCATAATGGAATCTTGTTACTTTTGTCTGACAAAATGTTAGACTAACCTTAAAGTTAGGAAAATTTTAAGAGACGATGTGAAATTGTGAAAATGTTTTAATTAAAAAGCTACATTTAAGAACTCTTTGCTTTTAAAACCAATCATACATTCAATATGATCAAATATAAACAAAACATGTATGCAATAATGAAGTCGAGCAACAAAAGAACATCATTCGAGATAAAAATTATCGAGCCGCTCATTTACGAATAATATTTGGCCGCGTGTCCAATAAACAAAGCTCGGCGATTATGCACGATGCGTAACCCTAATAAAATCACAATGCTCGGGACATCAATACCTAATCGTTTTCTACGTCTAACGCTGAACTCTAAAAAACGAAGATACCTCTCAAACGCGCCGCTTATTAACCTCTCATCGAGTCCGACCGTAAAATGTAAACTCGATAAAGCCACCAATTAAAACTAAATATGAGAATCTCGCCAGTCAAAGATGGAGCCGCTACATCTGACACCGGGGAACATTTCACCAAAAAATAAATCGCGTTTTTTATAAAGCGAAGGTCGCACACGCACGATGATTTTCGCCTTTCGAGTCTTTCGACGCGATTACTGACGCGACGGAGCTTATTCACAGTCCAAAACTCAACTTTATCGCTCTCTCAATACGTACGTAACACTTCGTTTTCATGACAATCTTTGCCGAATTGCTTACGGGGTAGGTGATGATAATAACAATGTCGGATGAAAAGGTTTAGCCAACTAATTTGTTTTTTCTCGGCTACTGTCGATCTCGGTAGCGATGCAACATTTTTTGTTGGAGATCAATCAGTCAAAATAACAGTGTGATACCGCCTTTGATGCGATCCGACGGCCTGGTTTAATCTCGGCTGATACATGATTAGAGTGGCGATGATGCAGCAAGCAACCGATCCCGATACTACTGATACTGATTAACTGATGCGATCGCTAATACCGCCCGCCCGCATATCGCTAGCCTGCTTTATGAATTTCATTTAAAAGCAGTCTACTTAATCGAGGCTTTCACTGAAGATATACTCCTTATATTTGTAAGACTTTTTTTTCATTTCAGCTTAGAGCGGATAATAATCGAATCATGTTCACTGATAAACGATAATAAACATTAATGAAATTCAACTGAACGTACAATTGATAGGACTAATAGTTTAATGATTCAATAAATAATCATGAACGCCGTCTATTTAAACAGGATTAAATGAAATGCATAATTAAAAACCTAAACAAACATAACGATACTGAGAGGTGTGATCCACGCGAATCCATACAAGATGTCATTAAAGAGCTCCATTAGCGAAAAAATTTAATAGTGTAATCTGACCCGAAGTAACCAGCATATTGATGGTTTTGTTCGTATAAAAAGTAGGCTATACGATTGTGTGGATCGGGATCAAATGTATAATCACTACAAAATTTAATCAGTAGGGAGTTAAGGCACCGCAATTTTGTTTAAATGATCACATCACCATTTAAATTATCTTTCTTCCTTTTGGCTTTGCCTATTCAGCAAAGACAAGCAATCCACAAAGTATGTAAGTACTTACTTGAATTTTACGTAAGTAAATTGATAAAACATGCACAGTAGTCGACCGCAGGCTGCGAGGCTGTTTGCTCTGCGGTCGCGGCGCACGCGCACGGAGGATGTATAAAACGATGTCAATGACTCTGTAATGAGTGCCGTCATTCCACGACGAACTGCGATAAGTCGAGCCCGCCTTCACCGGCCGTTTTTCCTCGAGCTTATTCCAAATTGATGAATTGGGAACAAAATATGCCAATAAAAAGATCATCATTAACCGCGTCCGTGAAAAGAAAACAAACAAACAGATGTGCGTTGAAAATTTTCTACGAAACCGTCGCCGCAAAATAAACGACTGCTTTATCGTCTTTATAATTATTTATTAGCACAAGTTTATGTCATTATAATATCGTCGAGACGAGATCGCAAAATCCTAAATTTGATTTCGAATGTCCTATTAAAACATATTCAAAGGACAGTTTTATGCGATATTTTCCTGATACCTTTTGAGAAGGACTGAATATTAACTTCGCTGGGAGTAGGCACAAATTTAGTAAAATATACTTTTTTTTAATTAAGCCGTGTAATGAAGTAAACGACTTTTATTACAAAAAGACCTCGGGAAAGTAATAAAGGAAAAATGTGATTGTAGTTCGAAATTGAATGAGAGTCTGGTCTCATCTCACGCATCCATTAGACGGAACAATGGTCATCAGAGGAACAGTAGCAGGTGTGATTAATTGCACCTTGTACGTGCGCACGCCCACCAACCTGTATTGCTTTGAGCGCAAGAAATTACTATCCTTATATAACTTGTTAACAACGAAACTTCTGACACTTGATACAGATTGATCAGATAAGTAGCGTTATCCGTTATTTGACCTTTCGGAGGAGTTTTCAGCTATCTTGACATGCCGTTGAAAATTTAAATGAAAATTTGACAGCTAGGCGAAAAGTTTAACGACGTGAGCAACCAATGAGCCATCTCTTTCGTGGTCGTTCTTCTTCTTCGCTGGAAAGTTGTATTACTTACGAGGTGACATATTTGTCGCGCCAGGGAGCTAATGGGTGAAAAAGTGTGGAATTCTTATCGTGCCACGACGGCCTCCTGATTGAGTTATATGCTATAATGGCGTCTGCGTTCGGTTTTTGCGATGTTTTTCACTGGAATGCCACTTCGCGGTGAGGTTATTTAATATGTCGGCATGTGGTGTTACTGTAAATATGTTAAAACAGGACATCCCCACAAAACTGACAAGATAAATCTTGGTAGACGCCGTGTCAGTAAAATAGCATCCGTATGTCCTCCAACCCAATGCACGATAAAACGACATAATTTTAGTTTTTCATATTCCCATAGGTAATACATTTTATATTCTACTTCATCTATCTCTCTGATCCACCGTAGTCCCAGCACGTTTCTCATATTGCGGATACCATACATCACAAACTTAGTGGGGAAAATGGAAGTCAAGTAAATGATAAAATGTTGATCTACACTCAACAACAATGAATTCGGGTCAATTTGTATAGTATTTTCCATACATAGTGACCCGAATTCATTGCTGTTGAGTGTAGTTTATCATATTACCGGAATCTTAATACCTACCTACCTTATGTAAGGTAGCAACTGAGGAAAGGATACATAGATACACTCAATAACATTGACCTATAATAAGCATTGACCTATAATAAGTAATAACATATGGACGAACAGTGCCTAACAGAAATATGCCAAATATATGGAGCAAACTGACATTAGAAAATACGTTCCAATATGCTAATAACGCCTCTTTATAACGAAGGCCAAACGTTTTGACGGGGCCATTTTTCTCCGGCTGATTGTGAATCCTTACTTATAATAGATCAATGCTCAATAATCATGAATTTGAACTATTTGAAATAAGTTACTATACTATATACCTAATGTTGCAATAGTTAGTATCCGATATTAATGTTACGATGGAGCCAAAGTTCTCGAGTGTCGTCCGCGAATCGGGAGACGAGCTGTCGGTTAGGCCTCCGACGAGATGCAGCGACGACCTTGCGAAGATCCTGACTATACGGTGGATGCGAGTGGCACAAAACCGTTGATATGCTTTGGGGGTGCCATATATCCAGCAGTGGACGTCTGATAATACTTACATAAAATGCCTTATAGCATCGAGAAGAGTAAAGTGACCATAGAAGCATTGATAGATTATGTAAAAGTCCAGATCGTACAAATACCTGCGACATACACCACTCCCATTACTGTCTATATAGATAGAAGTGCGAACTTCAATTTCATTTTCTTTCTTACGAGTACACCTGCCTGGGAATGCGGCTGGTTTATTTCGATTTGTCACCTATGATCTATGATTGAGTTGTGTTATTCATATTTATTCCATGGAATACGTTATTAACGTTGTTATGTGTGATGACTGCTCTAAAACTTGTTTACATTCGAAACTTCAATCGATATTATACATATATGAGGAAAGTTTAAGAAGAGGACCGTTTCATTAATATGTTACTTTGGGAATAATTTGGATTAAGTTTTGTATGAAAAGTTTTAAACTCTTTATTACACAAACAAAAATGCAGTGTTTATACACTGCAAGGCGAATTTAATGCTACAAGCATTTTCTACAAAGGTTATAAAAAGGAAAAATCACATAACAACTGCCACTCAAATTCAATGCGAAACTATTTTTATTTTCAAAAAGAAACCATCTATTTCTTCTTCAACGCATTTGAAAACAAATTTCAAAACTCGTGTCTGGGGGTTGTAATAGTCACTTGCCGGGTTCATAATAAAGCGTATCAAAGTATAATAATTATGTAATCAAATTCCATCCGTTGTGTGTTCACGAAAGTTCTTAATCGAAGAGGGAGTTAAAATCGTTGAAGTAATCAACTCCAGCGATCCGTGAGTCTTAATTACTGTTAAGCACAAGTTTTAATAAGTTTAAATTTAATATACTTACATTATTAGAATTTTAAGACAGTAAAAGATCTTATTAAGGGCGGTTTTCCGTCGTAAAAAAACGGAGTTGAGACTCGCCGTTATAAAGTTCCACAGAAAATATAAAGTATCAGCTCAAAATTCATAACCTTGCGAAAACAACAGTGTCGATAAAATTATACACTCAACAGCAATGAATTCGGATCACTTTGTATAGCATTTTCCATACAAAGAGACCCGAATTCATTGCTGTTGAGTGTATTAAATTAACGGCAAGTGTTCACAGATTGACCCCTTTTATAAAGAAACATTTCTTACGTGCATGCTAAAATGACCTGTAGCATGGCAACAGCCATGCTTTTTATGTTAACAACTCGGGGTTCTCTCAAGTTGAACTCATTATGGAGCGCTATATAAAAACACACGAAACCGAGACAGTCGGTCGCCTACGCTCAAAGAATCGCACCTGCTTTATGTATAGGGTGGTAAGGTCACTTTTCCACCCTTGTGAAGCAGGATTTTTATACTGATTTTGGATAGCCAGTTTTATCGCTGTCGGAGTAAGGTTGTTTATCGTTGGTGTGTACATTCGAACAATCATAATGTAATCGAATGCGACAGGTACTCCGCGGGCACAAAGCCGAGTAGCCGCGCCTTATAATCGAGTGCGTGGTTTGATAGTTAATTAAAGAAGAGAATAACGCGCAAGTCAGCTGCAATCTTCGACCGCGATGTGGAGCTGAATTTACGTCTTTGTGACTTTTGATTACCTGTGCTTTCAGACTTTGTGCTGCTAACGTTAATAAAAGGCAAAAAACACTGACTATTGCCTACGCCAAGATTCATCGCAAAATTCTAAGAACTTTATTTTTGCTGTCTATCCTGTCCAAAAACTCTGTGCACTCATCACTAGAGGGTTTCACACATATCTTTGAATTACTTCTCAAATACGTGCAGGTTTCCTCACGATGTTTTCCTTCACCGAAAGCTCAGTGGTAAATTCAAATTTAATTTCACACATAAGTAAACTTAGAGGTGCGAGTAGGAATAGAACCCCCGACCTTCTGCATGAGAGGCGGTAGATCGAACCACTAGGCCACCAGTACCTAAACTCGAATATTTTCCCGAGTAGTTTCCATATCGGAAAAAAACTAGAAGACGTTTGTGGAAATGTTTTTTTTTATTTGTTTCAGCATTTTACGTAACTTGTATGTATTGAGTCTTGATCCCTCATCCACAAACTTAGTATCCACCTAGGGAGTCACATAACATAATACACCCGGAAGAGATACAAAACATCACCGCCCAAAGAGTTTGGAACTTTTTAGACTCAATGGGTATTTCTGGTAAACTGTAACAACCATAGACATAAATAATATATTATTTACGTCTATGGTAACAACACTAAGCGCTGTCACAAAAGATCAGCAATGGTTTAGGTGACACATAAATGGCCCTGCAACACCCCAAATAATAATAATAATTGGGTCTTGTTCTTCCTGAAAAACGTCCACCGTGCACAAACGTCTATAACGTTAGATTAAGCAGCTTCATAATTACTAAATTACTAATTATTAATTTGAATACTAAATATACCTACATCTTGAATCACAGCTTGCAGCAGCTCATATTAGTTAAAAGTCACAGGAAATTTTCTTTTTTGACTCCGTTTCAGAAAAACTGTTCATTCTCGCTCGGTAATAAGTATTTAAAGTTAATTAAGTGTAATAAAAAGCTACATTTATAGGAATTCCGGAGTTGAATTTGCAATTAAATGCCAGATAGACAATCGACTTCATTACGCTATAATTTTAAGCGACAACAAATTCATCTGAAATCCTTTAAAAAAAACAACATATCATATTTTAATATAGAATCCTAGCCATCGTATTTCTGCTCAGCAGTTGGTCAATATCAAAATTTGTCAAAACCCACATACAATAGTTTCAATGTCACAGTGACGTTTGAAGTTTCGGAGACCTCACTGTTCCCAATTTTAGCGTACTATACGATAATATGGCACATAAGGATAAGCGTTGGCAAAATTGGCAATAGAGAACCTCTCGCGACACAATCAGCTTTAGCGGCGAATTCATACGCGAATGCCCTCATCATTAGGTAAAAACTTATGCCCAGGTCGTACATTTATAATCGAATACATATTCGTCGAAACCTATCAAATGCTAACTATCCGTGTAGCTGAAACGATTTATATGCGTGTACATTTAGAATAAGTATTAGGATCCAGGCGCTAGAGATATACGAGACATCATTGAGTGATTGTAAATAGGTATCTACTTTGACATATTTTTATGCAATGCCTTAAATATATAATACACCCACAACTTGTTAAAATTGAATTCATTGAATTAACCGCATTGTCAATGCTGAAGGGGTCGAATACGATCTTGTGTAGGATAAGACTGGTACTAATTAATGGCCCTTTATCACGCCTAAAAACCTTTATGTTCACAAAGATAAATTCGTATGAAACTTTACGTTTGTGACCTTATTAAATTTATTGAAGGAACGGTTAAATGTAAGCTACGCGACGCTATCGCCCTGTACCCAGTCCCTAATGTGACTCGTCGGGAAATCGGCTCTACTTATTTTTGTGAGACTAACTTATTTTAAACAACACAAAATAACATTCAATGTTTTAATATCTTGTAAGTTTCATCATAGGTTTCTTAACTTTCTTTCTTTCTTTAGAGGCGGGGGTGGCCTTTGCCCAGGAGACTCTTAATAGTAAAAATAATAATTTCTTTACTTAAACCATTTGAATAAAAACGACCAAGGGATTCGCAAAAAGGTAATATTTAAAGCAATAAAACTGTTATCGGCGGAGTTATCGCGGCGCGGCGGAGCGCATTCTGCACGCTTCTAATGAACGCCATATGAAACAGCCAATTTATCACATACAGCCTTATCATAAAATGCACTAGTATTTTATCACGCAAGCTAAATCTGTAACTATGTAGAAACATACCTAAACTTTAGAGAAACTAACCTACTGAAATATCTACTTGAGTAAAGTGACATTCCAAAATTCTTGTCCTCTGAACAATTGTTCAGTTTCACTTTTTGAAAAACTACGTGACTTGTCATTTAGAAGCGTTTCACATACTCATTACCGATTCGTACGAGACGAGGTTTCAAAAGGCCCGTGTTTGTCGGCGCCTTGTATCTCGGTCTGACCATGAATAAATCAATGAAAACAAATAGTATTCGGCTACTAGCATTCCCAAAAGCTTCTTAAGATGTATGATCTGCTATTGTTTCAGATCCGTTTTGTTAAGCGATCTTAAAGTATGTTAATGTATTCACTGTGAAATAATAGGTAGAGCATATTTTCCTGCCAAGATCGAATGTGATGTACATATAGATAGGTCCGCGGCGTAATTTGGTAGACACCGAAACTAATTTATTTAACAAAGGACGACCGACCGATAGAGCAGTTTTTATGTGCGCGAGTATACAAACTCATTACGTCAGTGGATGTGTCGGTGATTGTTCTTGTCCCGAATCGCACCTCACAAAGAAACCGATTCCAGCTCGGGGATTTGCTTAATATCATTTTATCATTAATATTTTAATGGAAGGTATCGAAACTACAAAGTGATGTCTACTTTGAGTAGTCGTGAAAAAAAAAACATTAAAATATCTACATAAACAAAACTTAGCTGTAGTTTAGAAACGTAGATTTCTAGAAAAAATATATATTAAAGTTCTTTTCAAACATTCCGTCATTAAAACCTGACCGGAAATTGGAAATTCTTAAGGTACTGAAGATCATATAAAAAAGCTTAACGCGTTTTTATGACGAATACCACCACAGCTACTCAAGCGCGTCCTTTTGTCATTCTTTCTATTAATAATACTATACGACGTATATTAAATTCCATCAAGCACAGCCATCAAGTTTCATGATCGTAATGTTCAACAAACAAGAACCAATTTTAAATGGTTAATGTTTCGACTTGAAGAATTAACCGAGCTGCAGAGTCAATTACAAAAGCAAGTCATCCTACCGCAATTCGGTAGCCAAACCGAACGTTTTTTTGCTGTGAAACTGTGAGAAACAACATTGATACTAAATGAGATTTAAAATTGTTGGTAAAAAACTGAGGAAATGAGTCGGGAGCGGTGGAATGAGGGGCAGTAACGAGGTTGTCGCTCCAGCGGCGCGGCTTCCGGCGCGCGCGCACCCGAGGGACAGTGATTCAACTGTTGTCCCTACCATCCAACACTTGAACTAACCTTAGTAACAAGTACCACTTTCTATTCAGTGGGAGATGTGTACAGAAAATGACATAAAAATAATGATTCAGTACGCTGTCAATAACGTTACCTATCTGACATGTTATATGTGATGTCTATTCGATTTAGGACGTCTTTCAGTGCCCGCTACGCGAAGCGCGGGGCGTTGGGCGGCACTTCAAGCGACGTTAATTTATATATGCAGCAAATTTACGCGAAATAACTCTACTTAATTTGAATTTACCACTGAGCTTTTCGGTGAAGGAAAAACATCGTGAGGAAACCTGCACGCACCTGCGAAGTAATTCAAAGATGTGTGTGAAGTCCCCAATCCGCACCGGGCCCGCGTGGGGACTATAGCCCAAACCCTCTCGTGATGAGAGGAGGCCTGTGCCCAGCAGTGGGCCGTAAATAGGCTGTTGTAGTAACTCTACTCTATGTACAATTTCATATATCGACAAATGTTTAATTTTGTCGCTTGACGCGCCGCCCAAAGCCACGCGCGTCGCGACGCCGGTACGTGCCTGTACCTCAAAAAGGCCGTATTATAGAAAATAAAAACTGACTTCAAACTCCGACAGCCTACAAAGTTGGTGTCAAGTTCACTATAAGATTGTCATCACCTTTGGGTCGGTTCACTTGTTCAGTTTCCAAGCATGGCTACAATGGGACGTAAGTCTCACTGTAGTCTTTGAAATTGATCCCAAAACCATACACGTGATAATAAATTTTAAGGAGTTCCTTCAGTTTCTCATACAGCCCATCATCAGAACTGAACCAAATTAATATAGGATCAATCCGGAGGTACCATCTTTCGATCAAAAAGGAATCATTGAAATCGGTTTACAATTGACATGCAGACGAACTGAAACCTCATTTTTAACCGATTAAATAGGAGGAGGTTCTCAAATTGAGAACCTCCTCTTATATTCGAAATCGGTTAAAAATGAGGTTTCAGCCGAACAGTCTACTTCAATAAAGCAGGTGTATAAATCAAGAGCTTAGTAAATAAATACATCGTTCAGATTTTTTTTTACTTAATAATTAATAAGTATATAGAAGCTCGATCACTTTCCCAAGATTATAATTTCTAAGATTGCAATTGTTTCGAACAAGTTAAAACCTAAATCCCGAAATACGTGGCCGCTTTACAATATCGTTCAAATTCCTATCTCAAGTTCTAGAACCGCACTGCATAGTTTGTAACTATCTTCGTAAGCACATAACAAAAGGCAGCCAAACTTACCCCAATTCTATAATAGCTAATTTACGGAGGGTTCACAGTATCAAAGGCTGACCACGTCGAGGGATAATTTAAAACGAGGAAGCTAAATAAAAAGCAACAGGATACCCGCTAGAATGCGCGCTAAAAAATAAATTGTAAAAAGCGGACGGACACTTATTTCTGATCCCGCCACATCCAAACAGGAGAGACTAAAAAATTCGGCGTTAAGAAGAATAACGCCGAGTCTATTACTCGTACAGCATGTCATCGACGGTTCATTAAAATGCGATGACTTAACACAAATACTGTGGTGGACTTCATTGATAGCTCCGACGTAGGTTCACCTGCATAAAAACTACATTCCACACCTGCCAAACGAACCTCATTCCTAATCATTATGACTTTAGTTCTGAAGTCGTGCCGCTTCAGGAAGATCCATTGGACCTATTCGGAATGACGGATAGTTTACAATAGCATTTCATTCCGTGGAATCCATTGATAAGTTTGATGCTACCGTGTTACAAGAAGTTTATCTCACGACCGTTGAGAAATTCAATTACTTCCGAATTTGATATCACAGGGACATGAAAAACGAAAGTTTTGAAAACTGACGTAATAAAATATCCAGTGATATGCTTCAAAAGTGAAACCATTCCGTTGAAATCTGATTGTCTTCATTGTACGTACAGACTATTACTGCTTTTTATAATAACGTTTCAAGTTTCAATTATGCCCAGTTCGATCTATTTGCATTTACAACATTGCCTGGATTCTATTTCTAATCTAAGCTAGATTTTTCGCTTTTCTCGACCGTGAGAACGATCCCGTCACTATCAGTCTGATAGGCAAAAAACAGTAAGTTGAACTGTACAGTTACAAATTATTGTGCCGTGTAAATGACCAAATCAATGCAAAATTGAATGGTTTGCCGACGCTTTGGGAGGCCGATTCTGTTTGGAATAAATTAATTAAGACGATTTTCCATCGTCACTCGCCGCTGAGACCGTTCAAATTACGATTTGTGTACGCCAGCCCGTTATTGTTAGACTTACAGCGAACATTTGGATTTAAATAAGTATTTAATATCAAATCTTCTACTTTGTTTGATGAACCTTCTACAAAATTGTTTATTTAACGTATTTGAAGTCGAAAAAGCGTCATAAGAAACTTGAGTTTTACTTTCTTTCGAAATAAACGCATGTAACTTAATAAATTACTATGTAAGTACAATAAAAAATAATTTAGGTACGAATGAAAAACAAAAAAGTGTAATAAGCATGGGTTTACTCAAACCGTCCATTAACTAAGTTGCGTTCGTTATAGGTATTTTACACTGTGGAGAAAATGACGTAACTGTATGGAACGACAGCTCAGCGGCCATATTTAACGTTAACGATGTCTTCAAATGTGTTTGATGCAATTTAGGCTAACTAAATGATTGATAAATGGAGTATTACTTACTACGGACGTTCATTAATAAAATATAGAGATCTTCTACTATCTAAAGTCCCGCGCCTTCACATTTCAAAACGCTTCAATATATTTAAAAAGCACCACCAATACTCTCAACACATGTGTACGTGCTGAGACAGCCATCAACTATGCGTCGAGAGTGTTGGTGGTGCTTTTTAAATAATAAATTAAAAAAATGAAGCGTTTTGAAATGTGAAGGCGCGGGACTTTAGATAGTAGAAAATCTCTACCTAATACCTACCTGTTGTTGAGTAAATTATCAACTTTTTGCCTCCAAAGGTGATTAAATACCATAATATCAAAACATATCAAAAAGTAGGTACTTAAACTATACGGTATGGATTCCATGACACGAGGGCTACTCCGGAAATGAGCTTGCACGGGAAGGGTCATCAGCTAAAGATTTTACTGGACTCGAACCTTAGTGTGGGCAGTCGATACGACACATTCTGTGCGAATGTGATGCACTCGCCAGACTCAGACTGAAATTCCTAGGCAGCGGTTACCTTGAACCAGGGGATTTCAAAGCACTGCCATTGCACTCCATCATTAACCTATATTAGTGAAGGTGGAGGAAGCAATGGATTCGCTGCATGGAGAGGGGTAATTACATAAAAGATCCCAATGAGTCGAGGTGTACTACGGAATCCTACATTGTGCGTGGCCCGACATGCACTTGGCCGGTTTTTTTTTAAGCTTCTTGGTGTTCATGTGCGTTTTGTTAATTTTGTTAAAGCTACCTATTAAAGATAAACTGTTTCTGTTATCGACAAGGTGACATGGTGACAAGGGCAAGTTGGTTACAAAAATACTTAGGTATTCATTTAATTTGATATAGGTATTCATAATTATACCTATTACATGTTTTTTTAGAATAATGTATTCACTATTGACTATTACGACGAAGACGAGAGCCCTTTATACTCATTTTTATAGCCCAAACCCTCGTGATGATACAAGGCCTGTGCCCAGCAGAGGGAAGTAAATAGATTGCTGTGGGGTGGTGGAGGATTATCGGTGTTAATGCTTTAAAAAAGATAAAATCAAACGTCAAATAAATAAATAAACCTGATAAGTGTGCCTTAGCTCACAATAACTGAAGGATCTAAAACTTTTCCTAAATGTTGAATCTTATTTGTAAATGATCACACAGACACAACCGGCATCGGCATCGTTTAAATGCAGCCGGTAGAAAGAGACAGCCCTATTTCTGGCATTGCGTCGTCAGCGAGTGGGCCGAACTCTGCCCCTCCATCTGCGCACGCGCCTGTTTTGGAACACTCGGGTGACAAAATATAACTATACTTATTTCAGTACTGAAAAACCATTTTATCTGGTATTCGTTAATGCACTATTTAAGTGTGTTTAAAGTTGATACCGATACAACGTATTGGCGGAAATTGCAATTTTATGTAATAAAACTAAAACTATGAGTTTTCTATGTTTCTTGTTCTTGTGAGTAATTATATCGTCTCTAATGTACTGGAATTGTAAAACGAGCGCTGGTTAATTTTCTGCTGCTTCGTGATCGTAAAAGAAACATTGCCTCTCACAAATGCTAAAAATTATAGATCTAGAACGGACTGTGCACTAAATGTACCAAATTCTTGGCCACATGGCGCTACTACACACGGCGTTTATACAAGTGGGAGTGAATCGCGTGCACTCACTCACACAGCCGGCGTCGGCCCTCCGGCGTGAACCGAACACAGACAGAGCCTCCGTTCTCACGCACACCACCGAACCCTGCCCTGTCTGTACTAACACACCGGCACTCAGTCCAACACAACCTCCTCTACTGCACTCACGCGCAGAAAAAAAGATAAACGCGATCTATCGATCTTTTTTTCTAAACAAAAAATCACCGCCTGATAGGCTTCATGGCTAATAGTCGAATAGGACAGCCGTCTACAATCGAACGCGTCGACTGACTCGAACACATTTATTCCGATCACAATATTTATGACAGCGTAATTAATTGAACATGTCGTTTTAATTATGTAAATACAAATGGACGATAATCAATTTAAATTATGTGTTTCGATCTCGTTCGGTTAATTTAATGTAAACAGATATTTATCAATTTGTGGCGTTTTTACGGTGCTAATGTTTTCACGGTGAGGACCTTAAGAATTGATATTGGTTGTTGAAAGTCTCTTGTGCGGTAAAATGGTCGGCGGGCGAGATTTGCCCGCGAGCTGCGCCTGAGTCTCCGATGGATCCAAACTGACTCCGACATACCATTATGGAACGCCACCAGAATGGTATGGATGTGTGGGTAGGTAAGGGTATTATAAGTATCTATTACTTTCTTTAGTATATAAACATTGATCTGTTATACTGAGCCGGAGAAAAATTTGCCCCGTCAAAACGGGTGCCCGAACAGCTCGAGCACCCGTTTGGCCTTCGTTATAAAGAGGCGTTATTACCATATTGGAACGTACTTATTTTCCAATGTCAGGTTGCTCCATGTATTTTGACATATTCTGCGCTGTTCGTCCATATGGCATTACTTATTATAGGTCAATGTATATAAAACTCTATGAATTGAGATGGTTAACGATTTCTCATTGTAATTAAAATAAAATCCAATTAGATTCGATAAAAGCCACAGGGGCTTAGTCTGTATTTCAATGTTCAGTAAATAGACCAAAGAAAATTCTTCAAACGATAGCGTTCCAAGCAATATGTAGGTAAATATTATAGTTTGTTTGATTACCTTTCAATTATTATTACCTCATTATTATTTTCTTTTCATTTTTAATAAGTAATCAAAAACTTGTGGTGGGTATACATTATCGCAACCTCCAGATTAAAACTTAGAATGTCTAGAATACGTTAACTCGCACTTTGATCCGTCCAAAGATTGTCAAAAGTGTCAAATCACATAATAAATTGATAAAGAACACCTACTCTTTTATTACTTGTCGCTTTTTTTCGTTTGTCATCATTCTTATTATATGTTATATGTATATGTGTTTATGTATTTACTTATATTTATGTATATTTATACTATATATTATGTGTGTAGTTTATTTATTTTTATTTAATTTGCTTCTATATGTTATATTTTTACAGTGTGGCTACTTGTATGTAGCCTCTATTGCACCGCCACAACATTTTCCATTATGTCCAAAGGTTTAACTGGTAGAGAATGCCTTATGGCATTAAGTTCACCTTTTGTATTAGTTTTACTAATGTGCAATAAAGTTTAAATAAATAAATCAAAAACTCTACACAAATATATTCTAGACTTGTCAATCAAAACGTTCCGATACATCTATTAAACGTAATTATGTCGTGCTCCTTTTCAGACACTAAATAATGGTATCATTTTAGTTCTGTCATTTAATAACTTTATGATACCTACCTAGGTACTAGTTTATTTGTTCAAACGTCGAAGCTAAAGTAAGTTTACATACCTACAGGTAGGTACCTACTTAATAGTAACACCCTACCACAAATCACAACAGCCTATTTGAGTCCCACTGCTGGGCATAGGCTTCCTCTCATTACGAGAGGGTTTACCACTACTATCTGTGAAGTAATAATAAGTAGTTAACACTCGACCCTATTTAAATTCATGTCGTTAAAAATTAAGAACAAATTCAAATCAAAATTACTCTTTCTTCAGCTTGTAGGAGAATTGGATTCATTAGAAATCTGATCAAAGCAATGATGAATTTATTAACTTCAGTTCAGTAATTTGTTATTTTCTGCCAGTAGACTCCATTTCAATTTTACATCAAACGGCAAAACTTCAAACATTTTAATTTCATTGGATCGTTACTGGCAATGTCCAGTCAGAGCGTGATATATAGATATTGCCCTCAACCCTTACTTTAAGCGATAATGTTCATACTTACCAGTTAATCACATGGAATCTACTAAAAAAAAACAATAATACTAACCATCTCGGTTCCCATCTTATGCCGTTCACGTTGGGATTTCGGGAAATCCTCTGTTGATGATCCGATGCACTCCCCAAGGAACCTAATGCCCAATTTCAGCTTTCGGCCAGTTTCGAATTTACGTTGTCTTCCAGTAAGTCATCATCATTTCAGCCGAAAGACGTCCACTGCTGGACCTAGGCCACTCAGACTGCTCTGAAGAGTCTTGTAAACGTTGATAAAAATATACCTAAATATAAATTTTGACTAAGCCCTTCGACTTACTAGAGGTAAAATCCATTCATTAGCGTCATTAACATTGATCAAACGAAAGTTTGATTGGCATCGAATTCATTAAAATTTTCTTTTGATGAACCCTTTACGTAATACTTAACGTTTTTACTAACCAAAGTAGTCACATATCAGTCGCTTAACATAAAACATTGAAACGTCGTCCACATATGGATATATTTTCGACTTAAAAAAAATCCAAAAGGTCCAATTCGACTTTTTTTTTCTTTGTTTGTTACCTCAGATCTCCCTCGTTTAAAAATGACCATAAATGGACCGATTTCGAAAATTATTTTTGCAATCGAATGTGTATTTGTCCAAGTTGCTATTCTTTCTTTCAAATTTTTATTATGATGGGATCACACCATAACCTATTTCCGTCTAACTACCATGCACAGGCTCATCACGACAGGATTTGTTCGCAGACTATACTCTCAGCGTGAATAGGGGACTCCACACTGTTTTAATTACTCGGAAATGTCTCCTGGTTTCTCACAATATTCCCCTTCAATGAAATTCTGAAGACTTGGATCAGTTTTCACAGTACCGCCGTCCACAGGTCAGGGGCGAGTCAACCAGCTGGGCGGGCTATTCATCAACGGGCGGCCGCTGCCCAACCACATCCGGCTGAAGATCGTGGAGATGGCGGCGGCCGGCGTGAGGCCCTGCGTCATCTCGCGCCAGCTGCGCGTCTCGCACGGCTGCGTCTCCAAGATCCTCAATAGGTACCAGGTGAGGACAACTTTGATTGAAGATCCTTCCTTCTTATGGCCACTCTACATGATGGGCAATATCATACTGGCCCACTTAGATGGGACAGCATCTGGAGAGCGCAGTGGTGTCGGATGGGTTAAAATGTCGGTTTTCGTTCCACATTAAAGTTGCCATCGTGTAGTTGCGTTTCAAACATCGCATGATCATCTCCCTGGGCCATCTATCATGTAGAGGAGCCATCAGTTGTACACTTTTGTCAGATAGATATGGACGGAGGTTGTCGCACTTTTTATGTAAGTAGGTAAATATCTATCACAACTATTTATAGTTTTATATAGGCCATTCATCATAATTATCATCATCATTTCAGCCGAAGGACGTCCACTGCTGGATATAGGCCATTGCTTAAATGGAAAATGGGAATAGGCTATTTGACTGTTTTTTACCATGTATCGCCGTAGACAGAACTTCGCTAATCTAATTTAACTTTGTTTTTAAAATCTCACAATCTCTTAATATTAACGAAGATATCGAAGTTTGAAAACGTGTCTTTAAAAGCTCACCCCAAAACGCTCCGTACAAACGGTACCTACTGACATGTGAATATGTCACACACCAATAACAACAGCCCCAACATGCTACAATTAAAAAAAAAACTTTTTAAAAACAAGCCTTTAATAAAGCACCTACTTGTCAAGACCGATCAAACGAGCCCCAACTCGATGGGGTTCTACCGAGTTCCTATGGCCACCTTCCGGTTCCACTATCAGATCAGCTCCATGCCATAATAATTTTGCATTGGCGACCGATTTACACGTGCATCAAAATTTCAGCTCAATCGATAACCGGGTAAGTCGATCAAATTTAACTTGCAAGATTTGATTACAGAAAAACATTGGCAAAGCTTTTTAAAATATTGAGTCATATAAATAGTAGATCGAGTAAAAAGCCGTTTATTGTTGTTGTCCCATGGATAATAACATAATAATAGTTTAGTTTCCTTTGAGAATTCAATATCATCCCACGGAAAATAAATAATGAATTTTTCCAACCGAATTTTCCCCATGTGAACCTTCGTAAAATTACACCAAATTCCGTTACCATCATAAATAAGATTCACTTAAGGGAGACCGTTTTATCAATTACGCGTAGGCTTGGAAATGTCGAATAGGTACTATCCTAAAGGTTATTGCTGATATGACATATTTATTAATTTTTGGGATACTTTGTGATTGGTTCTTTTATGTACTGATGATGCATCTCAGCAGTAATTGACAAAGAAACTTATAAACTTGACTTTAGGTCCTATACTTGTAAGAAAAACCTTTGACATAAATAATACTATTTAGATTGACGAACCTCCTCACAAAGGAAATTCATTTTTATTAGGGTTCCGAAGTCCACAAGGAACCCTTATAGTTTCGCCATGTCCGTCCGTCTGTCCGCACTATTGCTCGGAGATGCTTAGGTCTAGAGAGCTGTAATTTGGCATGAATATGCATATTAGTTACGCTGACAAAGTGGTGCAATAAAATTTTGAAATATATATTTTTATAGGGTACCTCCCCTACTCGTAAAGTGGGGATGTATTTTTTTTTCTTAGGTACCCCATTGTGCGGCATATCGTTGAATAGGTCTTAAAGAAATATTGTGGGTTTGTTAAAACCATTTTTTGATTAAGTGATGCGTTTGTGAAATATTAAGCTTTAAAGTGCTATTTTTTGTTAGAGTCACGTGTCCCCCCCCCTGCCAGCTAAATGGTGGTATTTGGATGGCAGAAAAAAATCACGGTTGTGGCATATATAACGTAGTTGAAAGGAAAACTATCAGAGCTAAGTAGGCTGTACAAACTTACGAGTAATAGTCGACCAACTTATAATGATGATTTTTCTCGAGCGGCAGGGGCGTCGGGCGGGCACGTCATACCACAGGCTAGCTAGATGCTAATAAGTCTTAGAAAGGTACTGTGGGCATCCTCAACTTCGGAACCCTATAATTTGCGCGTGGCCCGACACGCACTTGGCCGGTTTTTGAAAGGTCGGCAAAAGAGTCCTCAATAAAGATACAAATAAAACCTAAAAATTTGTTAAATGTCTAAGTTATATTTGCGCATTTTTATTTGGTTTATTTGGTTATTTTATTTTATTTGATGGATGGTGCCCTTCTACCTGAAACAATTCCGATTCAGTATCATTACTTGCCATGGAATAAAAAAAATAACAGAGCTTTTAATTGGGTTTCGAGTTGGCTCCTTTCATTTATATTCAAAGCGAATCTGTAAATATGTATCTTGATTTATGGGCAGTTTCCACAATTTAAAAAATAATCCCTTCCACAATGTTGACTTAGGATTCCCAATTGAAACAAAATTGTATCAACAAATCTGATTCCATTATGTTAATTTCATTACGTGAAAGACAATTTTAACGTTGTTGAAAATCGAACTTTCTCCTGTCACAAATCGTACCGACTCCTATCACAATTATTTCCATTAACTGTCTTATTTTTCTTCATGACCATTGATATTAACAAACATCTTAATAAAGTCTCAAAGTCGTTATTTCGATAACATTTTCCACGATGATAATTCGATATGGAAGACACTAAAAATACGCCTTTTGATTATTCCTTCCTGCTACAAGTTTTCAAGCTGAGTATAGTTGTGCACGTAACGTACATTGGTACTTTTACGTTTTATCAGAATGATTATCGACACGGCTGGTCAACCGTCACACAATCGCCATTGATCCTGAAGGTTTCACCATGGGGCCACAAAACCACAATACTATTTATTGTTTCGCCCAGGAAGCGTTTATCCACGCTCCGCGAGGCGACCTTTGATACCGCCTGTTTATTACGACTATTGTCAAAAAATTAGCTTTTGGTAACTACCTCGTTTATTAATCGTGTGTAAGTACAAGCTTTTCTAAACACGCAACCAGGGTAAATAGGGTAGTACAATCAAATAATGGTAAAATTCTTATTGTAATTCAAATAGATACAGGCTTCAACATAACAGGTACTCTATATTCTTCGTAAGGTAGTTTATGTGCGTACAAGAAGCCCTATGTCAGTACACTAGAACTCTATACTTGATAAAGTGATTAGCTTGCAGTAATCATCATCATTTAACTGTTCAGTATTTTTTGCTGTCTTATCCACCATTATTATTTTCAGTTAAAAAGTACAAAACGTTCGGCTCGCACCGCAGCACCTCTGACTTGAATTTACCACTGAGATTTTCGGTGAAGGTAAAACATTGTTAGGAAACCTGCATGCATCTGCGAAGTACCTAATTTGAGGATGTGTGTGAAGTTCCCAATCCGGCCTGGGCCCGGATAGGGACTATAGCCCAAAAATAAAAGAAGCATGTGCCCAAGGTGGTGAAGGTACAAAAACTTTTCGGTTATCTATAGTGTATAATTAATCTTACACGTATTTCAGCTCCAAATATATCTACTTAGAACTAGTAATCCTTTAGGATTAGATAAGATAAGATAAGATAAGATAAGCCTTTATTCCATGTAACAAATATTAACAATAATCCTTTGGGATTAAGTACCTACATAATTTAATCTTTAATTTAAATTTAAATTTAATCTCCCCGAGTACATATTGGACTAATTTAACTTTAAACCTACTTAGTTGTAATTTTTCGCATTTAATTAAATTGTTTTGGGATATGAATAATTTTTAAACCGAAGTTTGGTGCATTGACATCACAATCACCGTGGGATAATGAAACACATACCTCACATCACCCAGATATCGTAATTAAAGACTATGGCACGTTTCAGTTAATATGGTGAAAATTCACTTAAAACCGATTCGTCCCCAACATCTATTGTTTAATTGTTATCTTCAGGTAAATTTACAAAACGATGACGCAGGTTCAAACCAAAGCATACCACCACCACCACTACAGCCTATTTGCGTAGGTACCACTGCTGGGCACAGGCCTCCTCTTACCACGAGAGGGTTCGGGCTATAGTCCCCACGCGGGCCCATTGCGGATTGGGGACTTCACACACATCTTTGAATTACTTTGCCGATGCGTGCAGGTTTCCTCCCTATGTTTATTTCACCGAAAAGCTCAGTGGTAAATTCAAACGATTTGAACCGATTGAATTTCACACATAAGTAAACTTAGAGGTGCGAGCCGGGATCGAAACCCCGACCCTCTGCATGAGAGGCGGTAGGTTGAACCACTAGGCCACCACGGCTTCCACCAAAGCATACTGTGAACAAGCTATCAGTACCTACATACATATGCTACACTTCGATCAGTTGTATTAAATACGTCTCTATTCCATCTGATCCTTTCATACCTATTTAGCAACTAAAGACGTTGTAAAACCCGACTTTACGTGAATTTTCGCCATATTCACTGTCGCGTTCTTTGCGTACCCTACTTCTAGGTAGGGTTGCCAGCTCTTAAAATGAAAAAAAAAGCCGGACTCTATCCTAAATTTGGCCGGACATGTTATCCAAAAGCCGGACATGTCCTGCTATAGCCGTACAGCAACCCTACTTATTTATAGGACTTTAGACATGGTTAATTGCGACAATAAACTAACTAAGCTTACGTCCCGTCTAGGAGACCGGGTCCATCAGGCCGGGCGTGATTGGAGGCTCCAAGCCGCGCGTGGCGACTCCGGAGGTGGAGTCCAGGATCGAGGACCTGAAGCGACAGAACCCGGGGATCTTCTCCTGGGAGATAAGGGAGAAATTGATAAAGGTATGGAGTATGTTGAACTGCTACCTAAACAAAGGAAAAGTTACACTATGCAAAACGACAACTATTCCTTCGTCGTGAAAATGTATGCGGCTTTTCATTAAAACAACATTTTCATTAAAACTGTTGGTTGGTTGCGACAGTTTATTTTTGAATTTGAAGTTCATAATTTTGTGTCAACATTCATCTGAAATAAAATCACCCACATCAACCTATAAGTTTATAAATACTCGAAATATAATGCTGCATTTAGAACATTTTTTGCTATTGATAGATAGGTATTTTCCGGGAATCTCGGATGACTTGATAGTAAATAATATTTCTCTTGTATAATTGAGTTAAGTCTACCGTTACCTATAATCTCCTACATTAGGACATCGTTATTCTATTCTTGGGATTCTCCGATAACGATGCTTTATTAGAAATATGTCCTCAGAGAAGGTTATGTTCCAAGATAAGAGGACGTAATCCCTCTGGTACACATATTTTTAAACCTCAAAGGTTTCTTCGCTTTGCCCGCTCTTATCCCCCTAGTTAGGTATATTTGTCTTTCGATTTAGGTATTCCGTTAAACCCAGTAGGTATGCTATGATCCTCTTAATTAAAGCATTTCAGTTCTAATTTTAACTGAATATATAAATTTGAATTAATTAAGCCAGGACGGTTAGGTTATTGTAAAAAAAATGTTTAAGTAAGAGCAGGAGCAATGCAAGGTGCTATGCTAACAAATTAGGTAGGTAATTTAACTAAACTGTTTAAAAAAATCATATCTATTTATAATTCCTTTCGGCTTTGTTAATTAGAATTATCTAGTGCTTACATAAATATCTAAATGCGGCAATTGTTTTTAGCCTGTAACAAAAAACCGTTGCGAAAACGGTTAAATTTGGAACAGCGCTTTTTTAAACAATCGTTATTCCGTGGGCGGTCCGCGCAGGCGGCTAATTTGGGCAATAGACAAAAACTGCTGAGAGAGTTCGGACTTGGTGTCGGTCGATGTAGTTCTTTTTATTTTTAGACGTTTCTTAAATTTCTTGTAAGTGTAAATAATATTAGTTTTATGATAACAAGTAAATGAATATACTAATAACAAGAATTCACAGAAACGCTATTACACGACGATAAATGTAATCATCTAATTTATTTGAGTATATTTCGAAGCTTTTAATAATATAAATATTAAGAAGATTCTCATATTTATTTAAGTTCTAATAGATATTGAATTTGATCCCCGAAATTGACACCAATATAATCTTCGTGCTAGCAAATTTTGGTGAGTTCCCACATTCTCTCATGGATCCCATCATCAGAGCTGAACTAAATGAATATGGTACCAAGTTGTACGTACCACCACATTTAAAAAAATGTTTTTGAAATTGGTTCACGTTTACCTTTACGAATTGAGAACCTTCTTTTTTGCAGTTTGCAGCCAGTTAAAAAGTGACGTTGCTTTCGTTGCAGGAAGGCGTCTCGGATCCGCCGAGCATCTCTTCAATCTCGCGGCTGCTTCGCGGCGGCGCGCGCGACTCCGATGGCAAGAAGGACTACAGCATCGACGGCATTTTGGGAGGTCAGTTGTTCAACAATAGCATCAGCATCATCATCAGCAGCAGCAGCAGCAGCATCGTCATCATCACCATCGTTATCATTATCATTTTGGGAGGCCAGTTGTTCAACCATAGCATCAGCATCATCATCAGCAGCAGCAGAAGCATCGTCATCATCACCATCGTTATCATTATCATTGAACTCACGTTCATTTTAATCTTACATACTACTAAACCGTGCGTTTAGGCTACATTTAATAATACCAACTACATTTGCCTACCTACTTCCTCTTTTAATTTTTTTTCCAAAATTCTTACAATCATTCCTGTTGTCATATTTTAGTCAAAACGTAATGTCACGGTCACATAGACCGTGGAATCGACGATTTTCTTAATTTTTTACAATTTGCCTACATTTTGGTGTTAGATAAAGATAAAAAGATAAAGAAAAGTTTATTCAGAAAGCAGACATGCACATACAAACGACATTCTTAGAAAACATACACACAAATATTACAGGCTATGTGACATGCCGCAACTGAAAAGGTCTCCACTCAGCATGTGCTGTTGTCACACGGAGTGTGGCAGCAGCGCTGGTTTTCAGTGATGCCTTCAGATGGTGCGGGACAGCATACTGGGTATACCAATGTCTTAAATAATACACAAAAAAATAGTAAAAATTAAAATTAAAAATGTTAAAGAAATGTACAGTACAATATTAAGCGTTTATACAGTTGCTAGAGAACTGTTGTTTTTAAAGATAAACATCAAACGTGTATCTTTGGTAAATTAAAACTAGATAAATCGAAATTTGTTTGGTAGGACACGAAACCAATAGGGGCTAAGGATATTGAAATGGTTTTTGTCTATGACTCGGCTTGCAAATTTTGTAAATGTAGTTTAAGTTTGTGTTTTAATAGCCTGGCGGACTTGACGTTTCTCAACGGTGGCGGTAGATTATTCCAGCATCAATAAAGAGTATTGGTATTGTACTACAATCAATGAAAAATGAACATAATATATTAATTGTGTATAGGTATAGTGTTCACCGAACTATACAACTATAAAGTTATGTAGGTACTGTGGAGACCCAAGAGTTACGATGTTGACTTATCCACTGAAACGAAACGTCAGGAAACCAGTAAAAAGCTCTAATTTATGGGCAAATGCAGTTGGGGTGAACATATTTCCAATACGAATGGCATTCAATGTTGTTTGCATTTTATGATATTTACTTTTTGGATTTTTACGCGGTCTATCTATTTACTGAACCTGTTTGCTCGAATTCAACCCACTTCCGTAGGATAATCGTAACCTGCGTCTATCTTGCACAATAAGATGACTTCCCATGTCCAAACACCGCCTCACGTTAATAGCTTGCTTTCGCACGGACTTAAAAAAACAATTTCCGCACACAAGTCTCATGTCATTGTTGCCGTTTGAAATATTGGAGTTTGTTCTTGAGGCGTCAAAGGGCGGCGCGGCCGACAAAGCTGGCCGCCCGCCGCCTCTCGATAGTGCTGAAATCACGGACAATTCACATAACATGTTTTGGTTTGTGCTCATTGTCGCCATTCTCTTCCATTTTGTCACCAAGTTGATCCTTTGATGTCGGCGTACCTGTGCGGGCTTTCCCTGTCTCCACTTTTATGGCCTTCAATCTTGCCGGCGTTTTTAATGTCAGTTTCATTGCGCCAATGTCGCCTTTAATTGCTTTTACGCTGGTCAGAATGACAGTGTCCGCATATACCGGCATCCACGTGCTTTGTAAGCTATCTATTTCATTTTCTTTGACATTAGGATGAACCTAAAAGCTGTTATTATTAAAATTCTCTTGTCCTATTGTTTCCATTTATAAAAAAAAACAGACTTAGGACTTGAGCGTTTTTGTCTGCTGAAAGTTACCTATCCTTACCTTAATTAATACAATCGACGTTTGATGGTTCAATAAATACATTTTTCGTTTTCATTTCATTAATGGCAATTTATATTGCTTTCTGGAAAAGTAGCTTTCGCGCCATTGCTGTTCCGCGTCAGAGTCTGATGACAGTCATTTCAAACACAGTTTCTCGTAATCGGGCCGTAACGTCATCATCTCCTGAAGACTTAGATTAAGCGTTACTTTCACAGCGACCAGGAAACAAAAGAGTGCGAGATAACATCTCTCATTTGTTTAATAACACAAGTCGTTAGAACTAATGTCGCGTCGTGGGACCTCCCAACAATGTGTTTGATATTTGGTAAAATGAATGTCAAGCTATGTTAAAGCGTTTTAAAATAAATATTTTTCATTTTCATTATTTGGCTTCGTTGACGCATGAGGCGAGCCAAGTTATGAAAATTCCAAAACATGTGTCAAATGGTATCTAATATCACTTCAGGCGCTCCAAAATAAACCTATTACAATCAGCTAAGTTCAATTGACAATTCTGTAACAAGTGGTACCTGTCTGACTATAATTAATGACAGAGAATTCCCTAATCAATTCTGCTTGATCTACTAATAACTCTGACATGTACTTTAAATCTGAAATGCATTTGTATGTATGCATCACAACAGAACTATTCTTAAGTCATTTATTAGACCGCGTTGTACTATTTTGTGTCACCGCATCAGTCAGCTAGCCCTCCCAGAGCGCCGGGGCCTCCGGAAGTGGAGGGCCGACAAAGAGGGCCGCCTGAATAGACCAACAATCAACTAAACAGCTGTCCAAATGACACTTTGCTTTCCTCGATCCTCATCTAACTTGACTTCATTCTTCGAACACATGTACAAATGTAAATTTTTAACGGAAAACTAATCCATCTCAAAGTCAAATATCCCCTTTTCGATACGCTGCACGAGTAACAAATGGTTACTAATTAAGAAACCACATAAAAATATCAATAAAACCCGAAAACGCCCACTATTCCAAAGCACATACCGCGGCGTGCTAATCCGACCATCTGTTACGTTCGAACAACCCGCTGAAACAAAGGCCGGCCCGGCCCTTAATGAACCCAGATTATGAAGGTGTTAAACCGCCGCCGCTGCTCTTTCAACTCCCAAATTATGACTTTGAGCCGAGCCGGCGGTCTTCACGGGGTCATATTTCGGCAATCGCTAAAGTTTATCCTGCCCTCTCCCGCATTCAGAGCTCCCATAAACCTCTCGCCTTTCTTTGATCATAAAATCCCCCATATATCCCTACGCAACAATTCTTCACACCAAAAGCGATCTTTAGAACCATGGAGTTACAGCCTTAAATCGTTGTACAGCCTTTCTCGTTTTCGATACGAACTAGAGTCATTTTAATCTCATACGTTATGATCAGGCTCGAACAAAAAAGACTCCAAATAAATCTGTCCCTGTCTCGCGAGGCAGCGAAGAATTTGAGCAATGTAAATCATTATATTACTACACTTACGTTGTTTTTTATTCGGTGTCGCGTCCTTTGAGGTTAGATGTTGCCTCGTGTTTTAACGACTCTTCCGACACCTATGACATTAATAGGCTGTTTCCGTCGAACTGTGATCGATTACGTTGATGTGAATATTAATTTTCACTTTTACATTGTTTTGGTTGAAATTAAGAAAACAACTAAGCGCGAGTAAAAAAAACGAAGTACATAATAATAAAAATAAAAATAATTAAGATTTTGCATTATTATTTATTTACTTGGTATTAAATCCTATACAATAAAATTTATCAACACTTATTTTGTCCATTTATATTCACCACCACCACCACCAGTGCGGATTAGGGACTTCATTCGCATCCTTCACGACCTGCTCTAACAAATATTCTCGATAGTTCTAAGCTTCATCTACAAAGAGCATGATGAGGTTACAAACTAAAGGCTAAGCTAAACCCTAATTTCTCGGAGTGGCATCGCGTTTTCGTTTTGCGCGTCGTAAATCCAGATCGCGACCCCAAAATATTGAATGGTGCCAAAATGTCACCACGCGGCAAAGGCGCCGACAAAGCCGCCGCCGCGCTGGGTGTTCCTTGTCCCACACTGAGCCCCATTTTTTCCCTCTCATTCAATTTTGACTTCTTTCAAAAGGCTATTTAATATAAGCCGCATTCTTCAAAATCAGTTTTTGGGGCAACGCTTATTGTTGCATGTGTTTTTTAATCTGTTTCCGTGGGATACCGCTACCGATTTATAAATGAGATCGCCCGACCCGCGACCTGACGTTCTTGATTCGAGCGATTTAAAAAGTGATATGGGTTTTTACAAAAAAACACGTTATTAATAACTAACGCGTGTTTAAAAAAACAGATGAAGACAAATTGCTCGGAGCTAATTTATTGCCGTGGTTTAGATTAGGGCTCCGTAATTTATAGAATCGATATATCAGAAATGACCTTTTTCCGTCTGCAAAACTTTGTCTACCGTGTGCTTATTATTAGATTATGAGATAATAGGTACGCCCGCAGCTTTGCCCGCAAGAAATTGTTATAAAATCCTTTGGATTTTTTTAAGAGTCAGCTAAATTTCATTAAGCACTGATAAGGGTTCACAGAAATAGTTACCTACTTTCTTGTGTATGTTATATACATGGAGGATCAGAAAATATGGCAAATAATTAACCCTCAGTATCGGCCATCGATTCTGAGTATATTGTATAGGTCTTTAATTTTTTTTTGAGTTGGTAAAAAAAAATATTTTGTATAGAATTCAGGCGTCGCTCACACAACCAATCCCATATACAATTTTTTTTTTACCAACTCAAAAAAAATTAAAGACCTATACAATATACTGAGAATCGATAGCCGATACGGTGGGTTAATTATTTGCCATATTTTCTGACCCACCGTGTATAATTTACATAGGTATTAAGTAATCCAGTACCTGGGTGACCGAACTGTGCTCGGGTGAAAATACTTAGCTAAAACCGAGTTTTCTCAGATATGAAACCAAGCTAGATCGATTTATACTTATCGCCCCCGTAAACAAATTTCGTCCAAATCGTTAGAACCATTTCTGAGATCGCTTGTATAAATAAATAAATTAGCACCTTTAATGTACAAGGATTAGGTAATCTACATAGATAAGTAGAGGACTTAATGCAGTCGACACTAATATTTACGTTTAAAAACAACTTTTTTTCAAGCTGTAAATGCTGAAAATATTACAGATACTTAACTACCTATATCTTTGTTTTTGTTTCAGGTCGAGGATCAGATTCGTCAGACATCGAGTCGGAGCCGGGCCTGACGCTGAAGAGGAAGCAGCGCCGCTCCAGGACCACCTTCTCCGGCGAACAGCTGGACGCCCTGGAGAGGGCATTCCACCGCACCCAGTACCCTGACGTATACACCCGCGAGGAGCTGGCTCAGCAGACTGGCCTCACCGAGGCTAGGATACAGGTATTGGAAAGAAACTTGTATAATTTTAACGAAATTAGGGCCCGTTGATTCAAGCGCAGTTGACGGACTCATGATTTTTAAATATGGCCGCCGAGCTGAGCTGTCATTCCATACAGAAACGTAATTTTATCCCATAGTAATAGTATTATTTAACTAGTGGCACTGTGAGCTGTAGAACTCGTGAAGCGAGTCTTTTTTTCAAAGTTGAGAACTTTCTTTACGTTTTTAAAACCAAAGCACCAGTAGACAAAAAAAACTGTTCAACAAAAAAACTATACTAGGTCTATAAGTTTGGAGAACCTCCTCATAAAATTTCATCAGAATGGTTTACAAATGCGACCTGTAGAAGGAGAACTGATGGACATACGAAATGATTTTTGCCCAAGCTGAAATGGTGACACATCGCTCGTTTCTCTCACTCGGTCAAATATGTATCCACAAAGTGCTTATGAAGTATAATCATTACCGTACCTAATAGAACATGATGGGGCCGGAAAGTTCCCGAATGGCGTCCGCGAACGGGAGACGAGCTGTCGGTAGGCCTCCAACAAGATGGAGCGACGACCTCGTGAAGGTCGCGGGAAACCGGTGGAAGCAAGTAGCACAGGACCGGTCTGAGTGGCGAGCCTTGGGGGAGGCCTATGTCCAACAGTGGACGTCCTTTGGTTGAAATGATGACGATGATGATGACCTATAGGTAATACAACAAAACAATAGCTTTAAAAGATCATCATCCTATCAGCCGAGTATAGGCCTCCTCCGAGGCTTGCCACGCCGGTCGGTCCTGTGGCAATCGCTTCCATCGGGGTCACGCGACCTTCACCAGGTTGTCACTCATTTTTGTGAAGATTTTAAAACTATGAAACCAAAAATCGATAGAAATATGACGCTTAATGTAGAACGAACGAATTTGCATTTAGGTGGTAGTTTTTTTGTTTAAAACTGACCAATTTACTAATAGTAAATAGGTACGCAAACATTCCATCTAATAATGTCCTGATATTTTTTATACCAATGGTATAGGCAAACGAGCGCACAGCCCACCTGATGATAAGTGGTCACTGCGGCCCATAGACACCGAAATCCTATGATACCCATTAAGAAACCATAAGATCTCGAATGCGTTGCCTACCCTAAGATTTAATGCCTCTGTGCCAGAAATTTCACCGGCTGCCTTAACCCCCTACCGGAACAAAACAGTGCGAGCACTGCTATTTGGCGGCAGGTTAGCGGGTAAAGACGGTTGTACCACCCCGGACGGACCCAGCACCAGGTCCTACTACTAACTAAATGAAATTATCTTTATTAGATGGAAACCTGAAAACTTAGGACTGAAGTGACTTTGTTCGTAGTTTTTATACACCTTTAAAGCAACAGAGTAAATCACGATTGAGTGTCGGTCCACGGAGCCTGGTCGTATCCATTGGGGTACCCACTTATGCAAGGCATTGCTATTAAATTCTGTCAGGATGTCTTCCCCAATGAAAAGGACTTTTATTTCTTAGTTTATTTTAATGTTTTAGTATTTAGGTACTTAAAAATTACCAAATGCCTGTGAAATCATATTAATAATATTGTGTAGGTACCTATTATATTGGAGAATTTTCAGCTGTCAGTTAAGTCGTTAAATTATCTATGGAATAAATTCAAATGAAAAATTGGAATAAACTTTGATATGAATCGATCGATCTGACGGTTGAAAAATCTGCTAAGACTATTATTGAATATTTAACCCCCGGTTACTACTATTGCGAATGCTTATTTTCATTAAAGCCGTATAACCTAACCTAGGTACCTAAGTTGTAAAATTAAATAAATATCTCTTTTCTATTCCAGGTATGGTTCTCAAACCGTCGAGCAAGACTCCGAAAGCACACAGGATCCAACACCGCACCGAGCCTGGCCAGCTACTCGGGTCTACCGATGCCGCAGATCCCGTGCCCCTACCCCGCCGGAGACATTCCCTCCCTTTCGCAACACCAGCAGCACGCTGACGCTTGGCACCACCAGAAATACGCCAACTACAACCAACTGATGGCCCAATCTCAGCATCTGAACCAAGCATTCCAAAGTTCTTTCCCCAGCACCTCCGGCGCCGCATTCGGCCACTTAGTCGGTGCGAACGGTTCACCACATAGTCAAATTATCGACGCCGGTATCCCGAGAAACGATTACAGATACGACGTCTACAATAAGCCTATCAATTATTTATCCAAAGAAACCGAAGACGGGAAAGTGGCTAGTGAGGAAATTATAGAGGCGAGAGAGGATTCTTTTGCTAAACCATCGGCTGAGGAGTACAATAAGTTACCAGCAAGTGAGTATAATAAGGTGCCAGCGGATTACACCAAGGTGCCGGGAGACGCGGGTCCTCCAAACTCCAACTGGAGTCCGTCGCATAACTCCTTGAACATGAGCCTGGCTGGCCTCTCAGGGGAGTACAAGTACATGAATGAACCCTATACCTTCCCTAACGTCCCGGATCCCCTCACACAGCACTCCTTTACCACTCCCAATGCACCCAACAAATACTGGATTTGACATAGAATAAGAATTCGTTTTAAATTTAGATTGTACATTTTATTTAAATTAATTGAGAGTATTGAAATAGGGTGGATTGAGGATTTAGAATGGGATCCGTTTTAATATCGTTCATTATTACAGTCGATGCTTTGTTTATTGATGTCTTAGACGCCATTTTCATAAAAATACCCGACATAAGTACTGTAGAACGATTCTATGGTGACTCTATGATGTCATATATAATTCGACTGTACAGTCGATGAATAGTTTTATATCAAACTACGGCAAATGATATGTTTACGAACGCAAAAGTATATTTTACCCGCATTTATGTACTCGACTATAGTTGTATATTTGTAGTTAAAGTTATTATTATTTAAATGTACCAGTCGATTGTGAGAATTTACCTCTATTGTGCATTCCTAATTAAGTAATTATCCTAATACCAAACATTATTTGTAAATACATAGTTAATGAAGTCAATAGAAAATATAAAACTACTTAATTGCATTTACCGTATTTTATTCCAAAATTTCCACAATCAACCCACTTCAGTTATCTACAAATATTTATACGATTAGTTAACCATATGAATTTCTTGAACCCAAGCAGAGAATAGATAAACAAATGATCTTTATCTTTATTATAGTAGGAGAGATTCCTAAATCGACTTATGACAGCTGGCGACCCCCATAGAACCTAAAAACGTATTACTCATCTAGATATAAATGAAACAAATTATGACATTTGGAAGACAGTCACGTCCTATATCCTTTGTTGTTTAAAACTTGTGATGAGTGAGGCAAAATATTTTTCACCTCAGCAGCTCGAACAAGTAGACTTTGCTGTCAGAAATTAGTGAGCAAAATCGTGTTTGTTTCACTCAGTGAGACAAAGTATTTTTTTAATTTGTTTTTTTTTAATCCTTTTATCCCATCAGACAATCCCATCAGGCAAAGGCAAAGGCTTAAGCCTTGCAGCCACAGTTAAATAGTTCTCGCGCTTTTTCTTTTTTTTTAATTTGATTACTGCGAATGGTCATTTCGTACTGCGGCATCTAACTAGTAACTACTTCTTATACCAATAATTCAAACTATCTCGATTTTATCCGCTCTCTTCTTTTCATTTCTTTAAGAAAAGTTTCGTAGAAAAAAAACCGAATTAGAAACGTTCGGATACTAACGCATCAGTACGCCGTATTTTTAGACATT
The DNA here is from genome assembly GCA_963971205.1 of Aethes cnicana. Taxonomy (NCBI): domain Eukaryota; kingdom Metazoa; phylum Arthropoda; class Insecta; order Lepidoptera; family Tortricidae; genus Aethes; species Aethes cnicana. Next base: position 7,040,964 of record OZ020287.1, on the reverse strand, counting down.
AAAATTATACGTTGATTTAACTTCTGAAAATCTTACAATTTTCAAATGACTTACTTATATTTCATACAATTATGTTATTTGTAATCATTTTAAACTAAAGTTTTAATTTAAAGTAAACTAAAAGTTGTCAAATATTACCGAATAAATTCGAAATTTATCATTGTACTAGTTTCCGAACATACGTTTGGAAAATTGCCGCCATTGTCTCATGTCAAATCATGTCTTTCTTCTTAATTTTCGATAACCAACTTTAAAGTAATTCTTTTAAAACATGAGATTCAAGTAATAATTTGAGTGAAAGGAGTGAAGAAGAAATGTTATTTCATATTTTTCGTAATGTATTCTTTGCAAGTACCTTTTATGTGTTCTCGCTACTGAGGTGAAAAATTGTATGTGCTACTCGAGAGCAATTTCTTTTACTTCTCGTGCCTGTGAGTCCTTCGCTAAGCTCAAGATTCTAAACTAGAATCACTCGCTGAACGCTCGTGATTCAACTATAGAATCTTTCGCTAGCTCAGGACTCAAACATGGCAGTCGAAGCAAAAAACAATTTTGCTCTCTTGTTGCACAAATAACTATTGCCTCACTCATCACAAGTGTTTAGCAGTTTGGCACGATATTGTGCATGTTAAAAATGTAAAATGTAATGCTTTTTATAAATAAATTATTATTATTAGAATAGATTATTATTTACATTTTAAATAATCGTCGGTAAAAATCGATTCCTCTTAAAAATCGCTGCGAACTACAATGCTCCTTAACCCCATCACTATAAACATCAACTAGCAAACGTCCTTAATTATGTCGATTTAGGACTCTCCTATATTATTATACTAATAAATGACTAATAATCAGTCTGTTGAATTCACGTGACCGTATGTATGTATATCCGGGTTTAACTCGAAAACTACTGGTCGGATTGCAACAAAATTTGGTATGAGGGTAGTTTGTAACACTGGTAAATATAGGCCACTTTTTATCCCGGTAAAATGGATAGTTCCTGCGGGAACACTATTAACCAATTCCACGTGGACGAAGTCGCGGGTGGAAGCTAGTTATGAATGTTCTAGATTTTGTTGATGCCAATGTTGACGATCTCATTACCCTCGAAACTTTGTCAAAGGTGTGATGTAACCTTGAAGGTTACTAGCTCTCTGTATACCCCGCAAGAGAACATAGGCGTGATTAATTATGTATTGTAAGTATGCATTCAGAAATCACATTTAAGAAGATTTCAAACGACTTAGGTACTAGAATGATTTTGCAAACTGTGTGTGGCAGCATTAATCAAAGGGCTGGTTGTGAAAGATTTCTACACTGATATATTTCTGTGACTGCTATATTGATCTCACAATGTCTCAAATGATCAAAGTATCTATGTTGCAATTATCTTTTGTTGATTATTTACATGCATCAAGGGTCTATTTTTTCTATCGAACAAGTTCCTACAAGTACCTATTGTTTTTAAAGTTACTAAAATTTGCGTCTGAAATATTGACAGAATCATTATCTTTAAGTATATTATCATTTAAGGATTGTATCAGGTCAGGTACCAGGAAAATCAAATACGAAATGAAAATTGAATAAATAGTTGCGTCTAATCTACTATTTTAATTTATTACATTTACAAATATATTACAAGTCAATCTCGTATTGAATTCCGATTTACTGTGGAGTTATTTCTACGACACTGGCGCCGGGTTCTACTGGGACTGGGATGATGTCAACTGGCAAATCAGAAGCAGTCGTCTGTTCGATGACGACAGGAGCTGCGGTTTGAGACGGACTGGCTTCGGTCACCGCTCCGGAAAGAATGTCCAATAAGGTCACAGGTTCATTTGTGATTGGTTCCGCTGGTGCTTCAGTGATCACAGGTCCTTGAGTTACTTCAGCTACTTTAGACTCTTCAACAACTACAACATTTTCAACACCAGAATTAGCATTGACAACTGAAGTGTCGACGGGTGCTGACCCAGATCCTTCCGTAGCTTCGGAGGTGGGAGCAACTTCATTGACAACGACTTCAGGGACCACTGCTTGAGCAACTTGAGTCTCAAGGACAGTGACAGCTTCAGGAGCAGTGACAGCGTCATTATTAGCAGGGGCTTCAGGGGCGGCGGCGGCTTCAGCAGCTGGGGTTTCAGGGGCAGCTGCAGCCTCCGGGGCAACTTCAGGGGCTGCACCAGCTTCAGGAGCTGCGGCAGCGTCAGCAGTAGCAGGAGCTTCAGGGATGGCGGCGGCTTCAGCAGCAGGGATTTCAGGAGCAGCAGCAGCCTCCGGGGCAACTTCAGGGGCTGCACCAGCCTCAGGAGCTGCGGCAGCGTCAGCAGTAGCAGGAGCTTCAGGGATGGCGGCGGCTTCAGCAGCAGGGATTTCAGGGGCAGCAGCAGCTTCAGGAACAGCTTCAGGGGCTGCACCAGCTTCAGGAGCAGCGACAGCGTCAGCAGTAGCAGGAGCTTCAGGGGCGGCGGCGGCCTCTGGTGTAGTGGCAGCTTCAGGGGTTGCAGCGGCTTCAGAGGCAACAGCAGCCTCCGGAGTAGCAGCGACTTCAGGGTTAGCAGCAGCCTCAGGAACAGCAGCGGCTTCAGGAATAGCATCAACCTCAGGGGTAGCAGCTGCCTCAGGAGTAACAGCTACCTCAGGGACAGCATTAATTTCAGGGACAGCAGCAGCTTCAGGGTTAGCAACGCCCTCAGGGGCAGCAGCGGCTTCAGGGGTAGCAGCAGCCTCAGGGGCAGCAGCAACTTCAGGGGTAGCAGCAACCTCAGGGGTAGCAGCTGCAGCCTCAGGAGCAGCAGCGGCTTCAGGGGTAGCAGCAGCCTCAGGGGCAGCAGCAACTTCAGGGGTAGCAGCAACCTCAGGGGTAGCAGCTGCAGCCTCAGGAGCAGCAGCGGCTTCAGGGGTAGGAGCAGCCTCAGGGGCTACTCCAGCTTCAGGGGCAGCAGCGGCCTCTGGGGTTACTCCAGCTTCAGGGGCAGTGGCGGGCTCAGGGGCTACTCCAGCTTCAGAGGCTGGTCCAGCTTCAGAGGCAGCAGCGGCTTCAGTAGCTACTCCAGCTTCAGGGGCGGCTCCAGCTTCAGGGGCAGCAGCGGCCTCAGGGGCTACACCAGCTTCAGGGGCACCAGCGGCCTCAGGAGCTACTCCAGCTTCAGGGGCTGGTCCAGCTTCAGGGGCAGCAGCGGCCTCAGGAGTTACTCCAGCTTCAGGGGCAGTGGCGGCTTCAGGAGCTACTCCAGCTTCAGGGGCTTGTCCAGCTTCAGCGGTTGGTCCAGCTTCAGGGGCACCAGCGGCCTCAGGGGCTACTCCAGCTTCAGAAGCAGCAGCGATTTCAGTAGCTACTCCAGCTTCAGGGGCTGCTCCAGCTTCAGGGGCTGATCCAGCTTCAGAGGCAGCAGCGGCCTCAGGGGCCACTCCAGCTTCAGGGGCGGCTCCAGCTTCAGGGGCAGCAATGGGCTCAGGGGCTACTCCAGCTTCAGGGGCTGATCCAGCTTCAGGGGATACTCCAACTTCAGGGGCTGGTCCAGCTTCAGGAGCAGCAGCGGCTTCAGTAGCTACTCCAGCTTCAGGGGCGGCTCCAGCTTCAGGGGCAGCAGCGGCCTCAGGGGCTACACCACCTTCAGGGGCACCAGCGGCCTCAGGGGCTACTCCAGCTTCAGGGGCTACTCCAGTTTCAGGAGCAGCAGCGGCTTCAGTAGCTACTCCAGCTTCAGGGGCGGCTCCAGCTTCAGGGGCAGCAGCGGCATCAGGGGCTACACCAGCTTCAGGGACACCAGCGGCTTCAGTAGCTACTCCAGCTTCAGGGGCTGCTCCAGCTTCAGGGGCTAATCCAGCTTCAGGGACAGCAGCGGCCTCAGGGGCTACTCCAGCTTCAGGGGTGGCTCCAGCTTCAGGGGCAGCAGCGGCCTCAGGGGCTACACCAGCTTCAGGGGCACCAGCGGCCTCAGGGGCTACTTCAGCTTCAGGGGCTACTCCAGCTTCAGGGGCTACTCCAGCTTCAGGGGCTACTCCAGCTTCAGGGGCTACTCCAGCTTCAGGGGCTACTCCAGCTTCAGGAGCAGCAGCGGCTTCAGTAGCTACTCCAGCTTCAGGGGCTGGTCCAGCTTCAGGGGCTACTCCAGCTTCAGGAGCAGCAGCGGCCTCAGGGGCTACTCCAGGTTTAGGAGCAGCAGCGGCTTCAGTAGCTACTCCAGCTTCAGGGGCAGCAGCGGCCTCAGGGGCTACACCAGCTTCAGGGGCACCAGCGGCCTCAGGGGCTACTCCAGCTTCAGGGGCTACTCCAGTTTCAGGGGCTACTCCAGCTTCAGTAGCTACTCCAGCTTCAGGAGCTGGTCCAGCTTCAGGGGCTACTCCAGCTTCAGGAGCAGCAGCGGCCTCAGGGGCTACTCCAGGTTCAGGAGCAGCAGCGGCTTCAGTAGCTACTCCAGCTTCAGGGGCTACTCCAGCTTCAGGGGCTACTCCAGCTTCAGGAGCAGCAGCGGCTTCAGTAGCTACTCCAGGTTCAGGGGCTGCTCCAGCTTCAGGGGCAGCAGCGGCCTCAGGGGCTACTCCAGGTTCAGGAGCAGCAGCGGCTTCAGTAGCTACTCCAGCTTCAGGGGCTGCTCCAGCTTCAGGGGCTACTCCAGCTTCAGGAGCAGCAGCGGCTTCAGTAGCTACTCCAGGTTCAGGGGCTGCTCCAGCTTCAGGGGCTGATCCAGCTTCAGGGGCAGCAGCGGCCTCAGGGGCTACTCCAGGTTCAGGAGCAGCAGCGGCTTCAGTAGCTACTCCAGCTTCAGGGGCTGCTCCAGCTTCAGGGGTTGGTCCAGCTTCAGGTGCAGCAGCGGCCTCAGGGGCTACTCCAGCTTCAGGGGTTCCTCCAGCTTCAGGGGTGGCAGCGTTTTCAGAGCCAGATACAGCAGATCCAGTGGCGGCAGTGCTGTCAGATCCTGGGGTGGCAGAGCCAGGGGCAGCAGCGCCTTCAGATCCAGCGGCAGCTAATCCAGAAGCAGCATTTCCTTCAGATCCAGGGGCGGCAGAGTCAGGAGCAGCAGAGCCAGGGGTAGCAGAGCCAGGGGCAGCAGAGTCAGGAGCAGCAGCGCCTTCAGATGCAGGTGCAGCTGATCCAGGAGCGGTAGTGCCTTCAGATCCAGGGGCGACAGAGCCAGAGGCAGCAGAGGCAGGGGTAGCAGCGCCTTCAGATCCAAGAACAGCTGAGCCAGAGGCGACAGTGCCTTCCGATCCAGGGGCAGCAGATCCAAGGGCAACAGCACCTTCAGATCCAGAGGCAGCCAATGCAGGAGTGGCAGCGCCTTCAGATCCAGGGGTAGCAGCGGCTTCTGATCCAGGGGTAGCTGAGCCAGTGGCGGCAGAGCCAGAGGCAGCAGAGCCAGAGATAGCTGAGCCAGTGGCAGCAGCGCCTTCAGATCCAGGAGCAGCTGATCCAGAGGTTGCAGCGCCTTCAGATCCAGGAACAGCAGAGCCAGGGGCAATAGCACCTTCAGATCCAGGGGCAGCAGTGCCTTCAGATCCAGGAGAGGCAGTCCCAGGGGCAGCACCGGCTTCAGATCCAGGGATAGCAGAGCCAGGGGCAGCAGCGCTTTCCGATCCAGGGACAACAGAGCCAGCGTTAACAGCGCCTTCAGATCCAGGGGTGGCAGAGCCAGGAGTAGCGCCGGCTTCAGATCCAGGGGTAGCAGAACCAGGGGCAGCAGCTACTTCAGATCCAGGGGCGGAAGAATCAGTTTCAGATCCAGGGGCAGCAGAGCTACCAGAGGTGGCAGAAGTAGCAGATGCAGCAGAGATATCAGATGCAGCAGAGGTTCCAGAGGCAACCGAGCTTCCAGAGGCAGCAGAGCTTCCAGAGGCAGCAGAACTTGCAGAGGCAGCAGAGTTTCCAGAGGCAGCTGAACTTCCAGAGGTAGCTGAACTTTCAGAGGCAGCAGAGCTAACAGAGGCAGCAGAGCTTCCTGAGGCAACCGAGCTTCCTGAGGCAGCAGAGCTTCCAGAGGCAGCTGAACTTCCAGAAGCAGCAGAGCTATCAGAGGCAGCAGAGCTTCCTGAGGCAACCGAGCTACCGGAGGCAGCAGAGCTTCCAGAGGCAGCTGAACTTCCAGAGGCAGCAGAGTTAACAGGAGTTGCGCTTTCACTGCTTTGGCCGTTGATAGACGAACCAGCGGGTGACCAGTTAGGAAGTAAATTTGACAAAAGTTGAGCGATGGACTGCAGTAGACTTCTCTTTTCCTCGATCTGTTGTTGAGCTACTGCGGTCCAAGGTGATTTTACGTTCTGCAACAACGCAGTCTTATTGGCTAGTTTCTCTAATTTATGGTCCAACTTAGCTCGCACCGCTTGTACTGTGATGGCATTCAAGAATCTTTCCAGGTGGTTTCTCCAAGCGTCAAGGGTAGCAACATCTTCGTATATCTTGGTTTGTAAGAAGTTGGTGACGGCTTGTCGTCTTTCACTCTTTGTGCTATTCTCATTTAGTCCAAGTTCTTCATGTACATACTTGCTCAAAGCCGCTTTCCTCTCCAGGCTGGTACTCAAAGGGGACAAACCATATTTTTCATACACATAGATCTTCCAGATATCATCTAGATCGACGTCATTGGACTCCGCAGAGTCAACAGTTTCTTGGAAGTCTTTTTCCTTTTCGATCGTTTCCTTCTCTAATTTCTCCGATTGCTTTTGAATCTTTTCCTGACTCTTACGCTCTGCTTCAAGTCGCTTTTCTTCTGCTTTACGAGCTTGTTCTTCTTGTCTATGTTTTTCTTTTTCTAAACGTTCTTGACGCTTACGTTCCTGCTCAGCTAATCTTTCCTGCTGCTTGCGTTCCTTTTCAGCTTGATTTTCTAGCTGTTTACGCTCCTGTTCAGCTTGCTTTTCTTGCTGTTTACGCTGCTGTTCAGCTTGTTTACGTTGCTGTTCCGCTATCTTCTCCTGGCGTTTCTGTTCTTCTTCTTGTAATTTCTTTTCTCGCTTTAGCCTTTCTTTTTCAATTTTTTCAAGTCGCTTCCGGTTTTCTTCCTGGACTTTTATCTCCCAGGAGTCCACTTGGTTGCTTTCGTCATTGTCGTCGGTTTCCGCGGACACCGACGAGTCGTCATCGTTCGACGATAGCAGAGATCTTGACAGTGGACTCGTTTCGTAAGGCAGGTATTTCGCACTAACAGCACAGACGCCTACCTGGAAACAAAATTAAAAAAAAACTATAAACACGATTTTCTCCAATTAAACACAAGAAATAAAATAAAAACTTATGAGTCGCAGTTCCAATACAATCCCAAATTGCCATTTAAAAAGTTCTAATGTTTTTAGCTAGTGCCGATAAAAATTATGCAAAATTTTCTTTACACGTTAGTAAAAATTACCTTTTTCATAAATAAAAATATATTTACAATATATTTGATACATCTAAAAGGTTTACGCTTTGATAAGTCCGAGTCCGCATAATGCTACTGAACAGTCGGTAGGATTTTTTTTTGTACGCACTATTATCACTCTCACTAATCAAATTGTAAACCGCAAAAATGCAACCGCTTAAATAAACACTGAAACAATCACAGGATAATACTTACAATAAGTAGTAAATATATAGTTCTCATTGTGAATGCTTTAAGTTTTCATTAAATGAGAAATTCGTTCGTTATTTAACACTTAAGTATACTAGTGTGTCTCATATGAGCTCGTTCGTTAGAATTTGTTACAAATTTTATAGAAGCATGCTTTTATACTTGGTCTGGCAATTAGGGAAGATAAGACGAGATAAAGAGCTGCCGAGATAACTCGGTGTCGAATGAAGCCTTACACAAACGAAATGTTTTGCGACGTCTGACTCAAAATAAACACGCTTTATTTATCACACGTAATACTGCAGATGAATGGTACGGCAATGGAACTTACTAAATAGACTCTTCAAACAACCGGATATTTGCCCGACTTCATCGAGATCATAATAACGAAAGGAAGTAGTAGGATCACAGTAAAACGTGGGATGGCATGATTGATAATAGAATGCAAAGTGATTCGAAGAGCATTAGCCGGAAATGGAACATCAATTCCACCACATTGTCACCCACGCGCCTATCACAGAAATGTGACAGTATTTTTTTATTCCTTAATGCAAGCAAACCTGGCGCTACTCAAAATGTAATTAGGGAAGTATTTATTTTGACACGCGTCATGTGTCAATGTTGCGAGGAATTCCCGAATCTCTGCTGCAAACATTGACTTAGCCCCTTGTTTATCGGGTGTAAGATGCGGCAGAAGTTGGGTTTAATATACGAGTAAGAGCTATGACTTGATGAATTATGAAGATTGTAGGCATCTTCCGGCTTCTAGATTGTATGTCAGCGAACTTTGGAGAAATCATGATTAAAATAAACCACGTAGTCGCAAGAACTAACATTATCTGTTCAGCACATTCGAACATTTGTCGAACATTAAATTTGTTCGACAGTAAAAGAGTTCCGTAATTGATCTTTTCCAAAATTCTTTGGTTATTTTAAGGCCCTGTCCGCACTGCGAAATAAAATTATAAATTCTGTATTAGATTGAATAGTATGGGAGTATTCGCACTTTCGATAAAAAAAAAACACGTGGAAAATGCGTACTGGTCGCGGCGGAATAAAAATCACTATGTCGACAGGGCCTAAAACCCTTTGTAATATTTATGTACTGATTTCACAGTTTCAATAATTAATTATAACTTGAAGTAATTAGGCAGTGCATGTTTTAGAATCTAGTCTAATTTGAACTTTTTTTTAGCTAATTGCATACTCCAGCTTGGCCTTCCAATCTCTATTTGGCCATTTGTGACCAGTCACTATGATACCCGTGGAATTCCGTTAAATTAGTTTACTCTGTATATAACAACAATATTAGCAAATTATACTGATAAAGTTATTCAAGTAAGTTTCATCTCACTGAATAGTTATTGAGTATGATTAGATTGTAAACAAACCCATTGAGCGTATTTTAAATGTCGATAATATTTTATTTAGCAAGTTAAGATCTGTAACTCCAGATATAACTAATTATACATGACCTTTAGAGGTATTTTAATTCTCGGTCGATTCACCTTAATCCTGAGAGTAGGTCACCTAACTTCAGATTATTCTTACCTACATAGGTATATTTTCTTTAATAACAAGAATAACGTTAAACAACTGAGTACCACCATAGAAGACCTTAATATTTACTCAAATTAGAAACAACAATTTAATTCGTATATTGTCCCTAAAAGCAAGGTTAAACCAATTACGTATGTTGGAGTCGCGTGTTTAAAAAAGTTCTCTCGTAGATTACAATGTTTGCATTTTTTCTTAATTGTCCATTAATTGCTTAAGGAAACGGTGTATTAACATACCACATACTTCGCTCGCAAAAAAGATATTACTTATATTGGTTTTTAAATATAATAAAAGTCTATGAAATCATACGAAAATTAGTACCTAATCGTATCTTAATTTTTAATTAATACAATGCAACCTATGTGCTTACATATTGAGGTTATGCCAGAAGTTTGTTATGTTGAGCTTAAGGAAATAAATCTCATCGATTAATCTAACTGCAAACTAAAGAAATGCTTTTTGTTCAGTCACAGAACTAAGTTATGTAGTCAAGGGCAAGTCAAAATATGTTATATAGAGACTCTCTGTTCCTAATTTCCTCTGTGATTAAGTTGTTGTTAATATACATTGTTTTTCCGCTTTGGCGGGATACATAAATCTTTGTCTTTGACTGTACGATTTATGAAAGTAAGTGTAAAGTTCCTAAACACATTGATAATCCAGAAATAGAAAATCTATTTCTCGTCTTAATAATCATAGTAATCCTTTTAGAAAAACTTAATTCCACGTAATTTTGACTTGGATTTTTGTGGCTTCAGGTGGCTACTTTACGGGGCTGACATAGTCACTGTGTGACAAAAGTCCTAATAATAAATAAATCAGATTCAAAAAAAAAAAAAAGGTGGCTACTTCGAAAACAACAGCTACTTTGCATCGTTAAATAGTTATGTCATAGAGGATTACTTCGTCTGGATGACGCTGCTCTTCGTTTGTCAGCAAACAGTAAATACCCGACGACTCGAAAACAACCTTGGCCGTACCGTACGCGATCGATAACATCTACTTTTGCATTTAATTCATTCACATGCATAAATTAAAAAAAATAATTAAAACAGGCTTTTATTTAAATGCACTGAAAATAATAAAATGAACTTTTAATCTAAAACTTTTACTATCAACTTATAACGTCATTACACAATTTATAATGATAGGTATAGAAACTTGTCGCGCGATTTACGTAGGTACTCGTATTTACTTAGTTTGAAAATTCAGAAGAAATGCAGATGAAGTTAATTAATTTACTTGTTTTATTTACTACACAGGTACGTCATCCCTCTATCGACAATCAGGGTATGTATCCCTATTAATCATTTTTATGATGAGTAAGTAAACACGTTAGGTACTAAAAGGTGGGTTGTCATGTCTCCGATCGATTGATCGGCTTGCGGCATGAGTTTTATCGATAGTTTTTGCCTTTACTTATTATTTATATTTACCAAAATGATCATTTGAGGAATGATATTTTATTTTACTTATATGGCTTATATCATAACATTCAGTATCTTACTCATTTGAGCCCACGTAATGGATTTTTTTTTAGAGGTATGTTGTTTTTTTTCATTAACCAGCATAAATCTACAGAATTATATAAAAGAAACATAGAGTGAAGAAACTATCTAGTAAGGTCGAATAGAAGTGCGACACTAGATCAGGGGCTCTATTCGAAACGTTACATAGGGAATGGGAAGTTCCATATCCCTACCGTCAAAGCGTCACGGCGTTGACACCGAACTTTAAGAAGCTAGATTTAAAGTTCAGTTTGAGCGCCGTGACGTTTTGACGTTCCCTACAGCTTCTCAATAAATCCCTTTTGCGTCCGGAATGAGGCTACTGACAAAATACATTCATACCTAGGTTGGCTAGGCGGGCGGTAGGTAAAACCACTAGGCTACCTACCACGGCTCTTATGGACGGATTCGGTTATTGTGAACCTAAAATTCACTACTAATATCAGCCGAAAGACATCCACTGCTGAAATGACTTAGGCTTCTCCCAAAGCTCACCACGCAGACCGGTCTTGTGCTACCCGCATCGACCTTATTCCCGCGAAAGATTTAAGAAAATGGCATGCAATTCTCCCTAAATCTTACGAAATAACCAATCGATCTGGTAGAGCGAGTAACACATGACTAGTCTGAACTGCTAGATTTGGGGGAAGCAACCTATGATTGTCCAGCAGTGGACGTCTTTCGGAATCAATCGCTTAGCAACAGAATTCTCACAAGCAGGTTTAATCACAGTTAGCGCCCCCCCGTAATTGTGCACACATATGTGATCCGTGTGCAAATACACTTCTCTGAAAATTTCCCGGCCGTCAACAGAAGCTGAGCAAAACAAGCCGTAATTTTAGAGGAGCGTCGGCAGAATATCCGCTCGGAATTGCGTTCAGAATTGAGTTTTAACTCCGAGGTCCTTAATTGGGAAGCAAACAGATTTCATAGGAATCTCTTTGCTTCCCCAATGAAGCCTCGGAAATTCTAACACGCTTTTCTCTTAGGTAGGCACTGGGCATTCAGTTTCAGAATTTGAACAACTTAATTTTTCTGTGCAACGAAGTTTAAAATAATCAAGGTATGTATTAAATAAGTAAAGAAACTTTACAAACAGAAAACAAGCACTAAAAATATCAAAAATAAATGCACTTTTAACTTGCATTTTGCATCGTAAAATGTCAGCCAGCTCAGTCAGACCTTGTGAGTGAGGCAAGAATTAGAATGCCTTATATATCAGGGCCAGATGAAATTAAATAAAGCCTACAAAAAACACCATTACATCATCTGGTTTTAATTTACGTAACTAAGAAAAAAAGTAAAAAGTTTTTTGTCGAATATTTTCAAAAATCCACTCGGCTGTAGTTTATTTTAACATCGTGAATTTTGACGCTGCTATCTGTACAAAAATCACGTTATCTGTTTTGTATTATTCATTTCCATTGGGAAAACCTCAGTGTTCCTATCTGGGTTGGGTTGTCCTGCGGTAATCCTTCGTTAAATAACTTGCCGTATAAAAGACTACGAACGCAGCAAACTATCACAACAACTTGTTGGATCAAAAGCGCGAACGAACGATACGAACTAAACAAATTAACAAAATGGTTTCCAAAATTCTAATTGCTCTTTGCGTTATGGTAAGTTAAAAATAAGTGTAAACTCTATAATCGTATCTTAATGACTTAAACCTAAATTAGAATTCTTTTATGAATTAACTGCTTCGAAACTTGGATCGTAATCGACCAATCTCCTAACCGTCACGATATCTCTAGATTTTTTTCTGTGCTCCAAAGGTGGCAGTAGCATCAGCCGTACCCGCGGCCGGTGGCTATGGAGCCGGCGCAGGAGGCTGGGGCGCCGGCGTTGGTGGCTGGGGCGCCGCTGCGGGCGGCGTCAACCCATGGATCCCACCGTGGGTGGCTTCCGCTCCTTGGTACCCCGTCTGGTCTCCCTGCACCACCGTCGGGAACACCTGCATCGACTGCAACACCAAGCAGATCTGCACGAAGATTGGAGCACTCCAGCGTGCCTGCACTGACCCCACCATGCCTTACTGCAACCTCGGGGAGTGCTCCGCTACCGCCAGCACTGAATGCGCTCCTGCCGCCGCACCCGTCCCCGTTGTCCCTGCTTCGGCCTAAATTAACAGTCTGAAAGATTCTGGCCGTTCGAAACCATCTTCTTAGCGAATGACGTCATTCCGCAACCAATACTCTATTTTAACGACAACCTTTCATCTCAACAATTTGCATTTCGTTTTAAACAGTTTTGAATAAATATTTTTCTCCAAAGGCTGTGTAAATTTTGTTTGCCACATTAACTTGGCGTATATTACGAGTAGACTAATTGTTATTAGCTAATAATTTTACGCTGTCTGTCGCATCTTTTTTTAGTCAGCATGTTTGACTTGGCTGAATGTTTGATAAATATTTTCACAATAAATTGACTTTACGGAAATCTTAATGCTTTTATGAAATAGTAGAAAAAAATTGAGCAGTATAGACAATATGCCTATTGCCTAACCTATGACTCAGTTTATGAATATTAAATTTACTTAGATACTACTACTTAATAGCCAGTTGATATGGGATGGGAAAGATACAATTATAGTATTATTATTACACTAGTAAATGAATAATCTAAGCGTAGGAGTACGTTTCTGAACCTAAATCATGTGAGCCTACTGTTTGCCAAGTTTTAGAAAAGATAACGGGCCATTGTAGGTAAATTCTATTCAAATATTTATTTAGACTTATTTACCTACGTGATCTGTTTTTACTCTTACGCGAGGTGTAATTTTCCATTACACATACCTACTCAATACAAAACTGAAAATTACCCCTAGTACAAAAAAGGTTTACTATTACCGTTACCTCTATGTCTAGATGCATACATATAGGTATTTTAACTTTAAACTTCATTGCTGTTTCTTCTGTACAATAAATTATTTCAGAGGCTTTTATATGTTACTAGCTTCTGCCCGCGCCTTCGTCCGCGTGGAATTCGGTTATAGCGTTCCAGCGGTAGGTAAGTGAACGTTAAACTACAACAAATATATACTTAAACCTTCCTCTTGAATCACTCTATCTATTAAAAAAGCCGCATCAGAATCCGTTGCGTAGTTTTAAAGATCTAAGCATACATAGGGACAGACAGACAGCGAAGCGACTTTGTTACATCCTAGAAAGGGTATTTTTTTCAACACAGAAATAATCAACCACAATTACTTCAGCTCTTATTTACGAGCATGCAATGCTCGTAAATAAGCAAAACAATGCAATCAGAAAAATGATTCGATATTTCACTGGTAAAATCTGACTCGGCACTCGTTAGGTGCCAGTAGCACACGGCGCGATGCAATTAACTCGTAACTCGGCCTCAAATAAGCACTATCTGCATTTCGCCAGCTGTTCGTGGTGGAATATAAATTTACAATGAATATTCTTACAAAGGTTTAATCGCTTACGATTAAACCACAGTGGTAAGTACAAAACCTAAGAAAAATTCCACGCTGTACTTATGCCTAGTAAGCCGTGGGTGGCCTATAATTCAGTCAATTTGTACTCTAAAGAGCCGCTAGTGAGAAAGTTTTGGGGTAGTTCTGATTTCTTTCATTCCATATGTATTTTGGGGTGCTGAATCCGAATCTGAGGTTTTCGGACAAAATTTCGTGACGCAACATTTAAAAAATCAGAGGATCAAACTTAAAATATAATCCGTGAACCGTAGAAACAAATAAATTAAAATGCCTCCCAATTTTTAGTCGTATTAACACTGGTATAATGAGCCGTGGTGGCCTAGTGGGATCCGTGGTGGCCTATAGTGTTTCGACCTACAGCCTCTCATGCAGAGGGTCGGGGGTTCGATTCCGGCTCGCACCTCTAAGTTTACTTATGTGCGAAATTCAATTTGAATTTACCACTGAGCTTTTCGGTGAAGGAAAACATCATGAGGAAACCTGCACGCATCTGTGAAGTAATTCAAAGATGTGTGTGAAGTCCCTAATCCGCACTGGGCCCGCATGGGGACTATAGCCCAAACCCTCTCGTGATGAGAGGAGGCCTGTGCCCACCCATCAGTGGGACGCAAATAGGCTGTAGTAGGAAGACTGGTATTAATAACGGCCTCGAGTTCTCTCCACGCACCATTTTCAAGTAGGTAATTCACGATTCATTGCTCCTCGGAAATGTAAATTCATGAAAATAATTAGAACCGCGTCTGTCGAATGAAATAATCTTACATAAGTTTATTTTTATTTTTATTTAGTTATTCAGTGATACTGACTTCCTGTCGTACCCATGTTTGGAAACTGTAGCAAAAAAACCGACTTCCAACTCCGACAGACTGCGTGGGTGTCAAACGAATCAACCCAAATTAAAAGCCATATCGAACTTGACGTTGATATCGCAATGTGTCGGAATTTGCAGGCATTTTAATTATTTAATCAGTGCGCCATCTTGAACCTGGCTTCAGCTCACCACCGTAGACTGACGAGACAAGCTGAACCAGATGACACCGTGGCGTGGTAGAAGACTGAGTCGAAGTCGATGACATTAATGACAACTACATTGACGGTGCATCTGCACCAGGGAATCTTCTCTGGACGTCAGAGACCACCACAACAAATACAAAAATAAGAACAAGACCTGAACTTCGTGATTGGAGAACTTCACCAGAGGTTGCAGCACTCGACTCATCTGCAAACCCATTAGAGGAATCCTGGAGTCTTGCAACGATGCGCACAAACTATACTCCGCTCATTAGTGATGTCTATGTCATTACATAAACATATTCTGTTCTGCTGTCCCTAGCGAGGGTTGTGCTATCGCTAGCTCCGAAGAAGAGTAAACGCGCCTTCGATCCTCTATAAAATATTGTGAAATTTCACTGAGAATAGGTAAAATGAAATACGGTGTTTTCTGATACGCTACTATAATTTTCGCGCCATGTTTAAATGTTGCACTACAGCAAACTAAAATAGTCATGGAATATTTCAGTGTAGACATTACAATCACGAAAATTTAAATATAAAAAGATAAAATGGAGATGTAGATTTGTTCAATGTATGACATAAATGTACGTTAGTTGATGTGTTGTGTAAGCTTCCTTATTATATTTAAACATAGGCAGTTATAATCTTAATCCTTTTGCGTATATCAACCTAAGAATCTTATCAACCTAACCACAACAAGCCATAACGCAAATATTCTAGAAAATATCAAAAGGAAACAAAGCTTTCTACTATAACAAATAAATGGTAGAAATTTCCCGTAGAAAACAACACGCGCTGCATGCTGCATTATTTACTTTCCTCTAGGGAAACCCGGTATTGTCTAGGCATACATATCATAGTTCTAGATAGCAAATAGATCGGAAGTATAAAAGCCATAGACTCGGTTCAGATGCACTGCACTCGATAAAGCGAATATGTCGATTCTGAAGTACTCCGTCTGCCTGGTGGCACTGGTAAGTATTCAAACTTTATTTCTAAAATTGTTTTTATACTCCTTAGGTATTACTCACTAGTTTTAATTTTGAAAACTCTAGTTAGCGAGTAATTTTTCAATGTTCTACAGTCTCAGAATCCTTATTTCGTTTCGTAAACTAAAGTGCGTGTTAATTTAATCTTGAGCCGAAATTCTATCACACAGTAAAAGAGGAAACCAAAGTCTGAACCACTATTACTAGTCACAAAACCGGCCAAGTGCGTGTCGGGCCACGCGCAAATTATAGGGTTCCGAAGTTGAGGATGCCCACAGTACCTTTCTAAGACTTATTAGCATCTAGCTAGCCTGTGATATGACGTGCCCGCCCGACGGCCCTGCCGCTCGAGAAAAATCATCATTATAAGTTGGTCGACTATTACTCGTAAGTTTGTACAGCCTACTTAGCTCTGATAGTTTTCCTTTCAACTACGTTATATATGCCACAACCGTGATTTTTTTCAGCTATCCAAATACCACCATTTAGCTGGCAGGGGGGGGGGACACATGACTCTAACAAAAAATAGCACTTTAAAGCTTAATATTTCACAAACGCATCACTTAATCAAAAAATGGTTTTAACAAACCCACAATATTTTTTTAAGACCTATTTAACGATATGCCGCACCACGGGGTACGCAAGAAAAAAAAATTACATCCCCACTTTACGAGTAGGGGAGGTACCCTATAAAAAAATTTATTTCAAAATTTTATTGTACCACTTTGTCAGCGTAACTAATATGCATATTCATGCCAAATTACAGCTCTCTAGACCTAAGCATCTCCGAACAATAGTGCGACAGACGGACGGACATGGCGAAACTATGAGGGTTCCTTGTGGACTTCGGAACCCTAAAAATGAACGATTTTCTTACAGCTTGCCATTTTCAACTTCGCTTTGGGTCAAGTGTCCCAAGGTGGACCTCACACCTCACAGGGCGGCCCTCACAAGAACCAGGGAAGAGGGAAAAGGCAAGTGGCACAGGATGGTCCCGAGTCGGAAGACGACATAGTACGAGGCAACGTCAGCTGGACTACCTGCGACTTCACTGTCACCCCAAAGTTCACTTGCCAGGACTGCAATACCCGCATTATTTGTCTGCCAGTTGGAGGAAAAGTGTTACCTTGCGACAATGTATACAAACCCCACTGCAATAATGGTTTCTGCTCTCCGGTTCCAAGTGCGGAATGCAGTGTTTAAAATCAATTAACTTTGCTGCAGTTTGTAAATTCCTTCTTCTTAACAATATGAAGTTGGGGAATGAGCACAAGGTCGTGCATAGATTATAAATGCAACAACTGCGTAATTGTTACTGGAACTTATACTACCTATACACTTTGCAGAGACTGTTTTTATCCCCGATAAATGAAAAAAGGCGTCAAAGGGACATTTACGAATAAAATAACTCATTTTAGTAGGGGGCCTGCAGCTTATTCTCCTAGCTTATGAAGTTATGATTTTATTGTAAAAGACAGGATAAAAATTACAACTAAAATCATCATTTTACTTACTAGTTTTTCATTTCCGTTGTACTCCTTATAAGCACTAATAAAATTTCGACTATTATACAGTTCATTATTTTACAATATCCCTGTGAAGGCAAAAATCCAATTAAGCCTACCTAGTAAGGTTTGAAAAAGTCAGATATTTGGAGTAATGAAAATTCTTCCACATTATTGCGTACGTCGCTGACAATTTTCCCGACCCGTGTCAGCTAAATGCTACATGAGGAATTCAGACTAAATTGAAATTTCTTTTCGCATGTGTTTCACAGACCTTCATTCCAGCAGCTAATCAAGACTTAACTACGTGTTTATTCTTCGCTTAGTCTTAAATGTGTTTAGCCTTAATGCACCTTTGACGCACTCAATTTTTATAAGACTTCATATATCTGCTGGATCAGAGAAATGATATCCTAATGAGCCCTTATCTAGGATGAAGACAAGCAAGTACATAGGTAAGCCTAGTTTGGGTCCTCAGAGTTCAACAACTAATTTGTGCATAACAGCAACCTACGTAAGTACCTATTTGTAGCAACCTACATAAGAATCTCTGGCCACTACGTACAAATCCAAATTGTTAAATAAAGAAAATTTTTGTTTTGTTTTGTTGTTTTGTAATAAGTAATATTCAAGTTACCTACCAGAGAGATAAAAACGTTGATATAAGAATGTAGTAAGTACTGACTGATAACAGATCTTGCGTTATACCTAGTACAAGTCACAATGTAGGTAACGTGAGTTAATTTTCAATAACTGATTAAGTATAATCAGAGTGACAGTTATTGTATTTAATCTTAGTAAAGCGCTGTTAATAGCTTTTCGAGTAGTCCGAAACACTACCAAGCAGACGTCGATATACGTCAAGTTCACGAGCAATTGGTTTCCCGTCTATCCACGTTCAATGAGACCCGAACACAGATTACGTAAGTTGTCCGAACTCAAGGTAACAAGGGTAACTGGCTGGAAAACAGATGGGGGTGAAAAAATTAATAAAATAGACAGTAGACACAATAATTACTCATGCATTACGAGCAACTAATTTTAATTTGAGACAGTCAAATGTTATAAAAATGTTTTTTTTCTTAATTAAATGATATTTTTAAATTCCGAAGCTAATGCCGCTTCCACAATTATTTTTCAATGTAAGTATTTTGTGAAAATATATGAGTTTATACATTCTGAATCAGTATTTCTGCCAACCAAAAACTGTATAAAAATGGATTAAATTACTTTACTATGCTTTTTCATCGAAATAGTCCGTTACTTCAATTAAATTATATACGTAAGTAATTGTGTTTCAGTAAAGCTCGACTATCCAATTAACCTTTTCAATTGATATTAATTCGGGTCACGGAATAGCCATCCAAAAATATTTAAAAGAACGATAAAAATATGATAATGCACATACTTAATTCAAAGCATAATCGGTGGCGGTTTCAAATTCAACTTCAGCGCACTCCGCGCTCGGGACCGGCGAGCACTTGCCATTGATGCAATAGGGGGTGTACCCGAAGCAGTTCCTGACAATACCCCCCACTGGGGTACAGTGGATGGTGCTAGAACAGTCGGTGCAAGCGGGGCCGCTCTTGTAGGCCTCGAAGTCGAACTCGCAGGGGACCCAGTGGGGGATCCACGGAAGGTCCTGTGGCACGTCCGGCGGAAAGTCCTTCACGCGCTGCGAGGCAACCATCGTGATTGCTACCTGGAATTTCAAATTAGAGCAAGTTCTGAATCATGAATCATGTTTTACGAGATTCTTGAGGCAGATAACTCAGTAGTTGGAAGCATAAAAAATTCAATTTCATGTCGAACAAGCTGTAGAAAATGAAAAATCTTTACTCTAAACACTTTTTTCTTAGTGCTTTTCGTTACGTTACGAGTGTAGGTACTCCATCGCCGGATACCCTAAAAAAATTGGTCAATTGATCAAGGTAAAACAAATACACAACGTGGGGTTTCCTAGATGTTTGGCCAGTTATACTTATTAAGTCATCTAAATAAGAAAAGTAATTCGCTTTCTCTATTGAGGAACATTACGTAACTTAGTTTGGTCGTTAAACATGTAATGGACATACAATAATACGATAGGTAATATAAGCTAACCGTTTAAGCTTCGGTTGGAGCTCTATTTACCCATTAAAATTAAGGTCACAACAACACATCTTTCATTATCCTTTGTGAATCCTTTAATTTTCTTTCATTGCTTTGTTTATTCTCATAAAAACGAATTTTAGTATCCATTTTTAACCTACATAACGGGGAAGCTTAAACAATACACAAAAAATACTAACCAGTAATACTGTAAATTTGATGAGAGCTGCCATTATATTTTCTGTTATTCACTAGGTAAGTATATGGGCACTTGATCCAAATGATCTAACATCGATTTATACAGCGCACAATAATATACATCTCCGTATCTTTTTATCTCTTTGATATCAGTCAGTGGATGTCAATCAAAATAATGATTCAATCTGTAACAACGATATGAATCATTTTAGGGAACAACCATTGATCTATATATTGACATATGGACGAACAGTGCCTAACAGAATATGTCAAAATAATATAGAGCAAACCGACATTATAAAATACGTTCCAATATGCTAATAACGCGTCTTTATAGTATATGTCAAGATAAATATTTTATACAAAAGTAAACCTAACACTGTAAGATTTAATCGTCCAATTTACTGAGCGCCAAACGGGTGCCCGAGTTCTTCGGGCACCCGTTTTGACGGGCCATTTTTCTTCGGCTGATTGTGAATCCTTAACAAATGTCAGCAAACGCACTTAAAGTTAAGTGTTTCGGTAGCCATCAGAAAAAAATGTTACAATATTCGTACTGGTTCGTATTTTTTATTGTTAAAAGCCTGGGAAAGCAATCGAGGGAAAGTCACCAAACAGATTTAAAATGGAGCTACACATGATTTGGTAATCAACAATTTTTATTTTTGTTCTAACTATTCGACAGATGCAAGTATTGTTATACATACACGAGTAGCAACACCTCAAGAACCTCGGCGACAGAGTTCATTATTACAAGATACCATTGTTACCACAAAATGCAGCGCCTCACGACACGACTCACATTTTATTTTACCCTTTGTTCTAGTGTTGGAATGACGCGCGACGGCGGTATGTGTAAATGAAAGCCTTTCAGTGGTACTATGACTGTTTACAGGAAGACGGCTCTACTGTTTGCTTTCGGCTCATGTCCGTACAGGGCTGACGGAAAATCAAAACTCTATGTATATTTACCTAAACAAGATAACAAAGTAGGAAATGGCAGCCGCGGGCTTGTAGCTTACCTATGCAATATGCTTTGCCCGATTTCAGGAAACGCTATAGAAGAATTAAATATTTTTTTATGGAGTAACTTAACTTATGGAGTACATAATGGTTTACATGGTGGGAACCTCTTTTTAGGTATGTCTTACCTAAGAGGTACCGCTCTTCCGGTGGTATTGATAGGGTGTAGTAGGTACTAAATTTAATCTTATTGTAATAATTATGTATAATCTAATCTAATTATAATTTAATTTTAATTTATGTGAATTTCTAATATATGATTTAAAATACAACAACAACAGATGACATTTACTTATGTATGTTTACTTATGTGTGAAATTCAATTTTAATTTACCACTGAGCTTTTCGGTGAAGGAAAACATCGTGAGGAAACCTGCACGCATCTGCGAAGTAATTCAAAGATGTGTGTGAAGTCCCCAATCCGCACTGGGCCCGCGTGGGGACTATAGCCCAAACCCTCTCGTGATGAGAGGAGGCCTGTGCCCAGCAGTGGGACGCAAATAGGCTGTAGTAGTAGTAGTAGATGACATTTCTGTTAGAAAGCTAAAATTATAGCATAATAAAAAGAAAATATTATATTATTAAAAATATTATATTATCTTCTTTTTTACAAAATAAGGCCATTCAATCTTAACGTTTTATTAAATAACATCAAGTTTGTGTGTGCGTAAGTGTGTACGTATATATGTGCGTGTGTGTTTTATATATGTGTGTGTGTATGTGTGTAAGTGTGGGGGTGTTTCTGATTGATTATTATATACACGCGTATTTAGGTACCTACCTACATTTAATTCGCGTACCTAAGCGTTATATTCGTAATTCGCGTTCTCTAAAAACGTAAGGCTCTCTTCTATACTGAAATCCTAAACCCTCGCGTTTATCACTGTAAAATAATTCATAGTCGAGCATTAGGCGCTATAGTACAACTTATTACCATTATACTACAACTTACTTGCCTACTACAATCGCTTTTCTGTAAAGTTCACTGACGACGCTGATCCAAACTTCACTTTGACATTAAGGGAATTAATTTAGTTGACCCACATTTAAGTTACACCAATAAAACCCTTACTTTAATATTTATTGCCTCCATTTTAGCATTCTCACTTGAAACTTGAAATAAAATTTCCATAATTTTAATCGTAGCACCCAGACATGACAACCCTGCGGACGGCATTAGCATAATTCCATTCCATTATATGTTAACAGTATATATATAAGCCGGATCCAGTTTACGCTGTCCACATCATCACTTAATAGGCCTGAGGAAGACATATATAATACATTTAATTTGTAAAATACTTAACTACCCGCTCGCAACATGATGAAGATATCAATTTTTCTCGTAATCTGCACGATTCTGGTAAGTAATTTTCGTATCATTAACAATTTTTAGGAGTCTGTCAACTGATATACCTATCATTCACACTACCTTACGTTTATCATCATACTAAAACATACATTTCTTTTTACAATCGTAGTTATTAGTTCAAAAACAATCATTACTGAGACAGCTGACTTTTTAGACTCATGCTCTCTATTTCAGGTCACCATCCACCAAACTCTGGCGCAGGACCAGAGCAGTTCGTCTTCCGACGACTCTCAGTCGAGTGGCAATCAACAGCCTAGCTTCTTTGGGATCCCATTCCCATCACAAATTCCTCAACTCCCGATCCCATTCCTCAACAAGCAGCAACGAGCTTTATCTTCGTCCGCCGCTGAGGACTGTAAGACTTCATCTGAGGAACACAACGATCACCAAAATAAATTCTTCTTCCATATCTTCTCGCCGCCGTCTACTTACGTTTCCTGTAATTCTACTACACAGGTAAAGCTACCTCATATTTTGGTTTAGATGCTACTTTATATGTGTTTTGTTCCTATAAATTAGTTATAGAGTGTAGAAGTTCTTAATGGCATCGTTTGGCATACGAGCGCACAGCACAGGCCTTCTATTACTAATAATAAGTATGTAGAGGAAGTAGAGGAAGTCGCGTCAGTGACTTGAAAATTAAAAGAAACTATCAAGTCGAAGTGACTATATAAACGATACTTAACACATAAAAACGATTTTCAGAAAAAATGTCTGTATGTATGTCCGGATTTAACTCGAAAACTACTAGACGGATCGCAACAAAATTTGGTATGGGGGTACCTTTTATAACACTAGTCAACATATATACTAGGTACTTTTTATCCCGGGAAAATAGATAGTTCCCGCGGGAATGCTATTAACAAATTCCACGCCACTGTTTGGAGATTACGACTATGCTACTACTAGTACTACTACTACAACCTATTTGCGTCCCACTGCTGGGCACAGGCCTCCTCTCATCACGAGAGTCTTTGGGCTATAGTCCCCACGCTGGCCCAGTGCGGATTAGGGACTTCACACACATCTTTGAATTACATCGCAGATGCTTGCAGGTTTCCTCACGATGTTTTCTTTCACCGAAAAGCTCAGTGGTAAATTCAAATTGAATTTCGCACATAAGTAAACTTAGAGGTGCGAGCCGGAATCGAACACCCCCCTCAGCATGAAAGGCGGTAGGTCGAACCACTAAACCACCACGGCTTATGCGCCTATGCACTCCATTTCAAATCTCAATATCGTCAAGCTGATTAGCTTCGCTGTTATTTCAAAGAACTCTTTAACCAGCCTGGAGCGAGTTGCAGCAGCTGCACGCAAGCGCTGAGCTGTGCCAGCAACAACGTAGGCCGCCTGCAGCAGTGCCGCGGGTTCCTGCCTTACTGCAACGTGGGCCGCTGCTCCTTCATCCCCGGAGCGCTGTGCTCTAATACTACTGGCTAAAGTAAGAAACTTAGCGTATACCTACAGTCAGCAGCAGAAGTAGATAAGCTGTCCAGGTGCTCAAAATAACCTACACACGACCTTATTCTTAAGACATTAAGGGCTTGTGTAGGTCATTTTGAACACCTGGACAGCTTATCTACTTCTGCTGCTGACTGTACCTACCTACCTACTGCATACATAGGTGTAAGTTTGCCTGAAAAGGTAATACTGTTTGAAACTTTCGCGATACACACTCATAATAACACTAAAATCGGGACTTAATCGCGTAAAAAAAACTATTTATATTTTACCTCGACCTCAGTCTTCTCGTGAACTCGTGTTCCACGGCCGCTGCATCGCGGCTGAAACATCGAGGTAAAATATAAATAGTTTTTTACGCGATTAAGTCCCGATTTTAGTGTATTTATTATGAAGGTAATACTGCAGTACCTAATTCACAAACTAGGTACTGCAATAATGACATTGCTCGGATAAGTATGTAAGAAACAGATAGCTGCTAAATTGGTGTTCTGTCTCATGTAACTGTCAGAGCACTATTTTAATTCTATTTTTGTGTTTTTTATTTTATTTTCGCGTCCAGCTGAAAATCGGCGCTATGGTACCGTACTACAGCATATGCTGAGCTGGTAGCCCTTTTGACTTTATGTAGGTACACTCAACAGCAATGAAAACGGGTCGCTTTCCTATCCTATACAAACTGACCCGTTTTCATTGCTGTTGAGTGTATTATTGTTCCTGTTATTTTTGTTTGTTTGTTTTTATTATTGTCGAATAAACGTTTTCTTTTCTTTTTGTCAACGGTAATGTAATAAACATTCAAATTATTGTTGCAGTGTTTTATTAAAGACTTACCTAATCAGCGTTTTAAAAGAAAGTTAAACTCGCGTGGAGAGGGTTCCGATTCCGACCCTTGATTATTTTCAATGACGTCATTTTCAAACCGTTTCACAGGATAAGCTCTTTTATATGATAGATTTCAAATACCATGGACTTCTTAATAATTTTCCTGTTATCTATAGGTCAATAACTATCCTCCGTATTTTTTCCATAATTTTAGGTAAAGTAGTTTCGGAGATAAGGGGGAGTGAATGGTAATTTATTGCCTATTTTCTTTAATAACTCGAAAAGTATTGACCAAAAAAAATATATATATATTTGAGACCCTCATAAGAAGTACTCTCATTTGATATGTCACACGATGTAGTTTGAAAAACTTCATTAATATTTTTTTCAAATTGAGCCCCCAAGTATAGGGTCTATGTTTAAAATTCATTTATTTTCATTACACGTCCGTCTTTAAGTCACAAACTTACATATAACCAAATTTCAGCTTAATCGGTCCAGTAGTTTCGGAGAAAATCGACTGTGACAGACGGACAGCCACACGAGTGATTCCTATAAGGGTTCCGTTTTTACCTCTTGAGGTTCGGAACCCTAAAAACATAGGTAATGACATGACATGTAAATGTAGTTTCAGTCCAACTCCAATCATGAATACGTGAGATTTCGCTCATGCACAACAAAAAAAAGATCGTTCATGGGAAGGGTGTTGCAGAAACTAAAACAAGTGTATGGCACGGTTGTCTATATTTACAATAAACAAGACAGTAAAATTGAATACTTATTATAAATTTATTTTTAAATATATTAGTGGTATAGTTACTTCTTATTGAAGAGTATGTCGCTATCCTACAGTAGAAATATAATGATTTCAAAAGTTATTATCGTATCAATGGTCTCATTAGTTTGCATTATTGTCGAATTTCTTCGGCTAAGAAATTTTAGAACAGTACCTAGTATGTTAAGTAAAACATTGCGTAAGATAAAACTTATGTTACTCGAAGAAACTGTTTGCCTTATCACAGACTTCTTACTAATAAAGCAAGGTTATGCTATTCGGAGCACTTTCCCTTCTTACTAGATTTTCTTTAATATGGGCACTAAATAAACTGCATCTTTATTTGTAAAATAATATTCCATTTAAAGCTCAACGGCGTGCTTAAAGCATTAGGATTGTTTAAGAAGCAAATTTTTATTTGTCAACACAGCTAGTCTCATCGCGTTATCTAAGTGTCGGGCATCAACACGCTTCCAACAATGATTAAATTCAATATATCTCGTTTTATAAACATGATATCCATTAATTTAACAAGAGATCGAAAAATCTTCCATTAGTTTTGTTATCATATAACAACTCTAGAAGACGACATACGGTATAGAAATCCTACATAATTTAAGACAACTTATTTCTTATTCTGTTGCAATTGTTTTCTTCTTTTTTAGCCATTCTAGTTTGTGATTGACAACATAAACTTATGAATTACCTATTACAATATCTGTCTCATGTTCCAGTGCCAAGTCGTTACATAAAATTGTATCCGTTCCGTGGTAGCCTAGGATCATTAGCCTAAAGAATAAACTTATATTCATGCTTAATTAGTAAATTGTCACAACAACATTTAACATCAATACATGTTTCATTTAGATTTAAGTTATTGTTTATCTTAGGTAATATATTCGGTATCCATTTTTCTTGCGGTGTAGAAAAATCTATTATTTTATTAGGTACGTACCAAGTACAAGTAAATACGGTATTGAAAAATATGCTCGTATCAACTCTAAATTTGAGGATAATTCAGTAACATTAAAACCAAACCCTGGATCAGAATTCAGAATAATCGAACTAGTTCCCGTGAATTGACACATCATTTCTTTCTTTTGGATTGTTAAGCTTTGCCCTCAAAAGTATTTAAAGCATCTAAATACGAAAGAGCTAAGCGAGTAGCTGATGCACGTCGCCCAGCCGACAGTTGCATAGCTACTGATTCTTGCGCCGGCTCGGGAGACTACTGTTCGGGTAAGTCTTCCTCAGCAGGATGTTGTCCAAGGCCGGCATCAAGAGATACCGCTTGCCTGATGTGTGGTAGGGAACTTTGAGAGATCTAAAGTAATAGAACTTGGGGGACTCCTTGTTGTTGAGTTGCCATCGGTTTTTGGTTAAGGATTCCGGGTTGAGGTAGGAGGGTAGGGGTGGGATTGAGCTGGGCAGGTCATTGTCTAGTCGCCGGAGGAGCCGGCCGGTCGGGTGCGAGTGAGCAGGTACTGGCGGCGGCGGTAGGTTGGCGTCGTCTGGATCGACTGACTCAGCTTCGGAACTAGAGATATATTGCCTGGAAACAACGGCTTTCTTAGTTCCTTACTTAATTTACGAATGGACAGTACGTATTTGAAACCATAACGACATCTAAATACATCAACTAAACTAAACAATTCTGGTTTTAACTTTGTAATACTTCAGACTTGTGTGTACCTATGGTAATGTAAATACTATTTGCAAATATTTAGCTCTATCTAAAAATAAACCAAAATCATAGCACACTTACCTAATTCCGAAATTCTCGTCAGGGGAATGCTTCCTGAAAAAAAACACTATTGGTTAATAAATTGAAAATTACTGATCAAAATGACATGTAACAATCAACAATCAATCCTTGTAACTAAACCCTTCTAACAATGCGATTCTCAGTAAGTATATAATCGATTACAAACACCATCATATTACATTTCACTGCCATGCTTTTAATCTAATCCGGCATTAAGAGCTAGAATGTCACTAATAGAGGCAGCTGCACGGTGCCTATCGAAACAATGCGCTATGCGAACGGCTCCCGTCAGCTCTAATGACGTCAACAATCATGCTACATCCATAAGACTCCACTATCTCGTTGAGTTAATACTATTAATTACCTATTCACAGACACCACCCACTTACTGCAGATTTCTAAACATTTTCCTGCTTACGGAACATAGATCATGCTTCTATGGTCACCAATAAATTAAACTCAGGCGCAAATCCTCTATGTTAAAAGCATTTAAGGTTTGAGCACTGCCTTAACTACGGGGTCAATTTGACAATGAACACAAACTATTACATTGATGACTATTATAACATTCGAGCTCTATTGGACCTGTATAATCCCTGACTCGGCCAAAGCAGCCTGGCGCGGCCAGATCTACTATAGCGCCCTCCTGTAAACCTAAACGACGGCAGTAAGCCTAACCGAGCCAGTGACCCAATATGACGTTTTTCAAAATTATCACGCACATCGTTATCTTCATCTGCAACAGACGTAATCAAAGCAAACACTCTTAATATACATCTTATATGATTATGACATTACACTGTGCAGTTCCTACTCACCTACAGACCGCTTGTCTTCGTTCTCTATGTCTTTGCCATCTGGTTCTTGGATGCCATTGTGCTCAATCATATCAGGAAGTGAAAGAATGTATCTCTTGGCTCTAGTATTTTGCTCTCCAACAGTTGGTCTATACAAACCATGTACCGGCAAACCAACGGAGCCCCTTTTAAAATACCAATTATCGTCATAATCTGATGGATTCACATAGCCGTTGTCATCCAAGTGATCCAAGTAGCCATATTCACTCTGGGGTAGGGGTCCGCCGCGCTTGTACACTTGCGACAGAGGGGGGAACATGTCAGGATTAATGGATTGTTGGAAATCGTACATTTCATTAGCGTCAAACGGTCCATCGATTTCATCGAGAGGCGGCACTGGGTTCTGATAAAATGGGAAGTAATATTCATCCCCAATATTGTCTTTTTTTTGCAGATGAATCATGCCGTTTCGGGCCAACGACGCCATGTTGCGCTTGTCGGTCTGCTGCGTGAGCTGTCCCCGGCCGCCGCGGTAACCGTCTCTGGCGAGCGCTTGGATGTTCCTCTTCATTACGGAGTAGCTCCGAAGACGCGCTATAGAAGCCAAGTTCCGCTTTTCATGAGATTCGTCATCTTGTTCGTCTTTATCGGTCTCGTCGTACGGAGCTCTAAATGTCGGTAGCTGTCCGTTTTTCGCCAACGTTGAAATGCTCCTTTTAAAGCTCGCTCCCCTTAGGTACCCGGCTCTGGCTAGGGCAGCGATGTTTCTTCTTGGAAAAGTTGGCCATTGGTTAGGAGCTTGTAGAGCAGGCATGCTCACCACCTAACACAACGAGTTACACATTATGTAAAGTTAAATAAACTACGTAGATATTATTTGCACAAGTGACATCTAAGTACTAATTACCTGTTCAATGTAGGACGAGAGAGCCAGCGTGGCGGTGGCCACGAGCAGCAGGCTGCCACGGTGCCTCGCTGTGCTCATTCCTTTTAATTCTCTCATCTGATAGCGATTTGAAACAAAATTTAACACACTTAGTGAACGTATAAGGCTTTTTGACGGAAGGTGTATTGAAAGAACTTTATTTTATTCAACGTTATTTAGGTCAGTGAGGTAGTAGGTACGATTAAAAGTAATACGATTATACCGAAAAAGAAATAGATAAGTACTCCTGATCCCATAAACTCTATTTCGGTTTTGTGGGACAATTTGTTAAAAATAAAATTGTATTGGATTTAATAATAAATAAAGAGGTAAATAATGTCAGCGAAGGCAACATCAACCTGTCAAGAAAAGGGGCGGAAAACGAAAAGATTCAATTATTGAGCCTTTCGGGCCACCTGAGCCGCTCAAGAGGCTTAACCGTCTTACGTGAAATATGTTCCATTTACTTTATTAAATAATGGTAAGATGTTTATCTGACAAAACGGATGGTGGGCAGACCTCAACTGCTTATTGAGCAGTTATATGCCAATAAAAAACTTTTGTGTGATTAGATCCAACGGACGTTTTCGTGTATAAATATTATAAGAACTAGATAGGTAGTACCTAGACCTTGCTAGTCTACTTTTGCATAGTCTATTTTAGCCCGCCATCTTGAAAAAAAAAATCGACAAAAAAACTGTTCCGTGAACCTGCTCAGGAAATTTCACGAGAATCGGTTGATAAATGCGGCCTGTAGAGGAAACAGTCACAATCCTGAAATCCGGAAAAACGAAAGCAGTTTGGCCAAAAAACGGAGAGACGCTCTACGCTCGCTTGGATAATAACCTACCTAGTACCTACCAAGATAAAATGGTCTTGAAGTGCATAAAACTGCCCCGATTTTATGAACGCTCTATAACAGAAACAATATACCTACTTAATGTTGTTCATTGATCATTGTATGGACATTAAAATTGATACTGCTAACCTTAAAGTAATTTCCAGTGTGTTCAAGTCATGATAGATCATTGTTTTACTTATCGTGTCAGCGATATTCGTGGGAAAACGTAATCTCCCGATAAAACCTGTCACCAATGGCCTTTCCCGATTGATTCATCGAGATGTTTCATGTCATGGCCTTACCTTAAATGAATATGCTTTTGGCTTGGACAAACAAATCAACAGATGCAGGGTCTTAATGGGAACAATGGTTAATCAATTTATGTACATGTAACGTTAAGACGTGTATAGCACGATACAAAATAGAAGGCGCGCGGTGAAGCACTTCAGTCGTTGACGCAGAGACTATTATAGCTTCCACGCGCCTTCTGAGTTGTGTAAACCTGTACGAATATACTTAAAGCAAAACATCTGATCACCTGTGAAAACGGAGCAGTACCTAACACTTGTTGCACCCGATTTTCCGTCTGTTTGCTTACGCTGGAAATTGTACCTGAGTAGGTATATACATACAATACTTTTGTACAGAGAAAATTAGAAGTTTGTTAGAAGAGACTCAAATAAAGGTTCATAGGTAAATGATATATTCATTCTCTATCGCTTAAAACTTTAATATGATATTGAAAAAATTGCCTTTTCTAAAGGCATTTCGATAAATCTCATGTCAGCCACATGTCGATCGAACGGAGACTATGATGACACGCCGCCTTTATTAGTCTAACAATTCTCCTAATTGTTAGACTAAATATTCATCATGCATCTAGCAAAAAAAAACATCTTTAAGTGCAATTTTTTTTTTAAATGTTTATATTTATTATTGATAATGATAAGGTAACGACGTGGAAATAATAAAGTCTGTACGTATAAATTTGAGTTTTATTTACTTGAAAAATATCAGATCAAAGGGGCCAATAAAATATTATTAGCTACCCAAATAACACTCTATCACTAAACTCGATTTTGCAATCGGGCCAACTGTTTACTCAGCAGGGGCTCCTCCGATTCGGTTTTATTTACTCAGTAGGCCTGTTTATAATTCAAAAACATATGTATCTTGCGGGCCCGGGGTAACAGTAGAGCGGGCGATTCACAATGAAACTCATTTAACTTTACATTTTAACGCTTTGAAGTTAATGCAAAGTTGAATTATATTTAGCCGCGGATGAATTAAGCCATTTACATTTATTTGTTTAAATGGAGATTTGTTTTATGAATTGAGTCTCATGAAAGTCGCATTTATTTACTGGTAGCTTACAGATGCTGGGGCAAGTTGAGTAGGCCCGGTGAAATGGACAATTCTTGTGTAAGTATATGATACTTAATCAATACCTATAAGTAATGATTAATTTGCGAAATGTCTACCTACTTTACTTTCATCAAATATAGTTATTTGTGCAACAAAAGAGCAAAATTGTTTTTTGCTTCGAGTGCCATGTTTGAGTCCTGAGCTAGCGAAAGATTCTTTAGTTGAATCACGAGCGTCTAGCGAGTGATTCTAATTTAGTATCTTGAGCTTAGCGAAGGACTCAAAGGCACGAGAAGTAAAAGAAATTGCTTTCGAGTAGCACATACAATTTTTCACCTCAGTAGCGAGAACACATAAAAGGTACTTGCAAAGAATACTTCTTACAACACGAAATATATGAAATAACATTTCTTCTTCACTCCTTTCACTCAATTTATTACTTAAATTTCATGTTTTAAAAGAATTACTTTAAAGTTAGTCGTCGAAAATTAAGAAGAAAGACACCATTTGACATGAAAGAATGGCGGCAATTTTCTAAACATATGTTCGGAAACTATAGTACAATGATAAATTTCGACTTTGTTCGGTAATATTTGAAAACTTTTAGTTTACTTTAAATTAAAACTTTAGTTTAAAATGATTACAAATAACATAATTATATGAAATATAAGTCATTTTAAAAATTGCAAGATTTTCAGAAGGTAAAATCAACGTATAATTTGAAAGCCTAAAAATACACGGCGGTATTGATGCGTTGCGCGTATCCGAACGTTTCTTTTTTTTCTACGAAAATAGATTCGCTCTATGACTTGCCTAATATAATTCTCCCTCTTTTCTTAAAGAAATCAAAAGAAGATAGCTAATATAATCGAGATAGTTCGAATTTTAGTATAAGAAGTAGGTACTAGTACCTAGAAGTAGGTAGTACTACCTATATGCCGCAGTAAGAAACGAACATTTCCCGTTATCAAACTTTAAAAAAAAAAAAGCGCAGAAACAATTTCACTACATTTTAAGAACTTTTTTATTCGTTTTGTTTTTAAGTAGGTACTTTTATTTGTTTATTCTTCGTATATTACTGAATAATTTTGATCTAGAATAGTAAATTGATCACATTAAACTAAAACATGACACTGTGGCTGCATGGCTTATTAGGCCTTTGCCTTTGCCTGATGGGATAAATAGATTTAAAAAGAAAACTTTGTTTCACTCTGTTGTTCTCTGTGTTTAAACAAACACGATTTTGCTCACTGATTTCTGACAGCAAAGTCTACTTGTTCGAGCTGCTGAGGTGAAATAATAAATTACATTCTCTAGCTCCTTGCCTGCGACTTCTTCCGCGTGGAATAGGGATGACGACAGGGTGAAGAAATCGAAATTCTAATTAGTCCGTCAGTCAGGTAATAAAAAAATATTAGACACAAACATTAAAGTTGGAGAGTGGGGGCTAACTACGTCACCGTTAGGTATAATCGTACCTAACCGTGACGTCATGCGACATTTCAACTCAATATATCTCCGTATAAGTTGGATTACGTGAAAAAAGTGTCCAATACTTTTCAATAATCTTCCTGATAGACTAAGGAAAAAATGTAGTCGTCATCCCTATTCGGTTATAGCTTTGCCGCGGAAACCATACGTTCTTCCGAGGGAAAAAGTAGCCTATGTCCTTCCCCGGGACTCAAGCATCAGTGACTCAAGCTATCTCCTTACACAGTTGTACGGATCTTTCACAACGTGGGCGGATGATTTGGAGTAAGGGAATTTGAGAGACTGAAAGTGATGCTGGGCTGATCATGATAATGTGGGCTGTTTTTTGACCGAGCAAGCCACTGACGTGGAGAGAGCGAAGCGTCTCAGTTTCAATTTGCCCAAAAATGTTTTCGAATGTTCTCTCCTCTTACAGGTAGCAATTCCCAACCTATCCCATGATATTTTGTGAGCCGATTCCAAAATTATGTCGAATTTTTAAAATGGCGCAGCTATGGGGGTCAAAATCTAAAAAAAAATTTTGATTAGCGAGGTCTACCAGCTCTCAGATTCAGTAAGTAAACATGTGTTACGACTGATATTAAGTAGGTATGTTGTGATTTTTGTATGGTTCCACAAATCCCACATTTAAATAAGTTGCATGTTGAATTCAATGAAAAACGCGGAATGTTTAAACTCTAACTCAAATAACTTGGTGCCGACCTGCCGATGAATTTTATGGCATTTATTCCGCAGTGAAACTTGATCAAAGTAGCTATCCCAAAACACGCGTAGGTATACAACACGATACTCACGTCAACTCACTCAAACCTCAGCCACCACACTTTGAGAAACTTTTTAAAGTTAACTTCGCCCCAGTTGGCTTACAGTTGGGGTGCCGATATAGGCATGGTGGCGGGATAGCCGAAGATTTGCTTTTATACTAGACTCGGGCACTCACGCATGCGTCAGGCAAGTAGGAGGAGCCTCTCCGTACTTATGCACTGCTAATAGATAGACTTTTAAGGTCAAAGAGTAACTTTGGTAACATTTACGAGACATTATTTTATTTTAAGTAATTTTGTTTCATAGAATCTAAAGATACCATTAGGTCATAGGTATTTGAAATTTATTTTTATAAGTTTCAAACTTAACAACATAAACTGAATAGAATTTAACGTGACGACCATCATCTGCTTCCTCACCACTTGACAAGGGCGCTGGAAAATGTGGTACTTAACACTGAAAATGACAAAGTTTTAAAATGTTTGTACCTATTAACTAATGCGTAATTCGAAAACCATTTCGGTATCTCTATCTAAAGGACTCAATAAAAAAAACGATTTTTTTTTCGTTCATTTCGTTCAAATTGAACCTTAAGCACATTGCTCGCAAAACTGATGGCCGATGGGGAGAAAAAGTTCTCGAATGGCGGCCGCGTACCAGAAGACGAACTGCCGGTAGGCCTCTAACTTACTAGATGGAGCAAAGACTCCTGAAGGTCGCTAGAAGTCGGTGGATTTGAGCGGGCCAGACGGTCGGAGTGGCGAGCCTTGGGGGAGGCCTGTGTCCAGCAGTGGGCCTATAGGCTGACATGATGATGATTGCTTGCAGGCTCCTAGCAAGATGTAACGGTCGATCTGGACGAGGTTGCATTGCAGGAACCTGACGAATGCGTCACGTGTTTCTTACACAAACAGCTTGGAGGTAACAGGATGATGATGACTATAGATAGGTATTTTTTTTTTCAGTTCGTCTCTTCGGGAACTTAACTTATACTTGAGTGGCCGTGGTAGCCAACGGCCCTGAGAGTTTGAAACTTAATCACGAACAACACAAAAGTATCAATGGAAATAATGAATAGTCAAGATGAAGGGCTCTCTCTCACACATCAGGTACTCGTAAGGAATGGATCAACTGCTGATACAAGGCAGGTCGGAGGGCAAGAGATCGCATGGACACTCTCCAACGATGTGGTAGAATCTCATCAGATCTCTTACAAGCCTAACATGTCAATTTGCTCTCGAATAAGCGAACAACAGAGTTTATAAATAACAGTTGAATAGATGTTTATTACTGAGCTTTTCGGTGAAGGAAAACGTCGTGAGGAAACCTGCAGGCATCTGCGAAGTAATTCAAAGATGTGTGTGAAATCCCCAATCCGCACTGGGCCCGCGTGGAGACTATAGCCCAAACCCTCTCGTGATGAGAGGAGGCCTGTGCCCAGCAGTGGGACGCGAATAGGCTGTAGTAGTAGTAGTAGATGTTTATTCGAACATTATCTGGACAATCGTTTCAGCTTATGGTTTCGCGGATCACTATTACTCGAACTTTATTCATCATGTCTGTGTTACTTGGGTAACTAATTGATTTCCAACTTTTCTTTATTATCACCATTATATTTATTGGTATTTAGCCGTGGTAGCCTAGTGGGTTGACCTGCCACCTCTTGTGCAGAGGGTCGGGGGTTCGAATCTGGCTCGCACCTCTGAGTTTACTTATGTGCGAAATTCAATTTTGATTTACCACTGAGGTTTTCGGTGAAGAAAAACACCGTGAGGAAACCTGCACGCTTCTGCGAAGTGATTCAGTCGATTCAAGGATGCGTGTGAAGTCCCCAATCCACACTGGGCCCGTGTGGAGACTATAGCTTAAACACTTTCTTGATGAGGGAAGGCCTGTTCAAGACCCCCTAATAATAAAAGGCCTGTGCCCAGCAGTGGAACTTTAATAGGCTTCTGCGTGGTGGTGGGTGGTGGTTATTATCACCTACATTTTGTGACTCTTAAATATGAAGGCCTGCACGTGCGGGAGTCAAGAAAATATTACCTAAGTACTGTAGAGTTAGTATAATAGCCCTCGCTATACGAACTCTTTAGGGTTGTAGTTTTGTAAAACGTTCTAGAACTACTGATCATTTGAATATTAAAAAAAGAAAGCCATTCTGGAACGTCTAGTAGTAGTCTGAAGCTCTTTGTAGCAACGTGCGCTTGTAAACTTAGGCCCCATTATAAAACCAATATAAGTATTAATATAACTCTTCTTTTCATTTAACTTCAAGGAGTACCTCTAGCACTACCATCCGACGATCCCCCAGTTTCTTGTCACAGTACTTAGGTACTTTATGTACGGTTGATAGATATATGGATGGCTCTGAATCTCAACTTCAGGTTTACACAACTAAGAAGGCGCGTGGATTAAGCAATAATGGACTCTGCATCAACGGCTTAAGCGCTTCACCGGGCGCCTTCTAAGTTGTGTCGTACTGTACCAAGGGTACCGATATACGAGTAGGTGGCGGCGGGGGCGTCCTAAGCGGTTTACGTTCGTAGGGATATTGCTTTCGAATGAAAGATAAAATTATTAAAGCTTATCCTGAACTATAACGTCCGTAAATCCTACCGGAGACGACGTGATATTGAAATAAGTAGTCATTTAAATTTAAATAAACTGGCAATAAAAATACATTGTAGTATGATACTTGATATAGGTATAAGTGCTTCTTAAACTAGAACCTCGAAGATAGCCCCATTTCTACAAGTAGAAATGGGGCTATCTTCGAAGTCTTAAATTTCATCTCAATTGGTCCAGCGGTTGAAGCGTGAAGAGGTAACAGACAGACAGACAGAGCTCCATGTTCCCTTCCCTATAGGATCGCTCACGCGTCAAATTTAACTGTATCTTTAAATCTAGCTGCTTAAAGTTCACGCGACGCGTGAGCGATCCTATAGGGAACAGGGAGATCCCTATTTTAAGACTTCGAATATAGCCCCTGAAAGGTCAAGATTATACCGAATTGATGTTATTCTCAAGAATCTACCTGTGTCATTTAAGTACCTATTTTACTATGGAAAAAGGTACCTAAATGGTTTTTTAACTCTTTCGGGAACTCTTTCTTCCGTTTTTAGCGCCTATAAAACAATATCAATCATATCAATGCAAATAATTTCAAATACAATTATGTGAGTTAGGTTTCTCTATTTCAGATAAGTAACTTATGTAAAGACTAGCTTCTGCCCGCGACTTCGCCCGCGTGGAATTTGGTTATAGCGTTCCCGCGGGAACTATGCAAAAGTAGCCAATGTCCATACCAAATTTCATCCAAATCGGTCCAGCGGTTGAAGCGTGAAGAGGTAACAGACAGACAGAGTTACTTTAGCATTTATAATATTAATAATAAAATTTGATATGGATTACAAATCCTAAACCATTCGCTCCTCTTCAAATCCAAATCCTCGTTAATTCTATCACAAATTTCAGAATATTGTCCTAACTAGCCGACTGCCCGCGATTTCTTCTCGCGTGGACAGAATTTGCGTACCCGGTGATATTATACTTAATAGTTATAGAAGTATTAAAAATACTGGTTTGTTCCATTAAACCGTGGTGAACCGTGGTAATTAACCGTGGTGGCCTAGTGGTTCGACCTACCTGCAGAGGGTCTGGGGTTCGATTCCGGCTCGCACCTCTAAAGTTTACTTATGTGTGAAATTCAATTTGAATTTACCACTAAGCTTTTCCGTGAAGGAAAACATCGTGAGAAAACCTGCACGCATCTGCGAAGTAATTTAAAGATGTGTGTGAAGTCCCCAATCCGCACTGGGCCCGCGTGGCTATAGCCCAAACCCTCTCATGATTAGAGGAGGCCTGTGGCCAGCAGTGGGACGCAAATAGGCTGTAGTAGTAGACCCATTAAAACCCGTTCCCGTTGAAATATCGGGATAAAAAAAGTATCCTATGTTGTTCCCAGGGTTTCAAACTATCTCCATACCAAGTTTCATCCAAATCGGCCCAGTCGTTGCGACTTGAAGGAAGGATAAACAAACACCATTTCTCATTTATAATATTAGTAAGGATGTGGCCTTTAAGTCATCCAGAATTCCAGACTGCGTTACGTCAGTCGCGTCAACCGATCCCTTGGCGCAGCTTGGCTTGCAAATCGCACAAATTGGCCGCTTTGGGGGCCCTTATCTTGCCCTCTGACCCGCCGCTCTCACGTTGCTAATGATCATGTAAATCATAAATATGATCGTTATGTAGGTAAATAATGATTTATGAGAAACTGATATAAAACGATAATATCTTTTTCTTAAATGTCCTTCAATTTCGTATTTCTTATATTTAGTATTAATTATAGCTGGGTGTAAGTAAGATTCCTCTCATCAAGAAGTAGTATCGAGGGATAATCGGAGTCATATAATAAGGGTGAGTTGATTGAAACCGTCCGTTAAAGTTAAAGTTAACGTTAAATATTTTACAATGGGACAAAATTAGGTTTCATATTTAACGACCAGAAGTCCGTCAACTATGCATGAATCAACCACCCCGGCTGGTTTCAAAAACAAAGGCGAGCAAAAACGTAGATTGTAAGTTCACCTTCACTTGCCGCGCTACGCTTGCTACGTGGATGCTCGTAGAGGTCCTACGCTGCGTAGCAATAGGAAAATAGTTTAGTTACTCATATAATATACCTACTACTACAGCCTATTTGCGTCCCACTGCTGGGCATCCTCTCATCACTAGAGGGTTTGAGGGTGCGGATTGGGGACTTCACACACATCTTTGAATTACTTCGCAGATGCGTGCAGGTTTCCTCGCGATGTTTTCCTTCACCGAAGCTGAGTGGTAGATTCAAATTGAATTTCGCACTTAATTAAACTTAGAGGTGCGAGCCGGAATCGAAACCCCGACCCTCGGCATGAGAGGCGGTAGGTCGAACCACTAGGCCACGATAAAACAAAAATACAAACCCGATGTTTCATGGATATTTCGATAGGTATTTAGGTATCCTCTTATAGCACGACCCAACTAAGAAGTAGCGCGGACTAAGCAATAATGGACTCAGCGCCAACGGCTAGAGTGCTTCGCCGGGCGCCTTCTAACTTGAGTCGTGCTAAAAAGAATAAAGTTCTTAGGTGTGAATAAAATACATTTAATAAAAATATATTTCTTTATTATTTTTAAAATATGATTACTTAAGGCCCTTCCCTGACCCAGCATCGTCAAATTGCTCATTTGAGATCATACTTTTCTAAGAAATGGTAAAAGTTAAAAATATGAAAAAAAAACACATGTTATATTTGATTATATCATCCTTAAATTGACAGCTTTCGATACACGTTTCACGAAACTTCGCTCGATACAATTTAATTCCAAAGTAACCTTTAACTCGGACCGCTAATCCAACTTTACTCCAGTTTATTATATCAAACAGTGTAAAACTAATTATAACACAAAAAATATCCATATTATATGCATACATCGACAGCTTTATAAATGCCATTTTTTTAGACAGTATTTTTATAGAAATGAAAACGTGTTAAAAAGTAACTAAATCGGGCGTTCTGTGCGTAGCGCTTTCTCTTTCACTCGTCCCACGAGTGACAGTGACGGCTGAGCTGGGTCAATGAACCGCCTTAACTGTCTTACCTATAATTATCAGGAAACTATTTTCTTATTATACACGCGCTAAAAGTAAAGGACGGGTTTTAAAATGACCAAATTGAACCTGTTACACAAGCTCCATTTCCATATTATAAATGCGAAAGTAACTGTCTGTCCGTTACCTCTTCACGCTGCAACGTTACCGCTGGACCGATTTGGATGAAATTTGGGTAGGAGATACTTGTAGTCCCTACTTTTTATCCCGGAAAAACGCATAGCTCCCGCGGGAATGCGACAGCCGAATTCCACGCGCGGGCGAAGTCACGGGCAGAAGTTATAAAAATTACTTTTTGTACTCGTCAATTGAAATATGTGTATTAAGATTTCATAGAGAATACTGCAATGTCACTCTTTTCATCGTTAAATAGTCATACTTCCGAAACAACCGAAATAAGTTATTTCGATTCGCTCTAGACGATCGAAATACTTTTTCACGTTTCGGCATGGCCATCTAGATGCACGTCGTGACCAACTAGATTACAGGCCCTACCACGAAGAGCAAAATTCAAACGACATTTATTTTTCTTATATACTCGTACTAATGAGTTAAATTATTAATTTTAATGGACTC
Organism: Aethes cnicana; assembly: GCA_963971205.1. Classification (NCBI taxonomy): domain Eukaryota; kingdom Metazoa; phylum Arthropoda; class Insecta; order Lepidoptera; family Tortricidae; genus Aethes; species Aethes cnicana. The sequence goes on along the minus strand of OZ020287.1, from coordinate 7,001,458 downwards.
GTACAAAAAGTATTGTTCACAATAGTGCCATAATCAAGCTTTTCAATCTCGTACCTTACTTAGGCCACTCAGCAAGCTTCGTGGCCTAAACACGGTACTCGACTGAAAAGCTCTCTATTATGTCACGATTGCGAAAAATACTATTATTATGAAACACAATGATCGCAGGGAGACTAGAATTAAATGCTCACATAATTTCGGCTTTACGCTGATTTGTACGGATGTTGTTATTCTAGGTTTACCTTGCTTTATCATCGATATTGTATAGGAAAAACCTAATATAGGAGCATCGTCATTCATCAGTTTGAGCTAGTAATGCTACGTTTATACGCACGCGCCCGTGCTCGTGACCGTGCCCGTTGAATGTCGTTTTGAACGCCGACCGTGTAAACAGGTACCCGAGCACGATCAAATTCACCTTTAATCTTTGTCGAAAACGGACAAAGATCCGACCGATCGATGGCGTTCACGTGCACATTCACGAGCGTGTTCCAAAGCGGTCCGTTCACACGCCCGTGAACACCCTGCATGTAAACTTACCATAAAAAGACTGATCATTGACACACTTTCTCTTGATTCACGTTTCTGGCGAAATATGTATTTGTACATCAGAAAATTGCGTTGCGATCCCTTCGTGAGGGTCGTCTACTCGTCACGTTCACGCCTTTTGTTAAAGAGATTTTCTCAAGAATTATTCAGAAGGCAAAAGGCATTCATACGCGACACGTATTCTCCATTCAAATGAACCTTATAGGAGTAGGGTGTAGGTGTGTCGTGTGCTAGTATGTTATTGAGGCCTTTTTTTTTCAATTTAGTCATCTTTAGTTACAACTAGACTATAACGGAGACTGTTGCTTAACATGCAGGCTAAAGCCTAAGCTAAAACTAAGGAATAAAACTAATACCTACTAAATACATGAAAATTGAATCTCTGAAAATTGAGTCAAGGTAAATATATGATCTCTGGATTAATCTCGCTCAGAAAAAAATGCACTGTTCCTTTGTTGTCAATGCTGGCCTAGGTTTAAGTGTTGTGTGTGTGAGTGAGTGTTTGTGTGTGTGTATGTGCATGTCTATTTCTGCATATATGGATATGAGTGTGAGTGAGTATGGATTTAATTATTTAATGCGCTTGCACACTGTACTAGTTCGTAAGTCAACTTTATACTTATATCTATAAGCGGTTAATGGTGCTGGTCGCGCATAGATTAATAAAACTTGCACGTAATGAATTTAACATATAAACACTTTGTAGCGATTGTTTTTTAACCCCAATAAATGAAAAAAAAAAAAACTCAGATCGAGGTGTAGCTTTTAGTAGACACAACGATGGCTCTGATAGACCAATATTCATTACCTCTAAGTAAACGGTTGAAAATTCTCGAATAGATGATTCAACTAGAATTATACCAACCAAAAAGGAACAAAACAAATTATATTAATTCAAGTTATCACAGGTTGAATGGAATGTACAATACATAACCGGGACCTTGACCAAGGCTGGTTTCGAACTACACTTGCGAGGAAAATAAAGGAAATATTCACTAGGACGACCTGTGAACTTGTGCCTATAGGTTAATCGGCATCGCGAACAAACTTATTTTTGTTTATTTTTATAAATATTCAATTCGTACTGGCCACTAACAATGGTGCGGCCATTTGTGTAGTTTTACTTTTTAATTTGTATCATTTCGAAAAAAACAATTGAAAACAAATACATTACGGCTCGTGGGGTCATAAGAAATCTCGAAAGCCCGTGGTCTTAATATGGGCCTTGGAGACCGCTTTGCCTGCCTGTAATGACACCGTTTTCGAGCAAGTGTGATGAAAAAATTGCTAACGTTCGACGAAAATCGCAAAAGGTTCTGTCAAACTAAACACTGGAGAAATGGGGGTACCACCACCAACTTCTTTCTTTGAAAAATCATAAAATATCCCCGAGCCTCTGCATGAGAGGCGGTAGGCCGAACCACTAGGCCACCACGGCTTGTAAAATTGCATATAACGTGCTTAATTGGCAACATTGTAGCTCACGCGACTCGAGGGCCTCTAGCGGCTGATTCATTCGCAGTGACCCTTACAAACGAGTTTCCTTTTGTAACAATTTCAGGTTACTCAACTTATTCTCGATCCTATTAAGATCGCGCAGTCTTTCCAACGTGGAAACGTCAGAGGGAACTGTCCCGGCCGTCTCGTTGCCGACTTCACTCCCGTCCAAACGCATCTCCAAGGTGCTAGCGTCGGCCGGTATGCTGCGAATGTATTTCGAAATCGAATCATTGACTCGAGTTCCAGTCTTTTTGCAAATTTCGGGTTTCGAACGGAGTTTCGATGAGTTGAGACACGAGATCTTCGTTGTGGAAAGAAATTTCGTCATTTCGTCCAGGATTTCTGTAAAAAAATGTAATATTAAATTAATATTGCGTAAAATAACTCGATTTTTGAAATATAAAAAAACCCCACTGCCACAGGGCGGACACGGCCTATAAAAGCGAACACAATTTGAATGAAGTGTCAATGTTTGCGTGCGAGGACGTCTGTGTGCGTGCGAGAACGTCTGTGTGCGTGCGAGAACGTCTGTGTGCGTGCGAGGACGTCTGTACACTTGTAAATGTGTGTACCACTACGCAGGCCAACGATTCACTCTCCATCTCCGGATGAAACAAATGACGGTAAGGGCGACTTGGGCGCGAGTTGCGCGCCGGCTAGATTCAGACGGGTGTTTCCGTGGCCATTCTGTATGTAGTACCATTAAAAATTCTGTGCCACTGCACACAAACTTTAGACATACCCAGTGTCACTCTCAGACTAACTCAGACTGAAGATGAATTTAACAACACCTCACAAGCTTCAGTTACTCACAAAATCCGTCGCCGTTTAGGCTACAGAGTGTGCCAAAGAAATATACTTACACACATAAAAACACAGGAAAAACATTAACCCTCCTGGTGCAATCGGATAAAGAAGGCCATTCATAATCATCATCATCATCATCATCATTTCTTATTCATAAAACATAGTTACCTGATATCTGAAGACCAGTTGTATCGTCAAGTAGACTCTCTTTCACGAGATATACGTTTTTCTCTTCTTTATCTTCCAATTGCTTATCTGATGATAAGTTGTAACATCTCTTGAGGACCATCTTCCTTAATGAAGCTCTGTTCGTCCGCGAAATATCGTACAGTATAGAGTTATTACGCACTGAGACCGATTCAATTTTAGAACTATTTTCTGGCTTCTCATATTCCGAAAGATTAAACATCTGGTCGAGCTGCACGGAAAAATTAAGCTCATTGCACTTTTGGGCTTTTATTTGGTTGACCAATTTCCTTAGAGGATATATCTTCGCTGGGGTTCTTACGTTCGTAGTTTTCGCGAAAATACTCCTTGTAATATTATTCACTTTTCTTGGGGAACTGACATATGTATTACCGTTCATAGGGCCCATAGTGTATGTGGTATTTGAAATCGGTGGTTCTTCTATGCCCATATCAGATTTGAATAATTGATCGTCGTTATATTCGGGATGCAGTAGACTATTAATTCTGTTAATCAAGGTGTATAGGAGTTTCAGACGTTTATAAAGTTGTTCTGTGGTGACCTCTTTACCGTGCGTGGGCTGTTTCACGTCGTAAGTGAGATCGTCATTGGAGCAAAGGAGATTGCTAACCACCTTGCATTCCAGTAGAACTGTGAAACAAAAAAGTAATTAAATGAAAGTTACTGGCAGCGCCATCTAGTGTCGTCATCTGGTGTACAAAAATAGAACTTTCGAACTTTCAACTCGTAACATTGAGGGCCTACGCAGACGGACGTATTTTACAAGCAACGCGCGATTCATATCACTTCCATGTTCAAGCATAAAGTCTGACCAGAAATTCAGCAGACCTGTCAATGAGGGCGCCAGTTCTGCTTTTCATAAATGAACGGAAAACAGTTAACGTCGGTTAAATATGGCCACCGAGATTTTCACTATGGAGAAAATGACGTTTCTGTATTCTCTCCTGATGAGGTCTGTGCCCAACAGTGGGTCGCAAAATCGGCTGCTGTGGTGGTTGCCGCGGGAACTATGCGTTTTTCCGGGATGAAAAGTAGCCTATCTGTTGATGCCTATATAAAACTTATTATAAATTAATGTGAAGTAATTATGTCTGTCTGTTACCTCTTCACCCTTAAAAGGCTGGACCGATTCGGATAAAATTTGATATGGAGATAGTTCGAGTCCCGGAGGACATCGGCTACTTTCTATCCCGGAAAAACGCATAGTTCCCGCGGGGACATGATAAGCGATACGAGCGAAGTTGCGGGTAGAAGCTAGTAAATTATAATATACCCCCAACGCCCCCAAACCGCACGGCGGACACGGCCTATAAAAGTACGATTTCGAATACAACGAACAACGAACGTCTGTGTGCGTTCGAGGACGTCTGTACACTTGTAAATGTGTGTGTACACCTACGCGGGCCGATGAATTCACTCTCCATCTCCGGATGAATCAAATGACGGTAAGGGCGAGTTGGGCGACAGTTGCGCGCCGGCTAGATTCAGGCCGTGGCCATTCTGTATGTAGTACTATTAAATATTCAGTGCCCAAACTAAAGACGAAAGTTATACCTTTGTTCAAATCGGCGAGCAACGGTACCAAGGCCTCGTGGCGGCCCAAAGCTTCCGGTTCGTACCGCCGGTACGCCTCAAAGAAGTCCCAGACTACGCCACCCACGTCGACGACGAGGCGGACGCCGCTATTGTCGTACTCTCCCCGCGTACACAACTCACGCAGGCGCTGGTGAATCAACTGCTTCGCTTTCTAAAAAAAATCGAAGATCACTTAGGCCAGGTTTAGACGGAGCCAGTGCTGGCACTAATATAAGCCGTGGTGGCCTAGTGGTTCGACCTACCGCCTCTCATACCGAGGGTCGGGGGTTCGATTCCGGCTCGCACCTCTAAGTTTACTTATGTGCGAAATTCAATTTGAATTTACCACTGAGCTTTTCGGTGAAGGAAAACATCGCGCGGAAACCTGCACGCATTTGCGAAGTAATTCAAAGATGAGTGTGAAGTCCCCAATTCGCACTGGGCCCGCGTGGGGACTATAGCCCAAACCTTCTCATGATGAGAGGAGGCCTGTGCCCAGCAGTGAGACGCAAATAGGCTGTAGTAGTATTAGTAGTGCTGGCACGTGAGGAGACTATAATACGACACAACACAACTTAGAAGGCGCGCGGCGAAGCACTTAAGCCGTTGATGCAGTCCATTATTGCTCAATCCACACGCCTTCTAAGTTGTGTATACCTTTACATTGCTGGTTTTGACGGAACTATTTACCTCAGTAAATAAGCAATGTAGGTCTGCTCGCGCGCCAGTACTAGCTACATGCTACATGTATACCTGGCGTTACGAAATAAGTTGGATTTGTTGGACAGGCGTTTTGGTAGTTCAGGGCAAAGATATAATGTATTCGGCCAAAGCGGAAAAATAGGAGCGGAATATTAAAAAAAACTTCCGTTGAGATCGTTACAATGGATATTTACGAAACACTGGTAGATTCATAGCTCATGTGTATGAATGAGTGCTCAGATGTGACCAGTTTGCCGAATAAGCTATTGACTCTAAGTACTTCTTTTGAAAGTTAACCACCTTAACACCTTTTCTTTCTCCTTTATTCATCTTTAACGATTCATCTTTAACTATAACGATTCTTCTCTATTGTGGTAAGTGTAAGTGTCATGCTACAAAACAGGCCACGTCTAGTGTAGATGACACAGGTAATTATAAATCTGTGTCTATCTTTTACAGTGTCATGCATGTCAGATTTAAGTGTTCCCTTTGGAATATTCACATGTATTTCACTGTTTCAATAAACAATTTGTATTTGTATAAAGTAATTCATAACGGGATTTTACTTAACAAGTTTCTTCAATTACAGAAGCATCATCATGTATTAAAGATCATAGCACAATTTACCTCAGCAAAGGCGCCTGGATCTACAATCAGGAACACACTATCCCTTATTTCTTGCACCTCCTTGTGCCACGAGTCTGTGAGGAGCTTGGTGTGGCAACTGCCCGGAGACACCATCAGACATGGGACCAAGTGGGGATCCAGGGCTTCTAAGCTCGCCAGGCCACTTCTCAGGGACACTATTCCTGCAATCATCAATATATATCAAATACTTCCTTTGGCTGACTGATTGACTGACGGACTGGATGACTGAGTGATTGGCTTACTTAGCCTGGGTTGATTCAAACACAGTTGACGGACTCCTGGTCGTTAAATATGGCTGCCGAGCTGTCATTCCATACAGAAACGTCATTTTGCCCCATAGTAAAATATTTAACGCTAACGTTTACGTTAACGGACGGTTTGAATCAACCCACCCTTAGTGACTGACTTTTGACTGACTGACTTACTGACTGACTGACTGGCTGACTTACTGACTTACTGACTGACTGTTGACTAACTGACTGACTGACTTACTGACTGACCGACTGGCTGACTTACTGACTTACTGACTGACCGACTGGCTGACTTACTGACTTACTGACTGACTGTTGACTAACTGACTGACTGATTTACTGACTGACCGACTGGCTGACTTACTGACTTACTGACTGACTGTTGACTAACTGACTGACTGACTGTTAACTAACTGTTTGACTGTTGACTTACTGACTGACTGTTGACTGACTGACAGAGTGACTAACTGGTAGGGAGCACTAAGAGAGAATTTCCTGAAATTCCCCTGGGAATGCAGGAGATGACTAGTTATACATATTTAACATCAATGAGAAATAATATAGTTTCATAATATTTACATACTTTCCTGATCCGAGGAACATGACACAGCAAAAGATCCAATCTGCAGCAGTCTTTCACTGTACAAGTCGAAGTTTTTCACATATTCACAATCTTCTATCACACTGTTTTCATTGTTATCATGATATGAGCACAGTTTGGTGTCAATAAAATGCTCTCTCAGTATGTCTACTGGGGACAGAGTGTTACTAAAACAGTGTACCACTAATGCAAGTAAAGCTGTGTTGGTGTTTGTCTCCAGAGCGTAAAGGACGTCTTTCAGAACATCAATCAAGACATTTACGTTTGTCGGCATGATCGGTAGTTTCAAGGAGCTCACTGTTGCAGTGAATTTGCCTTGAATATCTCCTTCTATCAATTCATTCAAGAGGACTTTAGCTTCTCTTAGCACCTGTAAATGAAAATCAATTATTGAAAATGCCATCTTACATAGTTTTAGTATTTTTCTTTGCTTTTTATGTATGTCTTATACATTTATGTATATTTATTTTTTACATAATATTTATGTATGTTTTATGTAAATTTATCCTCTTCTGAAATTATTTGTTATCTTCCTAGTATTTCTGTTGTTTCTTTCTGATATTGATGCACCTACTCATTTTCCTTTCTGTTTGGACTTATGGTTGACTGGTAGAGAATGCCTTTAGGCATTAAGTCCGCCAATTGTATACATTTTGTATGTGCAATGAAGTTTAAATAAATAAATAAAAAATAAATAGTAAGATGGTTTTGGTTAATACACAAGAATCATGACTTGTAAGTATTTGGGAGTAAGTAGAACAAAAATTTTATCTCCAGTTTCCAGTACTTACTAGTCAATGGTGATCTTATCAAAATTAATAGTGTTAAAGTTGACTAGAAATAAGTTATGATTTGCTTACCACTTGGCATCGGGTTTTGACAATAATTTGGTCAGAAGGCAGACAATACTTGCAGAGAGTCATTGCTGACAGCAGCAGCTCGTCTAGAGAGGTGTGCAACACACTCACACAGCCAATTAACTGTCAAGAATACAAAAATAGTGAAACAATCAGTAAATATTTTAATGGATTTAGATAATAACTAGCCGATGCCCGCAAACTTCGTCCCGCGTAGACTTAGAATTTCCGTACCCGATGATACTATACATATACAGAGTTATAGTTATAGAAGTATAGAAAAATTGGTTTGACCTGTGGAAAACCCGTTCCCGTGGAAATATCGGGATAAAAAGTACCTTATGTTATTGCCCAGGTCTCAAACGATCTCCATACCAAATTTCACCCAAATCTGTCCTCTCATTGTGAGATGAAGGAAGGACAAACAAACACACTTTCACATTTATAATATTAGGATGGATTAATTTTGAACTCAATTTGAAGCCAGCTTTCATTGTAAGCTGAAGTCATTGCAAGTGTTGTGCCTTTTAAGTTTTACTTTCTTAGTGGCAAACTCATGGTTAGGGTAACTGAAACAAAGGCTCCTTACCTCTATTTTCCACTCATAATAGAGCTCATCATTCTCTTTATAATCAGTTTTGTATATGATCCCCGCCAAATTGGTGAGGATCTCAAAAGTGTGGTCCATCCAGTTGACAAAATACATGGGAGTAGAAAAAAGGGCCTCTTCACAACTTTCATCATTTTCTGGGTTTTTACTAATATTCTCTAGTTTTTCTTCAACCAAAGCCAATCTGGTTACACACCACGATAATCTTTCTAAATTACATTGTCTACTTTCCTGTAAATAAGCACAATTTTATCAACATTCATTTATTTTACACAAGCATGTTAAACAAATCGACTCATTAATTTGCAAGATTTGTATTACGAGGAGGACCATTACTAGTACTACTATTATTACTAGCACATGATTGTACCTGCAACAATATTCCTCGTTCGTTTTCTAATTTAAATACATCAAACAAGTTCAGCAGGCATTTCTTGATTTGACTGCAACACAATGTGAAGACATTCTGAATATTTGAGATAATTTCTTCCAGCTCTGTATCAGCTTCCAATTTATTTCTGATCCGATGAATCAAAGGGTATATTTTTGTTAATAACGCATTCTGAAAACATTAAAAGTAATTTGTTTACATTGAACTAATTTACAGAACTGTATCATGGATGAAACGAAATTGTTATATCTGTACCACTAAATACTTCGAGGCTGTAGAGGGCTCCCGAGGAATTTGTACAAAACTTAAATTGATCTCCATTACTAACGAGTTATGATTTTATGTATGTTAAAAACTACAAGTTTGAATAAATAAACTTTGAGTTCCTGAGTTCAAGTTCACGAAGTTCACGTACCGTACGTCACTTTTGAAATTTGACAGACGGTTATTTTGTTTATGGTTATTTTCTTTTTTGGTACGTTTACACGAACGGCGTTCAAAACTAAATTCACGGGCGCATTTACAGGCACGCGCGTGTAAACAGGCTGTTTTAAAACGCGCTCGTGAATGTGCACGTGAACGCCGTCGATCGGTCGGCTGTCGATTTCCTATCGGGTGGTTCGGAAAAGATCATTGTATGTTTACATGCACGTGCCAAAAAGTCGTGGTGGCCTAGTGGTTCGACCTACCGCCTCTCATGACGAGGGTCCCGACCCGGAGCCGGAAGTTCGATTCGGAAGTAATTTATGTGCGAAATTCAATATGAATTTACCACAAGCTTTTCGGTGAAGGAAAACATCGTGAGGAAACCTGCACGCATCTGCGAAGTAATTCAAAGATGTGTGTAAAGTCCCCAATTCGCACTGGGTCCGCGTGGGGACTACAGCCCAAACCCTCTCAAGATGAGAGGAGGCCTGTGCCCAGCAGTAGGACGCAAATAGGCTGTAGTAGTAGTAGCAGTAGTTACATGCACGGCGTTCAAAACGACATTCAACGGGCACGTTCACGAGCTCGAGCACGCGCGTATAATCGTAGGTTTTTAGGTTCGAGATGGGTAAATGATTCCGTATGTATTTGCATGGCCGGTTAACGTAATGGCTGCCCCACGCCATACCCTCCCTTGGTATTTAAAAAGAATAATGTTGTTACTGTCAAATTGTAAACAACGATGCATGTACGATTTTCTGTTTAATAAATTGAAATGAAGAAAGCCCGTCCGTGAATTTATTTATTTATGATGTGTATAATGTATACAAATTTCTAAAGCAATAGATGTAAAATCTAATACTGCGTTTACATACACGCGCCCGGGCTCGTAAACGTGCCCGTGAACGTCGTGTTAAACGCCGTTCATGTAAACACAATAAAAGCAGGGTGTTTACACTACCGCGGGCGTGCTAGGCAGTCCAAGGATGGCAGACGACGAGGACGTTAATCTCGTGGGGGCTGACTGCTTTGGATTTCATTTACTTTTATGGTGCGTTTACATAAACGGCGTTCAAAACGACATTCACGGGCCCGTTCACAGGCACGGATGTGTAAACAGGTTGATTTTGAACGCGCTCGTGAACGTGAACGTGAACGCCGTCGATCGGTCGGCTGGTGCGATTGCGTTAGTATCGCTTGCACCTTTGTGGCGTACGGACGATGACGACTTGCCGAATAAAATTAATTTAACAATGCCAATTTGTCGGAATGGTCAAACGACCAAAATTTTACATTTCCTGGGGTGTTACCAAGTAGAACCAATAATATGGACCCCCTCAAATAAGCAACATAAATTTAAAAAAATGTTGCAGATGCTTAGGAGTCTTAGGAGAGGATGTGAAACTCATGAAGGAGTTCAAACGGAGAAAAGAAGTACTTACGGGCACACTATATCTCTTTTCCGTGGAAACTACATCTTTCCGAAATAAAAAGAAGCCTACCAACTATCTCCATATCAAATTTAATTGAAATCGGTCCAGAGGTTTAAACGTGAAGAGGTAACAAACAGACAGAATGCGAAAGTAACTGTAATTTCGTATTCATAATATTAGTACTGGTGGATTTAGGCGCAAACTGAAAAAAAAATCATCGTCATCATTTTGTTTCTTTTTCCTATAAAAGTAAATGAAATCTAAAGCAGTTAGCTCCCACGAGATTAACGTCCTCGTCGTCTGCCATCCTTGCACTGACTGGCACGCCCGCGGTAGTGTAAACACCCTGCTTTTATTGTGTTTACATGAACGGCGTTTAACACGACGTTCACGGGCACGTTTACGAGCCCGGGCGCGTGTATGTAAACGCAGTATTATAGGAAAAAGAAACAAAATGATGACGATGTTTTTTTTTTCAGTTTGCGTCTAAATCCACCAGTACTAATATTATGAATGCGAAATTACAGTTACTTTCGCATTCTGTCTGTATGTTACCTCTTCACGTTTAAACCTCTGGACCGATTTCAATGAAATTTGATATGGAGATAGTTGGTAGGCTTCTTTTTATTTCGGAAAGATGCAGTTTCCACGGAAAAGAGATATAGTGTGCCCGTAAGTACTTCTTTTCTCCGTTTGAACTCCTTCATGAGTTTGTCAACCTCTCCTGAGCATCTGCAACATTTTTTTTAATTTATGTTGCTTATTTGAGGGGGTCCATATTATTGGTTCTACTTGGTAACACCCCAGGAAATGTAAAATTTTGGTCGTTTGATCATTCCGACAAATTGGCATTGTTAAATTAATTTTATTCGGCAAGTCGTCATCGTCCGTACGCCACAAAGGTGCAAGCGATACACAAACTACTAAGAGACAAAGCGATACTAACGCGACGCCGAAAAACCGCCAGCCGACCGATCGACGGCGTTCACGTTCACGAGCGCGTTCAAAATCAACCTGTTTACACACTCGTGCCTGTGAACGGGCCCGTGAATGTCCTTTTGAACGCCGTTTATGTAAACGCACCATAAAAGAATAAATTGACGCTTAAAATTTGTACTCGAACTTACTCGTCAACTCTTCTCAATCGCTAATGACAGACGTCACTTGAATGACGTGAACACTGAACAATCGCCATTGCATTCCGGGGCACTTAAACCAATTTGTTAAGAGTTATTTACTATAATAAACGCGAAAGTACGAAAAAATGAGCGAATTAGTTTGGGGTATAAAAAACGGCGATATAGATCAAGTAAAGGACATCATAGAACAAAAGGTAAAACAGTTTGTTATATACAAAGCCGATCTTTGTTTTTGCTTTTGAGAATCTGCACAGTCAGACGTTATGGCAAGAGAAAGCAATTTCCGTGTTGCAATTGATTGTATTGGTATTCTAAAATCTCGTGAAGAATTTCATTATGCTGTAAGCGGGTAAATGTTGTTTTGGGTTGTACAATTCTAAAAGTAGTTCTGTTGCCTGTTGTTATTATTCCAATTTAATAATATTCCGTTCCACCTGGTATTTGTGACTATGTTTTAGCTTGGTTTGAGCTATATACAATTAAATAATGTTTCTTACTAAGTGCATTTTGTTAAATTACGCACAAGTACCTACTATTTTACTATGCCATGTAGTATAGGTCTTTGAGAATGTCTAAGTAGTGGTTAAGTAAGTTTATATGTAATATTATTGTTTTTCTCTAGTATTTTATGTAAATAAATGATGTAGTTCTATTTTTATCACGAAGTGTGGTATGTTTACAGAAAATTGATGTGAATGCACTGTTGGATGGGCGAGTGCCGCTGCACTATGCTGCAGACTATGGACAAACTGCTGTTCTGAACTATTTGCTGGACAAGGGGGCCGATCCTAATGTAAGTATTAAATATACCCCTATGTACCATCTAAAGTCTAAACAAATTTCAATATAAAATTAACAAAAAATGGTATTTCTTGAATTACAAAAGTAAGTAGGTACAAAGATGTTGAAATCAGCATCCTTCAGTGTCAGCATGATAATTTCCACCCAGAATGGAGCTCCTACCACGCTTGCGGCACTAGATATGTTGGTCCTATTAAATATAAGCTTATTATCGTTATTTCAGATGGTTGATAAACATGGAATATCTGTAATACTGGCAGCCATTTGGGAGGGACATACAGACTGCGTCGAGATCTTACTGAAACATGTAAGTATAGTGTACAGTATTTACTGTTTTTTGTTACTGGAAGTCTGGAACTATTTTGTCATACATGTTCAAATTTGGAACTATTTTGTCATACATGTTCAAATTTGGAAGTTCAATCTACATTCAGATTAGAAAAATTACTTAGGCACACATTTCAGGGCTAATTGATTTTCAATGAAAAAAAAATCAAGATAAGACTTGACACAACACACTTAAAATTTAAATGGTCATGATCCCATGGTAAGGTTTTCTATAAATTATAATACCATTGTTATTTTTTTTCTCATTACAGGGTGCCTCTAAAAATGGAAAAACCCCAGACGGAATTTCATACCTGGAAGCTGCTGAAAAGGATGAGATCAAGGATTTGCTAACATAAAATTACTCACTACATATGAGCTCACACTAAAACTAACAATTTGATTACTAGTTCCAATCGAACAATGAAACAATTCCGTAACATAACTATTTTTAAATGCATTTATTTAGATTGCGATGAATTATTTTTATAAGCTCAACATATGTTGGTATAAAATACATATGTTTTAATTGTGCGTCCACTTAGTATTGGTTTAGAATACAGTAGGAAAGGCCTGTTCTCTAAATTTATAGAATAAATTATGTAATCTTAAGATATACATATTCCATGAGGATGAAAAGTAGGTAAGATTTAATTTTTTAAAGCTATATCAATAAAACTACGAAAAATTTTGATTATTTTTATTTAAGGTACAAAAATACAATTCACAACGCATAATTCAATATTTACTGGGAATCAATCTACTACAATTGCTGTTCATAAACTAGGCTATCCATATAAAAAAAAACTATAAAGATGACCAGAAACAAACTCAATATTATAACACATACTCATACTCAATATTAAATAACTTGGATTTTAATAATCACTTCTTCCATTGCTTGTCTGTTCGCTGATAAACTCCATAAATGCTGAACGGATTTTGATTCGGTTTTTACTTATATGTAAAAAGAGTTCATGAGGAAGATTATAATGCATAATTTGCTGCTCTATCTACTACCCATGCGAAGCCAGGGCATGTTACTAATAAATTCTAGTTTAAACTTAAACTCCACCACTGGCAAGTTGGAATGAAAGGTCTCTATGTACCTACATAAAATTTAATTTTCTCAATAGAAAAGCATTTATATTATTTTGACACTAAAATAGTATCAAAGCATGGTTATACGAATAAACAGATAATAAAAACCATCACAAACATAAATTTCCTCAATTCTATCTCCAAACAACCCACAAAAACTCTACTACAGAATAGTTCTTGAAAAATCGAAGCCTAAAACATCCTTTTAAAGTTTTAAATTATAAATTTTAATGAAAACTTGATATACAGTGTCAAAATCAAGACAAATCCAACAACACCTCGCCATTTAAAGCTACAGAGCATGCCAAAGAAATATGCACACTCGAAAAACACAACCCTCCTTCTGGTGTTGTATAATAATAATCACACTAACAGAACAGCCCTTGTTAAGTAAAAAATGTTAGTAGCAATAAATAATCTGGCAAAGAATAATGGATTCATGATTCCAGTCCCTAAAAATGTACATGTATCATAATAACTGGTAAAAAATAATAGTGAGAATTAATAAGAAACCAAAGACTTAAAACAGCTCAACAGGTACATTATTTAATTAAAATAATTTAAAGATCTCCATCTCCTGTTGTGTATTTTCTATATTTATTCTTAGCTGGAGGGCAGTAGCAAGCATTCTTCTGAGCATCCAGGTAAGACTTGCACCCAAGTGTTAAAGTGCCTGTGAAAAGTAACTTTGCTGCCCCTTTGCAACCTGAAATCAAAGGGTTACAAAATTCAAAGACAGCAATATTGTGCAATACATTCATCTGGGTGAATGCCAGTCTAGTAAACTTAGAAACATTGTAAAATTTTCCGTGTGTTAGTCTGGCAAAGGCTTGAGAACCACTTGACTGATTTGGCTGATTCTTTTTTTTGTTTTATTCCCTGTGATTCCAGGAAAGTTTAGAAAGATAAATAATCTGGAAAAATCAAATGAAAGTCCGTGGTGATACGAAGTTCACCGGGCCAACTAGTAATAATATTAAAATTACCTTTTGTTATTGTATTACCAGCAACATTTACTGATTTATAGGTTTCACAATAGTTATATAGACATTTCTTGAATTCTAAATCGCATATTTCTTTTCCACTGTTACAAGTGTCGTAGCATATGTCGTGGGCGTCGCAGCAGTTCGTCATCTGCTCTAATGGTAAATATTCTGATGCAATTTCAAAACCTAGGGAGCCACAGCCATCAGATTTTGGTACATGATTTCTATTGCGTACAGGCTTCTGCCCTGAAAATTAGGAAGATATTTAAAATTTACAATAGGTTAGATAACCACTATACCAAAAGTTAGTGAATAATAATTAGCAATTACCTTCAGGGCAAGTGAAAATGCATTCCTCTTCTACTGCTGCATCAAATACCTCATGCAGTGATTTGAACTTTTCGGCCACTGTTATGGCATTTCGAAACAAATCTCCAAAAACCGATTCAGCTGAGAGCACGGCATCTTTTAAATTTCGTAACATACTAGAACCTACACCGGTGTAGGCATAAGCCACGAATGTTAATACATAAATGCATATTTTTCTGTATGGGATCTCCATTTTTATACTGAATAATATTTACACCATATCACTTTAAATTAAATACTGACCAGTGCCAATAATACACGTAATTTATAATTTGAAGTACAGTACATGTTTATTTATATTCTGGCTGAAAAGTCACTCGAATCTGCTCGAATCGAACTGACATCTGTCAATAATATGGTTTGAGTCATTTTTTTAACTGTTCGTGGATATAAATGTCTAAACCACGTTCCAGCAACTTTGTCTATGGACACACGAATATCCGGTAGCCATATTGTTTTAAAAAACTATTCTTTTCCGTTGTGTTCGTGAAAATGACGGGCTTTAGCAATAAGGTGAGGAGACTAAAAATTAAAAAGTATCGAGATATTCCGCTTGAAACCTAAAGAAAATGAATATTCCAAGCGTGTTTTATAATAGTTAAAGTTATTGTGGTGATTTATAGTGCTAAACCATGTGAATAGCAGCTTAATCTTCAGACACTTGGATACACGTGCGAGCTTTATCTGTTTCACTTTTGTAGTTTTTCATTTATTAAAATTTGCGCTTTATGTAAACTTAAGTACGTTGAATACAATAATATTCAGTGTAATGTGATGTCGAAGAGGTGTCGAAATTTAACCAGGTACTTTTTTAGGTTATGCTTCAGGACGTCAGCGGTATAACCTAAGTTTTTGCGTTCCAGGCCATAGTTATCGATGGCCGCGGCCATCTGCTCGGTCGGCTGGCCGCAGTCATCGCCAAGGTCCTGTTGGAAGGCAACAAAGTTGTCGTTGTTCGATGTGAGCAACTCAACATCTCGGGCAACTTCTTCAGGTAAACTGCTCTTTATTTTACATGGTAATAGAATCAACCGTCAGTTACTTTGATTCAGATGTTAGTTTACTTGTCTCGCATGTACTAGGTCTTAATTCCAACGCTTATATTAGATGATGTTACTTTTTGGGTAATTTGCGACTGAATGTTCAAAACATGTGTTGTTATGTCTATTTGTCTGATTTTCTATAACTATTATTCGTGATGCCCATGTGCAGAGCTATTTTTCAATTGTTGATTTAATTCCAGGAACAAGTTGAAGTTCATGTCATTCCTTCGCAAGAGATGCAACGTGAACCCCGCTCGTGGACCATTCCACTTCAGAGCTCCCTCTAAAATCTTATGGAAGACAGTCAGGGGTAAGTGTAATTGTGAATAATCATTCCACCTTTGTCCAGAGATAATGAAGACACATCCCTATGAAGGCTGATATAAAAACATTGGTGTAACTTTTCAATTCTAAATTCAATCCTGGTTACATCCATATGGGCTTGTTTACGCATGAGAAATGAATTTACCAGCACATCTAACTACGGGTTTACACAACTTAGAAGGCACGTGGATTAAGCAATAATATGGTCTGCGTCAACGGCTTTAGTGCTTTGCCGCACACCTTCTAAGTTGTGTCGTGCTAGATAACCTTTAAAATTTCGTAAGCCTAGTGTTGGATACATTCTGAAATGCTTTCTATAAGCAGCAGGGAAGTGTTAATGCATAATTTAATTACTCAGCTCCTGATATCAATAAATGTGTGTTGCAAGCAAGTTTTGTCACATTTTACCTGTCTGGCATCAATTATGTAGCTCAACAGATGAATCCATTTTGATTTCTATTCTTTCATTTTTCAATGTCTAATCATCTTGATAATCATGAAAATGATCATTGCACTATATTAATGGAATAGAAGTCGACGGAGTTAGTGGACTGTAGATAGTAATAATGATTATTCAATTTCATACCTACATTATTTGATTCATTCAATGATAATACAATACTTATGAATCTCTCAGTATTAATGAGCATTGATGTGTAATTTTAATAAATATTAATATGAGTATTATTGTGAAGGAATGATCCCGCACAAGACTGAGCGCGGGAAGGACGCGCTCCGAAGGCTCCGCTCGTACGACGGCTGCCCGCCGCCCTACGACAACCGCCGTCGCGTGGTCGTGCCCGCTGCCCTCCGAGTCTTCTGTCTGAAGCCCGGCCGCAAGGTAAACTGATCCTCAAAAACCTTTCCTTGGGACATCATTCACAAGGCTGCAATCCATGAGCCATGAGTGTGGCGGCATCACGTTCACGCTTCGCGGTGTTCCCCGTCATACATGGGGCACTCCCCGCGCTAGTGTGGAGGCCTTTTCAAAATTTGATTCAGTGGTCATGTGACGAATCTGAAGAAATCTACCTTGAAATCTTCATGGTCTGACTGATCTTTACTTTCTTGATTTTTTGAATTTCATAGCCTGGCTAGTTCTTTGGTAATTTTTCCCAGTTTGTAAATAAACAGGATGTGAAATAAAGTTTAGAATTTCAGATTCATGATTTAATGTCTAATTTTAGTTATTATAATATTTATAATGAAAGAGACAATTGGCACTCCAGTTTACTTTGGGAAGTGAAGTGAAGACCAATAAATAATTTATCCTCTACTTTTTATTTTTATTTAACCAGACAAATAAAAGGTGTATATTCAGTGTCAATGACGTTTCTCATCTTAGTCATTTCTTGCAGTACAACCTGGGGGTATTAAATTATTGATACTTCCCATGTACTTGGAAGAACATGACAATGAAAATTAATAAAAAATAAAGTAATATTTTCTATGATGTTTTTACTTGGGTAATTTGCGACTGAAAGCAAGCTAATGTTGTTAACTTTTAAGTAACTGAGAAAATGTTCATCCCCATCTACCACGTTTTTTTCTGATACTTTGTCTGATGCACTTATTCCTTTCCTTGCAGTACTGCCATGTGGGCCGCCTTTCACACGAGGTCGGCTGGAAGTACCGCGAGGTTGTCCGCAAGCTTGAGGACAAGAGGAAATTCAAGGCTGTCCACAAGGTCGCCTACGAGAGGAAACTTAAGGTAATAAGTTCACACTGCCTGCTGAAAAAGCGATATTTCTATGGATGCTTATTATATTATGACCTTGCTGCTCACAGCATCCTCAATGATATCAAGGCTACCTCGCTTTTTGAGGGACAGGCTGCTCACTAATAATGATGATTATTATCACTTACCTACATTATTTGATGTGTTATGAAAATACTTTTATTCTGATATAGTCATTATGACTATTTTTCTATAAATCTTTGATTACCCCAGCTAATAATGTTGGTTGTTCGCAGAAAATCACCAAGGACGCCGGAGTGAAGGTGGCCAAGGCGACGGCGCCGTTCTCCGCGGTCATCCAATCCTATGGATACAACTAGGACTAAGAGAATTTTACAAAAATAAACCTTTGGTTGCCCAAAACTGCATTTTTTATTACGTAAACACACGTCACAGAAAAACGCAGTTCCCACTGGAACGCTCAACGAATTCTACGCGAAGTCTCGGGCAGAAGCTAGTGGTCTATAAACAATGTCTGCCTCCAAACACCGATTCAGATTCCGACTCGCACCTCCAAGGTTACTTATGTGCGAAATCCAATTTGAATTAACCACTGCTTTTCGGTGAATGAAAACGTCGTGAGGAAACCTGCACGCATGTGCGAATTAAATTCACAATGTGTGTGAAGTCCCCAATCCGCATTGGGCCCGCGTGGGGACTATAGCCCAAACCCTCGTGATGAGAGGAGGCCTGTGCCCAGCAGTGGGACGCAAATAGGCTGTAGTAGTAGATGACTGCCTGTTCTTCGGTCGATTTTGTAGTTACAATACGACACGCATTTCCCGCATCCACGCTTTACTGTTGTCAATAGGAGCACCCTTGGGGCCCGCTAAGCTGAAATCTCTTGTCAGATCGCTCTACAAAAACAACTAGAATGATGTGATAGGTAATCATAGCTTCACTTGTTTAATAGGTGTAGGTACACCGTTCAGCTCACCATCGTCGGCAAGATGTGATGAGAAGGACCGACTAAATGCAACGGTAATTTAGGCCCTAAATGAATTTTAGGTCGACATTGTTGCTGGGTGACGGGCGTGAGGCCATTTGTCAGCCAGGGCCTATATTCTAAATCTTAAAATAGGGATCTCCCTGTTCCCTATAGGATCCCTATTTAAGACTTCGAATATAGGCCCAGGACGCTAACCAAAAGGTATGGAGTTCCAGTGTTATAATGCTGGGCAAATAGCGCAAGTAGACGAAAGTGAAATACCATAATTTTACATTGTCTTCCCAGTACCCTACTTTAGCTTGAACACATGTATCTATAGCCGCACTCCGCATTGACGTCACAGTTTTCCAATTTATGGGACCCCATTTATTGGTTGAGAGAGTTCGATCTGATAATTATTTTACGCGCGCGACAAATTCGCTCGCGCAGCTGTGGCCGGCGATAACATGCGAGGGTTGAAGCTCGTCGGCAGCCTTCTTGATACTTGCTTACTTTTGAATTTAACGTTCAAGTCTCAAATGATCAGTAAATATAAAATTACCTTGCGTGAAGAATCTACATACTTACATCCATCTATTCATTAAATTATAACTTTCACATGTCCTAATAAGGGGCTCTATTCGAAACGTTACACAGGGAAAGGGAAAATCCCTATCCGTATCGCTAAAGCGTCACGGCGCTCAAATTGAACTTTAAATCTAGTTGCGTAAGTTCGGTTTCAACGCCGTGATGCTTTGACGGTAGGGATAGGGAATTTCCCTTTCCCTGTATAACGTTTCGAATAGAGCCCCACGGGCTATATTCGAGTCTTAAATGGGGATCTCCCTGTTCCGTAAAGGATCGCTCACGATCGAGCGATTGAGCGATCCTGTAGGGAACAGGGTGATCCCTATTTTAAGACTTCGAATATAACCCCTGTTTTATACTTAATAAATTCAAAATTTAACAAACCCCCGTTAAAAAGAAGCTGATATATTCTAACCGCTGAACCGACTTTCGCCGCATCAAAATCGGTTCATTCATTGTGGGGGCCCACAGAGAAACAATGATGCACACGTCAAAGATCTAGTGGTTTGACCACCGTCTCTCATGCAGAGGGTAGGGGGTTCGATCGAACCCGGCTCACACCTCGGAGTTTACTTACGAGCGAAAATCAATTTGAATTCACGGGGAGGGAAAACATCATGAGGAAACCTGCATGTATCTGCGAAGTAATTCAAGGATGTGTGTGAAGTCCCCAGTCCGCACATAGCCCGGGTGGAGATTATAGCCCCATCGCCCTCGTGATGAGAGGAGGCCTGTGCCCAGCAGTGGAGCGTAAAAAACCTGTTGTGGCGGTGGCTTTTGTAAAGACAAACCAACAAGAACAAACAACAACACAAACAAACAAGACTCCAA
Organism: Aethes cnicana; assembly: GCA_963971205.1. Classification (NCBI taxonomy): domain Eukaryota; kingdom Metazoa; phylum Arthropoda; class Insecta; order Lepidoptera; family Tortricidae; genus Aethes; species Aethes cnicana. Next base: position 6,980,726 of record OZ020287.1, on the reverse strand, counting down.
AGGAGTGCATATTTATATTTCTAGGAGCAAGATTCTTCAGGAGTAACATCCTTATGAAATAACCGTATAGAGTGGGCGGGTGTTGAAAATTGAATGCACTGTAGCGCATAATAGGCATTCAGATGTGCCGGCTGCCTTTTCAGCAATATAAAAGGAGGGAGGATCTCTGCTAAGGCCAGTACGAAGACAACCGCCGAAGGAGCACTTCTACTATTGCGAAGGAAGACAACTATACAACAACCGATACTGTGACTATGCATAACTGGCGTTTACTGCTCCTTGCCTTTGTCGCGGTATTCCAGCCGATAGCTTCATTCACTGAAAGCAGCGGAGTTGATGGCAGGCAACGCTGTGGCTACCGCACCACCTCTCTGCTACGGGATCCTGTTAATTTTCATGGCACTTACCGTTTCACGAAACCTGCTGTAGGAGATCGCCGCCTGAACAAAAGGGAAGACGTCCGCGGGATTCGTCACAATGATGTGAGGGGAGAATTTCGTACAGCTCTCCAAAGCCGAATCGCAGACGCTATCGAAAAGAGCGATAGGATTCTACCTAGTCTTAGCAGATTCTCTCGTAGCGAATACCGTCTCACTGGGAACGCTGCTGCTTCAAGTCGGGAATCTCGCGATGAACGCAAAACAGTAATTCGCCGAGCCCGTCAGTCTACCCTCGACAGCCGCTTGAGCGTGTCTGACCATGAACGCCAAATTCCCAGCACGCGCTCCAGGGCCAGGCTGCCAATGGAACGTCGGCAGATATCGCAAAGAAACCAAGAGGCGCAACGTGCTCGAGACATTCGGAATACATACATTGTGTCCGACCGGGTGAGGGCAGATGTAACCAATTCCATTAGGAATACCCGTCGCATCGCAAGGGAGAGGACCCCAAGGATGGACATGCGACGGTCTGGGACAAGAATGCAGCTAGAGCGTACCGCCAGTCGAGAAATGAATCGAGCTACAGAATTTAGAGGCTCGTTAATGACAGGCGCCAGGGTAAACCGGGCTAGTGACAATGAAGATTATCGTTCGATTAGGAAAGATATCAGCCATTCTCTCGATCGAGATGAGCGTAGAAGCACTCGACCTCGGCGAACCCTTGACAAGGAAAGACTGCAGCGAACTCGCCGTAGCAGGGATTCTATTCTACGAGAGAGAGTTATAGATGAACAAAGAATGGTTCGTGATTTATCAGCTCGCATCAGAGAACTACAATCAGATCTATCAGTTGAAAACAGACGAGACTTCAGTTCATGGGAGGCCCAAGTTAGAGGAAACCGAGTTGTAGAAGACCAAAGAGAAACCAGAAACAATGAGCGCGACAGCAGGCTCGCTAAGGCAATACGCTTTAGGGAAAATCGGGTTTCTCGAAACTCTGAACGTGGAAGTTCGACCGAAACCCGAAGAGGTGAAAATGTTATTCGCAACATGGAGAGGGAGTACCGAACAACTAAAAATCGAAGGAACGTCCGCACGCAAGATCGTGAAATTCAAAGGAACGTACGTAACCCTGTTAAGGATTCGCGAGCAATTAGATTAGATCGAGAACGTGCCACTGAAGTACGGGGAGAAGCTCGATACGCCAACAGACAATCCTACTCGCTCAGTACTGACAGAAATGCTGTACGCCGAAGCTCAGAAAGAGTCAACAGATTGCTCACGGAACGTGACGCACAAAATCAGAGAAGCTCCCGAAACTTGGAACTCCGGCGAGATGCAGGTGAAAGAGCAATACGTGAAGTTCGAAGGGAGTCGCCACTTGGACGTAACATCCGATTTAACTTCGGAAATACCCGATCGGTTGAACACAGGCGGTCTAAAGAAGTTAGACGTGAGACCCGAAATGCTGAATCCCGAAGAATCACCGGTGAGCACGAAAATCGAAGAAATAATGAAAGGCTATCACAATCATTCGACCGTCTCCTTGACTCCCGAAGAGACACGCGAGAAAATAATCGTGATGCCCGTATTTTACGGCAAAAGCGTTCTTCTGAGATCAGAGAAACTGAAAGGATTTCCCGTGCACGTGATATGTCTGAAGAAAATCGACGAAGCGTCGAAAGACAATTACGAATAACAAAAGAGGAGCGCAACTTAACAAACCGAGTTATTCGTACCGCTGAAATCACAAACTCACGCTCGACCAGACGTGAAAGTTCAGCAGGAAATCGAAGAGATATTCGGAAGGTGGACATAGAAACTCGCAGAGTAGCTCGCAATACTGAAAAAGATTTCCAAGCAGTCCGAGCCAAAGAGTCGAGAGGTGTCCGTGCTCGTAACAGCCTGTCATTGGATGGGAAGAGCTTCCGAGCAACAGAACGTTTGAGTATGCGTGACATACCAGTTGAGAGCAGACGAAGTCGATCGCTGGAGGAGTCCCGTAGAGTGTCAGAGAATAATATGGACCTGGAGCGCCGTGTAGCAAGTTCTAGATTCATAACAGAGATGACCAAGAAACGAGAGTTCCTCAGCGCAACTGGAAAAAACGAAAACGAAACCTCTAAAATGAACTGGCAATATCTCTTCTACGTGCTTCAGGGAGTTTATCTTTGCGGGATTCTGGCGCAGATGATGAATGATAAGAGATCTGACATGAAGACAAGGTAATGAACGAAACTTTTCGCTCTCGAGTTTAGACATAATTAAGGGAATCATTCCTTATAAGTAATTTACGTTTTTTTGTTACAGGACTCTAGCCTGGTGGTCGGCGCCTCAGCATCTCATCAAAGTGGACTAGAAGACAAACTTAAAGGAATATAATAATATTTACATTTATATTAGTAGTGATTGTAGTTTCTAGAACTTAACAGCTTCTTAGATTTTAATGAATGTAATCTCCCTTTAAAATATTATGTAGAGAAATATATTGTCTCGTTATAAATACTTAGTTTTAATTTAGTCTAATGGTGGTTCCTCAAAAACAACACTGAATATGGAAGGTGATTTTATTGGTTATTCTTAAAATTAATTTTAACTTAAGGAAAGATGTAATCACGTCAAGGGGAACTACAGTTCTACGGTATCTGTTTTTTTCTTTTGTTGTCCTTCATACCAAGCTTTTGAGATCATCCTTTTCATTTCATCATCTCCAGTTTCATACCTGAAAACCAAATTATAATTTAGTTCTTAGAAGAAGAATAATTTATTTGCTTTAACATGATGACCATAACCATAAAAGATTCCACTAAGGATTGAAACTTTTGTTAGAATTAATTTGATAAACATTCCATTGCAAGTTAAGGTTCTCAGTAAATAGGTGGTAATCATTTGTAAAGAAACATATAAATGATCATACATGTTCTTCATGAGACCCATGATTGATTCCTGAGGATCCTTCTTCTCCATATCATCAGTCTTGAAGCGGTTCTTGTGTTGATCATCCGCTTTCTTCTCCAGACTGGTCATATGAGACCATTTCATGTTCGGGTTCGACTTGGCAAGGAAAACCACCACCATATCTAAAATTAATAAATAGAAAATGAATTTTTTTTACAAATTTTATTTTACTAAGTGTAAGTTCTGTACAGATAATCTACTATAGAAAGTCCCGCCCTTCCACAATTCAAGACATTTCAATGTATATGGAAGGGTAATAAAAAGCACCACCAATACTCTCAATGCATGTTTGACGGCTGTCTCAGCACGCACAGATGTGTTGGTGCTTTTTAAATACTTTCCAAATACATTGAAGTGTTTTGAATTGTGGAAGGGCGGGACTTTCTATAGTAGATTATCTCTAAGACTGATTGCATGTTGCAGCCTCACAAATGAAGATTGAAGTGGAAAGTTTCAAGATAACTAGATGAATAATTTGAACAAATTGTTTGTAAGTAAGTAAAGTCATGGTGGCCTGGTGGTTCGACCTCTGCAGTGTATGCAGAGGTCGAACCGGCTCGCACCTCTGAGTTTATTTATATACGAAGTGGAATTCGAATTTGCTATCGTGAGGATACCTGTATGAATCTGTGAATTTATTCAAGGATGTGTGTGAATTTCCCAATCTGCACTGGGCATGTTTGGGGACTATAACCCAAACCTTGTGAGCCTGTGCTCAGCAGTGGGACATAAATAGGCTGTTGTGGTGATACATATGTAAGTTATACGTTGTTAAAATGTATGATGATAAGTATTCATTTGCTGTTGTCTGGGAATATTATTGTTTATAGAATATTTGGATGTTCTTCGCTTTTACCAACCTGTTTTCTGTTTCCAATGGCTGTCCTCCACAACAATGGGTTCCAGCAGTTTGTTGATAGTGAGCACATAGTCTTTGTTGTCCAATCCATCTACATGCAGCTCCATTGAACGCTCCGTCAACTTGCAGTACACATTCTCCTTTGGAACAGTCTGGACGTCTTTGAGGGTCACAAAAACTTTGACATACTTATCGGACTGGTCCCAGCCTGAAATAAGAGAAGGTATTAATGACGCTATGAAGAATTCAAAATTCAATTCAAAATTTTTCAATTCAATCATTTATTCAGCAAATTGGCCACATAGGGGCACTTTTACACGTCTGAAAAGAATTTACTAGCGCTTCCTAGACCCATTGCTTGAGAAGAAGAGACAAGAATGTTTAAGAAAACTTCAACTATAACTTAATTTGATGTGGTAGGAACTGGTGCTAGGTCCATCCAGGTTGGTACCACCGTCTTAATGGCTAACCTGCCACCCAATAGCAGTAATCATACTGTTATTTCGGTGAGGGGTTAAGGCAGCCGGTGAAGTCAGTGGTATAGAGACATTTCATCTTAGGCCTCAGGGTAGGCAATACATTCGAGATTTTGTGGTTTCTTAATAAGAAATCATAAGATTTCAATGTCTATGGCCCGCAGTGACCGCTTAGCCTTACTATCAGGTGGCTTGTGTCCTTGTTTGCCTATCATACTGCATTAAAAATAATTACAAATTTTATGGTTATGTTTAAAATTTGTTTTGTTGCTTTTTCAAGACTTATGTGAGAAGATTTCAATCAATGAGCTATAATTACCGTAGCCGTTTAGTTTGACTTGATAATGCTTCTGTGAAGTAGAAGGCGCCACGGCAGTAGTTGACGCTGCGGCTTCACTTTTGCTTGCATTTTCTTCTTTCTCTTTCAAACTGATCCATTCTGTTTCAAGCTTCCGAACTTCCAAAGTTAGCAGATCTTGTACCTTCTTTCGTTTTGCTAGTTTCACCAACTCATTGAGCTCGTCGATATCGCTTCGCAACTATAAAACCAACGCAATATTACAATAATTAATGTACGAATAACACAAGTAAGAGAAAGAAGTCGCGCAAAAAATACAATTCCACGACATTATTATAGTAAATAATACGTGTGTATACAGTAATGTGAGTATATTGAATCTAAAAACATGCGCTATTTACCTCGGTGATTTTTGCCGACATTATGACTTCAACTGCAAGTCAAGATATTACAACTTATTTTAACAACACTATTTGATGAAAACAAAAATCAATAAATAGAAAGCTCACAGGGTTAAGCAATCCTTTGAATCCTTAAAAAAAACAGGAAAATGCTAGAAACTACCCGAAACGAAAGCCCCGAAATATATGAAATGTCACTAATGTCAGTGAGGCTTTTCCGCTATGGTTCCGCTACGTCAAAAAATTAAATTCAATCAATCGAGTGAGAACATCTTTCGACAAATTGAATCATAATGCTGAAGTGATAAGTTCTATTGTAAAAAATACACATAATAAGCACATGATGAAAATTCTCGTAATGTGAGAAGTAAGCACCATACCTCCTTACAACGCAGCGTTTTTAAAGTGAGCTCAAACCGGTTTTATCATGTCCGAAACCTCAAAACGGACCCGTGTGCTTCTGCTGGTCGCAAACATTCTGTTTCCTGATTCGGTCGGAGCGAAAAACAAAACGGAAAATTTGCCTGAATGGCACGTCATCGCTGAGCTTTGTAGTCGAGGCATCCATTAGAGAGATGAGAATTACATTGACAAATATGAGGACCACCGTATTCCTGCTCACCAGTCAGCCCCACTGTCGTGCGTGTGAGGTGCTGCTAATTAATGTCAGGGATCTTTATAGATAGAGGGTCACGGCAAGCGAATTCATCGCTAGAGGCGCCTGAGTCCTATGAGGTGCAGTGTTGCCAATTTAGCACGTCATATGCCATTTTACACGCAAAATTGACAACATTGACGTCTTCGAAACGTCACAGTGGCATTGACACTTGTATGAAATAACAAATTTGACAATGACAGCCAACACCTTATGAGCGTAACTATAATATATTATAGTGAGTAAGCAGGAATACGGTGGCGCTCATAGTGTCAATGTACACATTTGTAATCTGTGGGACTCGCTCAACCATATAAACCTCCTTACCATCCATCCATACTAATATTATGTGAAAGTGTGTTTGTCCTTCCTTCAGGTCGCAAGGACTGGACCGATTTGGATGAAATTTGGTATGGAGATAGTTTGAGACCCCGGGAATAACATAGGATTTTTGAAATCAGAACTTCTACAACTATATAATCAACGGGTACGCGAATTCTAATTCTTCGCGGGACGAAGTCGCGGGGAACGGTCAGTAATATTATAAATGCGAAAGTAACTCGTCTGTTACCTCGTCACGCTTAAACCGTTGGAGATACTTTGAGTCCCGGGAAAGGAAATAGGATACTTTTTATCCTGGAAAACGCATAATTCCCGAGGGAACGCGATAACCAGATTGCACGCGGGCAAGCCGAGGGCAGAAGCTAGAACGTCAAATAAAACAAATTGTTTCAATCAATGTACATTTATTGAATGCGATTAACTTTAACAGAGGCTTGGTTTTTGATTTATTTTAAGCAAAGCAGTAGATATTTTTTGGAATAAGTGTTCTCAGTCACTTGTGAACCCTTTCTTACTTCATTGGCATTCGAATGCTCCTTGGATCAATTTTCAGGATTTTATTAATTAACTAAAACTTGGGGGCTTATAAAATAAAGCTTTAGTTCAGCTGTTTTAAGATAACATAATTTGAATCTATTGCATTCAATGGAGAATACAGTCCTACTGTAATTTAGATAGATGGAATGCCTCTGGGGTCTAGCCTGGGCGTAATAGGATATAGGTATAGTAATTTGACATTCCAATGGCCTAGGGACCACTTTTTAGCGTAGTTCTAACATAATTATACGGCTCGTATGTAGGGTGCCGTAGGGTGGTTAGTTCTTGCGATGCGCGCGGTGCCGGCGCACGTTGGCCTGGCAGTTTTGACATTGCGGACAGTACCATTTGCCTTTCGGCGGCGCGGTGATGCCCACGCACGGGTAATGGAACCATTCGTAGGGACACTGTAAAAAAAAGAAAAACTTTTTTGAACATGGTTCACAAAAGAACATGAAAGGCGTAAATAAGAGTGAAGTCGCCATAAGATATATAAATAAAATGAAAATTTATTGTACGTTCTTAATTATATCTGAACAAACTAGGCGATTATCAATATCTGAACACAATCTTTTTGTCAGGGGAGCCTTCAAGTATGCGTTACAGGGGCGGGAGGGGGTTCTTGAACAATGGGTTACGTAACGTTTTTTTTAACCCTCCCTGTCCCTATTTAAGACTTCGAATATAGCCCCTGTCCCACCGCTTGCGAGCCGTGAGGGTGACGTGCTATACAGATGCTGGCGAGCCGCAGACGGGCTTTAATGCATCTATGTTGGCAATTTGACAGGACCTGTCACACCGCTTGCGAGCCGTGAGGGTGACGTGCTATACAGATGCTGGCGAGCCGCAGACGGGCTTTAATGCATCTATGTTGGCAATTTGACAGGACCTGTCACACCGCTTGCGAGCCGTGAGGGTGACGTGCTATACAGATGCTGGCGAGCCGCAGACGGGCTTTAATGCATCTATGGGTGCGTTCCGTATCGCGCTCAAAGCGCTCATAGCGTTCACAACGCTTATAAGTGTCCCGAATTGATTATCACGCTCACGACCGTGTGAGCGCGTTTTTGATTCGGAATGATCATAAGCACGCTCACGGCGTCAACACTAGTAACTGACAATCTTTTTTTTTAAATAGGGAATCATGTCCTGTCAAATGTATAGTCAAATGTCACTTTGACGTTTGCGCTCATAGCGCCCATGCCCTGCAGCGTGAGCACTGTGAGCGTCGATCGATGACGTCATCAATTTCCTGAGCGTTGTGAGCACGCTCACAGTGTCCCGAATTGCGCTCAAAGCGCTGTGAGCGCGATTCGGAACACACCCTTAGTTGGCAATTTGACAGGACCTGTCACACCGCTTGCGAGCCGTGCGGGTGTCGTGCTATACAGATGCTGGCGAGCCGCAGACCCGTTTGGTCCAGGTTTGACAGGTTAACAGGCTATGAACTCACGTCCTGGTTGTCGCAAGCCACCATGTCGCCGTAAGACACCTGGTTGCAGATGCAGTAGCGCGGCTCGTTCGGGTCGTACGTCCATTCTTCCTCCATGGGCTCATCGATCGCCACGTTGCTAACGTTGCTCATTCTGTGCAATCAACGTTGGAAAATTACTATTACATAACACAAACGGAAATAAGCCTATTATAGTTTCGTTTTCGTATGAAAATTTGAAGAAAGGTGATTTCGGGGGCGACAAATCGATCTAGCTAATTTCATATCTGAGAAAACTCATTTGCAGCTACTTTCCCCTCCGAAATTCAATTGGATTTTACCACTCAGCTTTTCGATTAAGGAAAACATCGTGAGAAAACCTGCACGCACCTGCGAAGTATCAAGGATGTGTGTGAAGTCCCCAATCCGCACTGGGCTCGCGTGGGGACTATATTGAAACCCTCTCGTGATGAGAGGAGGCCTGTGTCCAGCAGTGGGCCGTAAATAGGCTGTTGTGGTGTGGTGGATCAGTAAATGGCAGAGGAAATGTAAAATATGCATTATATAATTGTAAGCTATACATACACGACGGTAGGCGAAGACGAACGGCTTGCGGCGGGCGCCAGTGTTTGCTGCGCGTGCGCAGCCGGCGCCAGCGACGCATTGTAACTCTTCCTGAAACACATAGACAGACCATTTTTAGGGTTCCGTACCAAAAAGGTAAAACGGGACCCTATTACTAAGACTCCGCTGTCCCTGTCTGTGCGTCCGTCACTAGGCTGTATCTCATGATAATTTGACTTGTTGTTGCTTTAACAACAACAAATAAAACGTGCATCTATTATGATAGATCTTAATTGCGATGCAACGCAATCCGACAACATCGTGAACGCTTATACTGTTTGAAACATATTCTGCATTTTTTTTTATTTATTAATAGACAGAACAATGTACAAAAAATATTTACAACTTCTCTTAAACCACCAGGGGTTTGTGTGAGGATGAAGATTCATTCTGTTTAAATAAAGTTTACATTTAAAAGCTACATAAGTTTACATTTAAAAGCACGAAAGTCATATTCAATACCTACTAGCTTTTCCCCGCAACTTCGTATGCGCAGAAATATTAAATGTAAAATCCCGTTTTTTTCCCGTTCCCGTGGGAATTTCGCAAAATCCTTTCTTAGCGTATCCCTACGTCATAACATCTACCTGCATGCCAAATTTCAGCCCGATCCGTCCAGTGGTTTGGGCTGTGCGTTGATAGATCACTATGTTAGTCAGTCAGTCACCTTTGAGTTTTATATATTTAGATTATCAATATTATCATGAATGCGTGAGTTTTTTTTGTGATATTATAGTGGATGGCTTACTTCTGCTTATGCCGCTTGTTGGACGCCGATGAGTGCGCGTGTGAACTCTGCCCGTGCCCGTGCGTCGGCGCCGCGCTGTGACCTGCAGCCGAAATTACACTTTAGATTTAAAAAAAAAAACAATAAATTCAAGTCACTATTTTAGCTGTATTAATCCATATTATCCATATTAATATTATAAATGCGAAAGTAACTCTGTCGGTCTGTCTGTCTGTTACCTCTTCACGCTTCAACCGCTGGACCGATCGAGATGAAATTTGGCACGGAGATAGTTGGGGTCCCGGGAAAACACATAGTTCCCATGGGAACGCGATAACCGAATTCCACGCGGGCGAAGTCGCGGGCAGAAGCTAGTTATGAAATAAAAGCCTCTCACGAACCCCTCCCTTGATTCAACGTCTACGCGCATGACGCGTGCACGGCATTACGAGAACTAGGCCATAATAACACTCACGAGTGTGCGTGGCGTGCACGTCTGCGTAAGCGGTCGGTGTAACCCGGCCTGCTGATTGAGAATCCTTACTTATGATCAATGTGGTTGACAGTTCTCTTGTCAAATCGAACTTAGCCAAACTAAAGGATGACAGAGACGGGGAGAGTTAGATGCCATTGTCCATGCCAAGTCCCCTACGCCGCCACCGTTCCGTTATGCAGAGTTTCTCTGGCGTGTGCTAAGACTGCGCTCGCGGTGCTCATTGTGGCGTGGTTTACCGGCGTGCAGCGCGCCGTGGTCGTGCAGCGCGGGGTGCGCGTGCAGCTCGGCGCCCGCCACCGCCTCGTACGTCGACTTCATCGCCGCCGTGCGCCGGCCGTGCTGCATCTGATCATAATCAACACGAAGGTTACTCTATGAGGAAAATCACACAGAGGGCATGGAGAGGGCTATGCTTGGGGTTTCTTTGCATGATCGATAAGGAAATGAGGATATCCGCAGTCCAACTAGGGTCACCGAGATAGCCCGAAGAATTGCGAACCTCAAGTGGAAGTGGGCGAGGCACATTGCTCGCAGGACTGATGGCCGATGGGCTCAGAAAGTTCTCGAGTGGCGTCCGCGAACCGGGAGGCAAGCTGTCGGTAGGCCTCCAACAAGATGGAGCGACGACCTCGTAAACATCGCGAGAGTCCGGTGGAAACAAGTAACACAAGACCGGTCTGAGTCTTGAAGGAAGCCTATGTCCAGCAGTGAACGTCTTTCAGCTGACATGATGATGATAACAAGTATAAGATTAAATAAAGAGATGACTTTTACGCCCCTTATCCCCGCACCTGACCCAAAATTCGATCACAGAGGTCGATACAGTTATTAGTTGCTACTTCCAACGTCGTAGAGACCACATTGGTGGCGCGGCAAGTAGGGTTGCTATCTCTTAAAATGAAAAAGCTTAACTCTACCGAATATTTGAGTTTCTAAAAGCCGGCCAGGAAATAGCTCCCCCCTCTCAACAAACAAACGCTTTTATTTGATTTCTCTTTCATGTGTTTTGCCTTTATACCTGTTGCGTAGCCGCAATAGCTTGACTGGCCGCAGCCGCGATGGCGTTCCCGGCGTGTCCCAGAGAATATGAATCGCGACCTAGAGCAGCCTGTAAACAGAAATTGAGCTAAAACAAAATATTACTTATCATTTATTTAGTTTTGGGCAACCTTACCTCATTGATCAAGTCTCAAGACATTATTCTCTGTTTTAGGACTCAACTATCTCCTATAAATTTCTTTTAAAACTGCAAAGTGGTTGAAGCATGAAAAGGGAACAGACCAACCGACTTTTGCATTTATAATATTAGTATGAATTAAGCAAAATAATTTGTAACATGAAACAGATGAAGTGAGTGATGTGTGGTGTTCGATAACAAACATTGTTTTGTATTGTTCATGGAATGCTCGGAGTAACCTGAATAGCAGAATCGGTCCGCGAGAGGTTCCCAGCGCCAGCCTGGCGTGCCTCCCTGGAGCCCCAGCTCTCGCGACGCTTCTCTGCTCGGAATCTATACCTGACAGAAACATTATTGTCAAAGTTTCAGTAACATGAACCTAAGACTCTTTTGTAAGCCTTGTAAGGAGTCATTCCATGAGTGTTTCAACCGCTTGCTGCCTTAATGTCCAATTTACAGTACCCTTAGAACCTAATACTAAGATATGTAGTGTAGTAGTAGTCATATCATCCCTCTTTACAAAAATTACATGTAACTACTGCAACATTTGACAAAATGTGGCCAAGGACTAATAGCGGTTGAAATGCTTGTGGAATCACCCTAATATAATGACTTGTTATTGTATCCTCATGATAGTTTGTAGTTTTTTAATTACCTGTTTTCTTTATAGTGATTATTGTTGGATGTGCTATTGTGATTAGTATTGACATCAAGCTCTAGTGATCTCTTTTCCAAAAGTTCTGTGATTCCTTTGTTGTCTGCCTCTAGTTCACATTTGAACTTATGTAGTTCAGTATCTGTAAATAGTAATAGCACAATTTAAGATGGACTCTATAGAGAGAGTACAATACAAAAACAATGCTATAATTTGTATGTCCAATGTCAGTTTAAATGCCCCTGCTTTGAATGATGGGTTGGGGCTTGGCAAATTTAAATTCTTGGCCAGTTTAGGTTGTTCCAGCGATCCCTCTTTAAGCTTTCAACGTTTAGGTAGTGCTTTTTATGTCATTTATTCTTATCATAAGTATGAATATGGCTGGTCACGATTAGCCACACATATTATCTGGCCGCTCTAGGCCCAGGCCGACTCTTGCTTATAAACAGATAGGTACAAGCTATTAACCATTAAGTACTGCAAAGACGTATGCACCTCTGGGCACGTAAATGATACTTATTGAGTGTTGTAGCCCCCGGGGCAGCTGGTTGGTACGATGATCACACGTGGAACTCTACCTTTCTATCCATCCACATTCATATTTCTGTACAATTTATTTATTTATTTATTTATTTATAAAAGTTAACATGACCTTACAGCTAACGCCAATGCGTCATGAAACGAAATAAAAACTATGTAGGCGACGAAACGGCGTGGCACCGCTGCTACAATAGGTACTCACCTAGTCTTCGTAAATATCGATCCACTAATTCAGACATCTGGTTAGCTAGAGTGACCTTTTCGTCAGCTTCCTCTATGGTTTTGTTGTAACCTCGCTTGATGTCGGAGAACTCGGTGTTGGATTGGTCAGTATCGATCTCTCCTTTACGGCAGCCACTAAATAATGTGCGGACACGCTTTTCCAAAGTGTCCATACTATCTACAAAGTTGATTAAGTTTAGTCTAATATTTCACTATAAGGAATAGATCATATACATGCATATAACGAATCTCAAATAATTAAATAGAATTGTGATACGACAAAATAGACGTTATGTAAACATTGTCCCTATTTACTGATTAAAAAATAAACTATTCCTTGATCAACACTTACTTTGTACAGATAAATCCATTTCGCGCATATCTGTGAATCTATCCCTCAGCTCTTGGGGAAGGTGCTCAATCACTGTAAAATTAACGTATTAGTTTAAATTTAACAATGAGTTTAATTAGTCTAAATAATGATATCAACATGATGACTTGAAGAGTATGTTGTAATTAATAGTCTAATAAAAATTGTGTTATTTGTAGCAATGTAATGTTTAAATTTTTTTTATTTTAAAACGGGTAATATGACGAATTTATGGTGATGAAGTGAAACCATTTTTCATCAGTGTTTGTTTACTTTGTTTATATTTATGACATTCCCGCCATGTTCTACGATGAATTTTTGACAGTGCTGCCAACTCACAGAAAGACTCGACTGATTTTAGGGCGTACAGAACAAAGGATACTTACTTTCCAAATAATCTTCCAAGTACAGCATTTTGGTGAGTTTTTCAAACTATACTTATACAAAACACACTTCACGCTAGTTTTACAGTGTTTTCAATGGATATTAACCACAATATGGTAAATAAATTTACGACTGACGTGTAACTCAAAGACGTCACAAATTCGTCATACAAGATGGCGGATCGCTACGCTATCCGCCGCTTCCGCGACGCGTCGATACGATAGAAACCGACTCGTAGTGATGTACTGATGGGATGCGCTGCTTGCGATTTTTACGATTAAAGCTCGATACTCATTATTCTCGAAATACTATAACCTAACTAATCCAACGCAAATATTTATACACGGATTTAGAAAAAGGAAACTTTGGTTTTTCAAAGATTTGATAGGTAAGATTATCTGGAGTAATAATTTACTAAATTTTGGTGTGTCCTGACGTTTTTTAGAATTTTATGGGGAGGATTATTGAAATAATTAAAATATTTAGTTATAAGATACGTAAATGCTATTTTGATTTTGAAAATGTTCAGTTGTATTCTTATTTTATTATTGTCTGTCTGTATTTTCAGATAACCAACGATTTCTAATCAGTTCAATCGAATACAAACACAAATTGTTTAAATTGGCTGTAACTTCACTAGTAATCCATAGACAATAAAGAGCACAATTTGACCAACATAAAAATGTTATTAGGGCGTTACACAAACTTCTCCTAAGGTCGATAGCACACTGAACGGTTTCGCAAAAATTAAAAAGGCGGATAATGTGTGTTTATCACTAGCCGTCAACATATTAAAAAAATGTTGAAGATGCCTTTATACGTTCAGACCTAATTTCCTCATTTCATTTCAATAATCCGTTCAGTAGTGAATGTGAAAGAGCATCTCTCACAGTACTTATCGTAAGTAGGTATTTACTTTCTCTTGATATTTTTTATAGATTCGAAAAGAGACTAAATATTACATCTTCGTACCCTATAAGTAGGTACTCATCGTCTAAGCATAACTAGGTAGGAATACCTATCTCCAAGTGTGACTCTTCATTTAACTCTGTTATAATTTATAATATAAGAACTGTTCGATTGTTTACAGGTAAAAAAAAGCTATGATTCGTAGACCTTTGACGGAAATCACTTTGAAGTTAGAAGATTTACAAGAATACGACGCAATGCGGAAAAGCCAGGAAGGCACCTCGAATGCGTCATCCGCCGAAATGCAGGAAGATACCACGCAGCCGCTGACGGCGGCGACGCCGAGCCAAGACGAGGTCCACAGTCGAATAGGTTACGCTCCTAGGAAACAAAAAAAATCACGATCGCCCCCTGCTTCTTGAGATTACATTTAATAAAATCTGCTCTCGAATATACTGAAGTTTGATTGAATGCCTACCTACAGAAAATTAATGCAACTTTGTTACATAACATTGTTGTAAGTGTTGTAACAGGCATACTAGGACTAGGACTGAAGAACTGCAATTACGTTACGGGGAATTAATAATAGGTACCAAATTAATAATAGATACGAAAAAAAAACAATAAAATATGATCATTTAATTTAATTGAGGTGCCAATAAAGTTAAATGCACTTGATGATACCACGAAAATTACAGTAAATAGGTAATTAACATTGAAATGAATGTTACATAAAGCGTAGAAAATATAAAATATGTAGGCCCCACACAATCAAGGCTACGGCTAGTCGATATACGGATGAGGCAGTTTGCTTTTAGCCTGCTCCGCCGCACGCTTCTGTGACCTCTTTTTCCAGAAAACGCAGCACAATCTGAAAAAAAAAGCGACAATTACAGAATCAATAACATTGCGGTGTACATTGGAAAAGCTCTGTATGTGGGCGCTTATTTTTTTTTATAGGCTACCTATCTATGCAACGACATCTATTATCGCATTTAACACTTATTTCGGACGTAGGCTCGGGACGGGGGATCAGAGGGTCGTGACCTCCCACAAAACCGGACACATCCCACACATACTCTAGGTTTACCTTACTAGAGCTAGTGGCAGGGCCCGGCGCTAGGTCCGTCCGGGGAGGTACCACCGTCTTTCCCTGTTAACATGCCGCCAAATAGCAGTGCTCGCACTGTTGTGTTCCGGTAGGGGGTTAAGGCAGCCAGTGAAATTTCTGGCACAGAGGCATTCCATCTTAGGCCTCAGGGTACGCAACGCATTCGAGATCTTATGGTTTCTTAAAGGATCAAAGGATTTCGGTGTCAATGGGCCGCAGTGACCACTTACCATCACGTTGGCTGAGCGCTCGATTGCCTATACCATCGACTTAAAAAAAACTTGGCTATGTTAGTACGCACCGCAGCGTGAGGAAGTAGACTATCTCGACCACGCTCAGTATGGAGAAGCCCATGAAGAGTCCCAGCAGGCCGCCGCAGTTGGCCAGGAAGTCGGTCGGCCCGTACAGCTCCGAGCGGCGCGACGTGATGAACTGGGCCTCCTTGAAGAATATGAAGATCCGCGTCATGTACGCACTGGAACGGAGGAAGAGGTTATTGAAAAAGTGTAATAATGGCACCAATTTACGTCTTCTCTTTGGCTAACATAAGTATTTTCACGCAAGTATTAGCCTATCCTAAGCATGAAATTACCATTGGCTATATTCGGAGTCTTAATAGGGATCTCCCTGTTCCCTATAGGATTGCTCACGCGTCAAGTTGAACTTTAAATTTAAATCTAGCTGCTTAAAGTTCACGCGACGCGTGAGCGATCCTATAGGGAACAGGGAGATCCCTATTTTTAGACTTCGAATATAGCCCCAGTTATTTGGCTTCCAAAATGTATGCACACCTCCTGGGAACAACTGGGATTACAAGCATTTAGGACAATCAATAGTATTAAAATTATTTCCAGCTACTGGAAATTAATTACTCAAAACGCTTTTTATGTATCTTATTTGATATCTTAATTTCTGTAAAGGTTTTTAAACAAAATAATAATGATTTTTTCCATGGACTATGAAAGAGAAAAAGTATTTGTGTGCTTTTCCATCCATGCAAACGTCAAATTTTAACCATCCGTAGCCGAAACGAGGCGCTATGTCGATATAAGAACCGGACCGCAACAAACTTCAACTACTTACTCGGTCAACTCCGGATCAATGGGCAAGTTGTAGCTCGCGAAAATCGCCTTCCAGTCGAAGTCCGCCTGTGAGGTTTCAGCCTCGTACTCTATAGAAGTGCAAGCCGGCATGCACATACAACGCAGCGCGACCTGGCGCGCCTCGCCCATCGTACTGTTCGTGGTGTCCTCCTTATCCAGGCTAGTTTGGGCCGCCACCGTCACCATCTCCTCTAAAATCCAAAGAATTAAAGAAAATCAATTTAATTGCTAAATATGGATAAGTATATGGGTTTTCCCATATCCCACATAAGCATAGACCGTCTCACAATTTTAGTGAGACAGCAAATCACTCGTACAATAGGTACTATTCCCCGAACGACGTTTTAGGCCTTGGGATTTAGGGACTCATTCAGCTGTCAGAACAGATTTATCCGAAAAGAGATAAGGCAATTCCTATACCGTTCGCAATGGGATCATTTCGTGAACTCGAATTGTTAATTAGCTGAAAATGTTCCACAAAGTTTCGTTATGAGAGATCCAACCTATACTTACTTTGTGCATTTTGGATACATTGAATTTTGCCCGCACTGCAGACCGTCATGTTAGGGCCATCTAAAACAAGATATAGAGTTGGTACTATTTTTCTTTTGCTATTAAGTATTGTGTACTATTGTAGACTGCAATGTAGTTAAATTGTGGGCTTACAAATCATCCCGAAGTGCACGCAGCCGCATCGTGCGTAAGTGAAATTGCTAAGGCACTCCATTTCGCAGTTGGCCTGAGTGTACACTTTGAAGTACTGCAGATAGCGCTCGGATGGAAAGAAGCATTTCCGTCTGGAATTGCACGAATCAAGATAAGTGCTAATCTGGTTCCTCAATCGGGAGGCAAAAGGGATTTCATACGGCGGATTCTATACCTAGGGCACGTCAAAGCGTCACGCGACGTTGAAACGAACTTTAATTTGCTAGAATTAAAGTTTAATTTGAGTGCAGTGACGTTTTGACGTACCCTATAGAATCCCTATAAAATCCCTTTCCGTCCCGAATGAGGCCCCTGTTAATATTAAGCTAGTTATGGATGGCCGCGATTTCCACCAATTGCTAGAATCGTTCGATCTCGCTCGTCTATGACAAACAAACAATCCCATTTCATTGGTGGTTGGTTTGGTTATCACATACGTTAGTAACATAGCTCAGCTCAAGAGGAACGGCAAATACGGCAACGCTAATATAAGAAGAAAATACAAGTATATAACTTTTCCGTTGACCCTGAGTGACTGAGAACGCACAGCACAGCCGAAACTATTACTGGTCGTAGATGACTGAAGTTTGGCATGTAGTTTCCTCGGGGAGTGTAGAGAGAGAATTTTCCAAAAATCCTACGAAAACGGGAAAAATGGGACCTACTTAAGCGGACTAAGGGTGGGTTGATTAAAACCCTCCGTTAAAGTTAACGTTTAATATTTAACCATGGGACAAAATAACGTTTCTGTATGGAATGACAGCACGGCGGCCATATTTAACGACCAGGAGTTCGTCAACTGTGCTTGAACCAACCGACCCTAAACCGCGGGAGACCGCGCATTAACAGTAATTTATTTCAGTAATATATAAGAAATACTTGCATATTGGGGCTATATGGCAAGAGGCCTTCAGAAGTGGTCATCATTTTTGGCTTCACTGCCACCACGACCTCCTGCGACAGCGGAGCCCTGAAGTACTGCTGGGACAGCCTCGGCAGCTCCGCTGGATTGTGCAGCAGGATCTAGAAGAAAAGCATGAGGTGCTTTCTATGCAATAAACCATCAAACGCAATTCTTAACCTCGTTGACGCTTCCACATTTCAGCAATATCCAGGGGTGCTTGAAATTTCCATACATATCTAAATATATAAAACTCAAAGGTGACTGACTGACTGACTGACTGACTGACTGATATAGTGATCTATCAACGCACAGCCCAAACCACTGGACGGATCGGGCTGAAATTTGGCATGCAGGTAGATGTTATGACGTAAGCATCCGCTAAGAAAGGATTTTGCAAAATTCCCACGGGAACGGGAAAAAAGGGATTTTTAAATTTTAATGTTTAGGCGCGTACGAAGTCGCGGGAAACATCGTAGAGATCTGAAATTTGGCATGCAGGTTCCTTGGGGAGCGTAGGGGAGCACTAAGGAAGGACTTCCCGAAATTCCCACGGGAACGGGAAAAAATGTTTTTTTTACATTTTAAGGCGCGTACGATGTCGCGGGGATCATCGTAGAGAGCTGAAATTTGGCATGCAGGTTCCTTTGGGAGCGTAGGGGAGCACTAAGAAAGGACTTCCCGAAATTTCTACGGGAACGGGAAAAAATGGGCTTATTACATTTTAAGGCGCGTACGTAGTCGCGGGGATCATCGTAGAGAGATGAAATTTGGCATGCAGGTTCTTTGGGGAGCGCAGGGGAGCACTATGAAAGGATTTTCCGATATTCCCACGGGAACGGGAAAATGGGATTTTTACATTTTAATGTTTAGGCGCGTACGAAGTCGCGGGAAACATCGTAGAGATCTGAAATTTGGCATGCAGGTTCCTTGGGGAGCGTAGGGGAGCACTAAGGAAGGACTTCCCGAAATTCCCACGGGAACGGGAAATATGTTTTTTTTACATTTTAAGGCGCGTACGTAGTCGCGGGGATCATCGTAGAGAGCTGAAATTTGGCATGCAGGTTCCTTGGGGAGCGTAGGAGAGCACTAAGAAGGGACTTCCCGAAATTCTTACGGGAACGGGAAAAAATTGGTTTATTACATTTTAAGGCGCGTCCGCAGTCGCGGGGATCATCGTAGAGAGATGAAATTTGGCATGCAGGTTCCTTGGGGAGCGTAAGGGAGCACTAAGAAAGGATTTCCCGATATTCCCACGGAAACGGGAAAAATGGGATTTTTACATTTTAATGTTTAGGCGCGTACGAAGTCGCGGGAAACAGCTATCTATCTATCTAAATATATAAAAGAAGAAACTGACTGACTGACTGACTGACTGACATATCAACGCAGAGCCGAAACTACTGGTCGTAGAGAGCTGAAATTTGGCATGCAGGTTCCTTGGGGAGCGTAGGGGAGCACTAAGAAAGGATTTCCTGAAATACCCACGGGAACGGGAAAAAAAGGGATTTTTACATTTTAATGTTTAGGCGCGTACGAAGTCGCGGGGATCATCGTAGAGAGATGAAATTTGGCATGCTGGTTCCTTGGGGAACGTAGGGGAGCACTATGAAAGGATTTCCCGATATTCCCACGGGAACGGGAAAAATGGGATTTTTACATTTTAATGTTTAGGCGCGTACGAAGTCGCGGGAAACTGCTATCTATCTAAATATATAAAAAAAGGAACTGACTGACTAACTGACATATCAACGCAGAGCCGAAAATACTGGTCGTAGAGAGCTGAAATTTGGCATACAGGTTCCTTGGGGAGCGTAAGGGAGCACTAAGAAAGGATTTCCCGAAATTCTCACGGGAATGGGAAAAAAGGGATTTATACATTTAAATTTTTAGGCGCGTACGAAGTCGCGGGAAACATCGTACGGATCTGAAATTTGGCATGCTGGTTCCTTGTGGAGCGTAGGGGAGCACTAAGAAAGGACTTCCCGAAATTCCCACGGGAACGGGAAAAAATGGTATTTTTACATTTTAATGTTTAGGTCGCGGGGATCACCGTAGAGAGCTGAAGTTTGGCATGCAGTTTCCTTGGGGAGCGTAGGGGAGCACTAAGAAAGGATTTCCCGATATTCCCACGGGAATGGGAAAAATTAAATTATAATCCTAGATTACAAACACTTTCAAGAAACATGTTATGCAGATTACCTACTGTTAGATTACCTGCCTCTTGTCCAGTAAAAAGGAAATGATTGATGAGTTCACTAAAACATTCTTTAAACCAGTCTGCTATTACCTAAATAATGAATTTTGGCACTAAACTATTTATTCATAAGAGATTAAAAATCAGAGAAAAAAAATGAAAAATCTATACATATAATAAATAATAATTCTGTAGAAGAAGTCGCGGCTGGTAATTGAAAATTAAAAGAAACTATCAAGTCAAAGGGACTATATGAACGATACTGAACACAAAATAACGATTTTTAGAAAAAAATACTGTATGTATGTATGTATGTATGTCCGGATTTAGCTCGAAAACTACTGGACGGATTGAAACAAAATTTGGTATGGGGGTAGTTTATAAACACTGGTCAACATATAGACTTTTTATCCCGAGAAAATGTTCTCGCGGGAAGGCTATTAACAAATTCCACGCGGACGAAGTCGCGGGCAGAAGCTAGTCCTGTAATATGATTTGAGGCGCCATGTAGATGTCGTTTATGGAGTTCAAATTTTCATACAGGCTACCTATAGGCAGCGACATCTAGGTTATCACATTTAACACTTATTTCGGGCGTACGCTGTTTTGTGTCAAGGTTGGCATTCTAGGTTTGTCTTACTTTTTCTATGACATAACGTAACATGTGAATCAATAAAAATAGAACTATTTTATTTTATTTATTACTTTACTAAAAAATGAAAACAAACTAAAACGATTTATTATACATTTTATTCATTTATACACTATACTGCCAAGTAACACGCCCTCAGTGTAAAGGCGAGTATTTTAAATTCAGAATGTTGCTATGTTAGTTTACGTGGATCTTATTTGTCATCGATTTACCTTGAATCCTTGTACAGGCCCTCTGCAAAGGTAGTCCAAGTCGGGTTCCGTGGCCTTTAATACAAATGTCAAACCAGCTTTTGCACCGTATCCCTGAAAAAAAAACGCACGAATTTACAATTAGGTGAGTCGATCATCAGTTCGTTTACCTATTTTACTCGTATTTTTGTACTTACGGTTCCTCTATGAGGATATGTTTCAATGGGTGTATATTCGGGATATCCAGTTTCTAAGCTCCAAGAAATCGCCTTGGACTGGTTTAGTTCTAAATAGGGGTAATCAGTGTGTATGCTGGAAACAATATACATAATGAGAATTGATATGAATTATAAGGTATTTATATTTCACAGAAATCCTTAACTTATAATTATCTATATATACTTGTCCAGGCGGAGTAGTCGACCTGCTTCCATAGTGTTGAAGGTATAGCATACTCCTTCCTCAGTAAGAATAGGCGAGAAGAGATCTGTGCAGTAGTCCTTGTTAATGTCTTGCCATTTGCACCCGAAGAACACTTCCGTTATATTGGGTGACACCTGGACGGAGTAGGTACACGTTTAAAATGATGATTGATCCAGATTGTGGAGTTGTTTCCGATATGTGATACATACGTCTTTAATGGTATTGACTGCTTGCAAGCCACTGCCAAATTTCCTGCCATTTTTAGGCGACAGATGGCTGTCGCAAACCATAGAGACGTCTTCAAAGTTGAAGCGCCTGAAAAACTCACGTTAATGTATTGTATTCATCATAAAATAACATAATATTTAAATGTAACTTTTTGTATGTGTAATGTAGTCATAGAGGAATAAAATAAAAGGAGTAGCGGATCCCATACTAAAGTGCGTTCGCCGGAACGCGGCTTAAGGCCGTTCCCTGACCCAGCATCGACAAATTGCTCATGTAAGATCATACTTTTCTAAGAAATGTGAAAAGTTAAAAATATGACAAAAAAACATTAGTTATATTTGATTATATCATCCTTACATTGACAGCTTTCGTTACACGTTTCACGAAACTTCGCTCTATACAATTTAATTCCAAAGAAACCACTAACTCGGTCCTTTAATCCAACTTTACTCCAGTTTATAATATCAAACAGTGTAAAACCAAATATAACATAAATATTGTCCATATTATATGCATACATTGACAGCTTTATAAATGCCATGTTTTAGGCGGTATTTTAATAGAAATTAAAACGCGTTAAATACAAACTAAATCGGGCGTTTTGTGCGTAGCGCTTTCTCTTTCACTCTTTGCACGAGTGACAGTGACGGCTGAGCTGGGTATAGGAACGGCCTTAACACTAGATCGAAATCTAGCGTTCAGTGGCTGAACCCCGATTACCCGACCGTTTAGCAGTTGCTATCGCTACTTGAAGCTAGATGGCGGGACGAACGCAAAGCATATTTTATTGCTTTTACAACTCACAACCCGAAGTCTCTGTGTAATAAGAGGATTTCAAAAAAGTGTTCTAGTTATAATATTAGCTGTCAATTGTTTAGAAAATACACTTTGCGTTCGGCTCGCCATTTAGCTTCAAGTAGCGGTAGCAACTGCTAAACGGTCGGGTAATCGGGGTTCAGCCACTGGACGCTAGATGTCGATCTAGGCTAACTCGCGTTCCGGCGAACGCACTTTAGTATGGGCTCTGCTACTCTTTTTATTGTATTCCTCTATGGTGTAATAAAATAATTCACTTACTCTTCTTCAGTAAGGTTGGCGTATGTGTCACTGCCATTATACAAATGATAATATTTTGTGAAGTTATATTTTGTCTGCATTGCCTTTGTTTCGAAGCATACTGTCACGGCAGGGTATGGTATCTGTAATATAATCCCACTAATATTATAAATGTGTAAGTAACTCAGGGCCTATATTTGAAGTCTTAAATAGGGATCTCGCTGTTCCCTATAGGATCGCTCACGCGTCGCGTGAACTTTAAACAGCTAGATTTAAAGTTCAACTTGACGCGTTACCTCTTCACGCTTAAATTTGGTATAGAGATAGTTCGAGCGAGTCCCAAGACCTGGGCTACTTTTTATCCCGGAAATAAACACACCTACTTTAGTTCCTGCAGGGACGCGATAACCGAATTCCACGCTGACAACGGCGTTGGGGTCGCTCTGCCTACCCCAACAGCAAACAAGCGTAAGTTTAGGTACTTATGTATGTAATTAGTTCTAGTACCTTCCAAACAGGCATCGGATTCTCTGCGAAGCTTACTATGACCGGGCTCTCGTTCCATTTGTTGTAGACCTTGGCTATCAGTCCGGCGCAAAGGACGACGCTGCACGTGAACATGAATACCCAAAACACCCTGAAACATCCAATTATTAGACACGTGTTTATTTAAGCTAGAGTATTTTTATCTGAAAGACGTAAGACGTCTACTGCTGCACTTTAGGCTTTCCTCTAGGCTCGCCACGCACACCGGTCCTGTTCCACTCGCTTCTTTTTTATCTAAATGCTGAAAAAAAAACCGGCCAAGTGCGTGTCGGACCACGCGCAAAGTATAGGGTTCCGAAGTTGACGATGCCCACAGTACCTTTCTAAGACTTATTTAGCATCTTAGCTGGGCCTGTGGTATGATGTGCCCGCCCGACGCCGCTTTTTAATCATTTCATAAGTTGGTCGACTATAACTCGCAAGTTTGTACAGCCTACTTAGCTGTGATAGTTTTCCTTTCAACTACGTTATATATGCCACAACCGTGATTTTTTTCAGCCATCCAAATACCACCATTTAGCTGGCAGGGGGGGACACGTGACTCTAACAAAAAATAGCACTTTAAAGCTTAATATTTCACAAACGCATCGTTTAATCAAAAAATGATATTAACAAACTCACAATATTTTTTCAAGACCTATTTAACGATATGCCGCACCATGGGGTACGCAAGAAAAAAAATTACATCCCCACTTTACGAGTAGGGGAGGTACCCTATAAAAAAATATATTTCATAATTTTATTATACCACTTTGTCAGCGTAACTAATATGTATATTCATGCCAAATTACAGCTTTCTAGAACTAAGCATCTCCGAGAAATAGTGCGGACAGACGGACGGACGGACATGGCGAAACTATAAGGGTTCCTTGTGGACTTCGGAACCCTAAAAAGTGTAAAAAAAGAATTGTCTTTTCGTCCAAATTACCGCAGTGTCTTAAGTCGAAAGTCTTCGACCAGTGTGTGTTGCCAGTGATGACTTATGGTTCCGAAACGTGGGCGCTTACGATGGGCCTCATAAGAAGGCTCAAAGTCACCCAGAGGGCAATGGAGAGGGCTATGCTCGGGGTTTCTCTGCGTGATAGAATCAGAAATGAGGATATCCGCAGTAGAACTAGGGTCACCGATATAGCCCGAAGAATTGCGAACCTTAAGTGGCAGTGGGCGGGGCACATTGCTCGCAAGACTGATGGCCGATGGGGCCAGGAAGTTCTGGAGTGGCGTCCGCGAACCGGTAGACGAGCTGTCGGTAGGCCTCCAACAAGATGGAGTGACGACCTTGTAAAGGTCGCGGGAAGCGCGGTGGATGCGAGTGGCATAAGACCGGTCTGAGTGGCGTGCCTTGGAAGAGGCCTATGTCCAGCAGTGGACGTCTATCGGCTGAAATGATGATGATGATGATGTAAAAAAAAAGAATTGAAACTGCTAGGTCAATATTATGTCGGAAACTTGGTAACTACGAAACAGAATATAAGAGATAGGATTTTAAGATAAGATTTTTTTAGGTACGTAGGGAGTAGCTCATTTTCTATAGATATCTGACAGCAAAACAGAAAACTCACTTTTCAAGAAACGTCCTCTCTTTCTCTCCAATGTACTTGAGTCCGTGGAGATTGGAATTAGACGAATAGTCAATCAGGTAATCCTTGATTATATTGCTCCTTCTTCTTCTAACCTTCTTCGGACTTTTCTCTTCCTTGTCATTGTTTCTCTCAAGGTCGGGGGATGGAAGATCTCCATTGCTCGCAGACCTAAATACGAAAATGACAACAGCTACTTATATCTACTTGCCGTAAAGACAAGAGACGAGACTTATTTACGACCGCGATCATAGAAGTTTGTATTGCCTCGGTTGTTACTTCGTTTTACGGCGAGTATAGTATCTTCAAGATATCTTACTGGGTGTAGTTTAAATGGTTTATTGGTGTG
Source organism: Aethes cnicana (assembly GCA_963971205.1). Taxonomy (NCBI): domain Eukaryota; kingdom Metazoa; phylum Arthropoda; class Insecta; order Lepidoptera; family Tortricidae; genus Aethes; species Aethes cnicana. Next base: position 6,955,242 of record OZ020287.1, on the reverse strand, counting down.
GGTGATAAAGTTAAATCGATGATGTTACCTGGTGTGTCGTTTCATATCGCCCGAAGCCAACCGTCCTGGACGGGCGTGAACGCAGTTCTGTGAGGTAGGGCTTGGTTGATGGAACATTGAATTTGGCCATTACGGGGATCCCAGAGGATTGCCTGTCGCAATTAGAAAATTGAATTGTGTTCATAGAAAATGTTTCAACATGTCATTTAGCGCCGAAATATATTTATAACGAACATTTGTTGCGTAAGTTAGCAAACGCACACGCTAATTTTTATGTAAAATGAACGCCGACGACGTTAAATTGGCAGCCTACCTAATATGTCAATTACATCAACTTCAATTTAATTACTTAATAACTTATTCACACTTTTGATAATACGAATTAATGTTGTTGTCCGCTCCCTTGAGATTGGAGTTAATAAGTTGGTATAATGTTTCGCGCATTTTTTTAATTAACTGGTAACTTGAACGTACCTTCTAAATAAATTACAAAATTAAGTAAGTAGCACTTTTATTTAATTAACAAGAAAATGTTAAACAACTGACCTGAATACGAATAAGTAAAAATGTATAATTTCTACAAGAAACAAATTAAAACAAGAACAAATTTAAGTAGAACCATTTTATATTACATTTACATTAATAGCAGATATTTGTTTATTCAGAAAAGAACAAGTTAAAATATTAAAAATAAACTACAAATAGCATTTAAATTTACAGAAATAACAAAAATTAAAGCTAAAAAAATAACCTAAAAACCTAAATTAGGGCCTTTCGGAAGGGTTCCCATCACGCAGGCAGCATTCCCTCGCTGTATGGCAATAGCCAGTCTTTGCGCGAGAAAGCTGCCGGCGCGAGGGTCTCCCGTTGCCTCCCTCAAGCGCTTCCCTAGCTCCCTGTGGAGCCCCAGCGCCCCTTTGCCCCATGACCCCATAGTCTCCACCCCGAAGGCCACAAACTCATAGCTTGAGCCCAGGCAGCTATATTTATCAACCTTCAGGCGCTCTCGGGCGTCGGCTGCCGCTCCGGCTCGACGGCTGGTCGAGGGGAGATACGACAACGCCATTGTGTCGGTGCACGTGGCGTCCCACACCAGCGCGCGGCCCATCCGCCAGGGTATCAAAGACATCCCGTCCGGGCGCTTGCCATCATTCCGTACGATCTGGGGCTCCAGAACTGCTGGAACGTTGGCGCTGACGAGCGCCCTTCTGAGGATGTCATTGAGAGCAGCATGGCGAGACTGGCGACCGGCGCTCGAAGAGCAGGAAAGACCGTGGTGTCCTAGGTGGTCTACGGGGGCTCCACAAGAAGCGCAGCTGTGATCTGAGCAGACTCCAATCCCTAGACGGAGACCAACAGCTATGCGGAGAGTGCTTGGGTCAAAAAAGGGATCCATAAAAAATAAAAACTTATGAATTCTAATGCGACAAAGTAAAGTCGGTCGTATATCTAATTTCTATCCCTTTAGAGGAAAAGTTTTTGCCATTTTTATAAAATAATTAATTCTATTGTGAGTCATTCTTATTTCGTCCGCAGTAAATAAGTGTGTGTAATTTGTGGTTTTTCAAGAGGATAAATGAAAAAAAAAAGCCCGACTTCAAACTCCGACAGCCTACAAAGTCGGTGTCAATTTCACTATAAGATTGTCTCACTGTAGTCTTTGAAATTGATGCCAAAATCATATACGTGCTAACAAATTTTGAGGAGTTCCCTCATTTTCTCAAGGATTCCATCATCAGAACTGAAACCAAATTTAAATGGGACCAATTCGGAGATACCACCTTTCGATTAAAAAAAGAACCATTGAAATCGGTGCACAATTGACGGAGTAATCATGGAACATACATACAAAAAAAAATCATACAGACGAATTGAGAACTGTTTTTGAAGTCGGTTAAAAAGAATTTGTATTCAACACAGCTTGATAAATGTTTATTGCATGTGATGTGATGCGGACGAAGTCGTAGGCGAATCTATCGTTTCATTAGTGTAAGTAGCGCGATTAATTTGTATATATGGAGATACATATTATGATACTAGTTTCTGCAAGCGACTTCGTACGCGTGGAATATAAAATTGCCGATAACTTTTCTTTCCGACATCCGATTTTAACATAGCTTATATGTTGCTCCAAATGATGCTCTATCTACCCCTGAAAACTGCATTCAAATCGGTTCAGTAGTTTCGGAGATTAACTCTAACAAACAGACAGACAGAAAAGATTTCTAAAAATCGCTGTTTTGTGGTCTACCATACATCTTTAGACCCCCCCGTTCCTTTTTTGAACTTTTCTTACTATGTACAGACACGCCGGGTTCTGCTGTTTTATTATAGTATAGATAGATAGAAGATAGATAGATGAGTAAGTATAGTACACGAGCTTTTACCCGCGACTTCGTCTGCAGTGAATTTAACACTATATTTCCAGGATTTCTATCCAAAGTCCTCTTCCGGGTACCCTCTAATGACTTTCTGGGAAAATTCCGAGATTTCCGAGATAATTGGTAGTCTATAGCTTATTCCAGCAGGTACCAAAACTAGTATCTATTCGCCGTGAAGGTCGCGGGAAGTCGGTGGATGCGAGCGGCACAGGACCGGTCGGAGTGGCGAGCCTTGGGGGAGGCCTATGTTCAGCAGTGGACGTCTATATGCTGATATGATGATGATCTGTTTGCCAAATTTCATGCAAATTGGTTGAGCCGTTTAGTGTGATTGAGCAACAAACATCCAAACATCTAAAAACATCCAAACACACAAACTTTCAGCTTTGTTACTATATTAATAAGAAGTAAGATTAAGACACCGATTCATATCACATTACAGTCGAGATACCTTCTATGCCCCCTCCCCCCTCCTAGGGCTCACCTCGCGGGGTGGGACTTTTAGTACCTTAGTTTATCTCCTAACTATACCAGACAAGGTTGAAAGTAAAATTGTCTGCTTTCTAACATTCCATTTCATCCACTTCTCTCTGACGAGCACTCGGTTCCCAAACTAATACTCACAATACCTACTTATAGGAAGGATGCTGAAATTTGGCATTAGGTTCCTTGCGGAGTGAAGGGAAGCACTTAAGAGAGGATTTCCAGAAATTCCCACAGGGACGGCAAAAATGAAACTGTAGATATTATTTAATGTTAAATGCGCATACGAAGTCGCGGACAAACGCTAGTTAAGTATAAAACTCATAAATTAACGGCATTGAAAATAAATCGATTTATTAAGTACCCTCACCAAAACAACACTTAGCTCGTGCCGGTCAGATTTGATCCACTCCTAATGGCGAGGGGGTTTGTGATTGTGACGCGCGAGCCAAATCTAGGGCTCGAGTGGAGGCGTGCGCGGAGCGGAGTCCCCGCGGGCGAGGCGCCGGCCGGCAGTCGCAGACCGACCCGCCGCGAGCGCGCAGCCTCCGACAAACAACCATCGTATCGTACCACAACATTCACCGCACGATGTCAGCCACCGAAGAACTCAGCGGAATCCTCTCCCGCCGGCAAGAGATCAACGAGAAATTGGAAGAGGGCCTCGAAATCAAACCCCAATACAGATTCGTGAACGTGTACACGGAATTTCACGAGTTCTCCAGGAAAGAAATAAAACAATACGAGTTGACCTTCAACAAGTAAGTGTTATTATTTGTACGGCGTCCCAGCGCGATTTGCATGTTTCATACAGTAAAACCGGAGAGTAAATACCAATATAAGTTAAGTACTTACTTAGTGAATTCTGAAGCATAATGACTTAAATAAATAGGTAGCAGAAATGTTAAGTTGAATTTCGTTGTTGTTCGCCTTGGTATGTTTTGACGGCGTTTTCATCAAAATAATCCGTGATAGGGTAGGTCGCTGCTAGCTTAAAAGATTATCATTTAAATTATGACTTTTTTAACTCGAGTCGCAAAATAATATCCTTCAGTTGTTTACCACGACACTCTTGCATGCTTATGAACGATAAGAAGGTAACAAGACTGATAAATTAATATCCACAGTTTAAACTACGCAAAAAAAACAACAGTTTTTATTAGGATTCAACATTATTAACTATGATAATGTTGAATCCTAATAAAAACTGTTGTTTTTTTACTATAGTAGGTACTGACCTACTATAGTTATTTTGCGACGTTACACGGTTTAACTTTCATCAAGCTTCCACATGAAGGTTAGTAGTTATTTTTTTGGAACTTTGTGTAGTTAAGACTTGTTCAACCTCAACAAACAGTACCCTATCATACAAAGTTAATGAAACCCTTATCTTAAAGCGTTGCATTTATGTAGGTAGTATAAATCAGCTAAACAACACCTAGGTATCTACTATACCTACCTATACTTACGTTCATAAAGTAAAATGTCGCGTCGTCGTGGGAGACCGTAATGAATGGAGACGGTGTTTTGTTTACGAGAATAAGCTACTAACGTTACTTTTATTATCCACCCATCTTTATCATTTTAACTCTCACGCATTCCGTAATTCATTATTTATACATAGCAAGTTATTTCACGAAAGCCTCAATAAGTAGCATTCTTTTGATCAACTCTTTTCAATAAAATTTATTGTAATTCTATCGGTTAATCACTGTTAGTATTGTTACTCACGCGGGAAAAACGAACAATGTTTGTTTTAGAAATACTGCCACAAGTATCACAACAAATAATAACTCGCTCTCAATACTTGGTTTGGTGTGGATTAGACACTGCAAAAATGTAGGTACCTATCAGTGCAGGATCAAGGTAGATAGATATTAGTTAAAATACCACAACTTTTACATTGTTTCACATCAGGTAAAAAGCGATAAATTAGTGTTTAAAATTTAGTTTCCCCCTTCTATTTTTAAATAACGATATACACATAATTTTCTTTTGGTCTTTCACACAAAGCAACTATGGTATAGCACGACACAACTTAGAAGGCGCGCGGATTAAGCGACAATAGACTCTGCGACTACGGCTTAAGTGCTTCGCCGCACGCCTTCTAAGTTGTGACACTTCATTTCACTATCTTGTACTTTAAGCTCGCTTAACTTTATCCAAGCGAGCTCAGAAACGGCTCTAACGATTTGGAGGAAATTTGGAATATAGGGCTTTACGGGGGCGACAAATCGGTTTTAGGTATTTTCAGCCGAGCAAATCTCGGTCGCCCACGTGCTCTTACCTACTAATACACCTACATAAAGTGTCGATGATCTCGATACTGTCATTGATATAGCTTATCTTTAGTTAAATCTGTCCCATTCATTTTACTTCACCTTGCCTTGCCATTTCAATATATGCCTTATTTATCTTGGTTTACTCATAGGTACGGTGGCAGCTTATGTGCTGAGTATACCACAAAACATGTATTAGGTATGTTATTTTATGTTCAATAACAGTTCTGTGAGCTAGCTATACAGAGGAAATATCGGCATTTTAATTCATCTTTAAATGTGGCGTTATAGGGTAGATACACCTGGCACAAGTCTTTTTCAGAAAATCCTGTCTTAGTACGGTCGACGTCAAAGAGATGTTTACATTTTTTCACCCTATTCCGTTGTATTAAGGTCCAAAAGTGTAAATATCTCTTTGACGTCGACTGTACAATACACTCCCCAAGGAATTTACATAGGTATATGCCGAACTTCAGCTTTCTTCGACCTAGTTTGCTGAGCGTTTCATCAGTCAGTCAGTCATTGAGTCAGTCAGTCAGTACAGTAACGTACCTAACAGTTTTAATTTTAACACATTGACAGAGCCTTGCCTTAAGTATCTAAATGGAGCATTTAGTTTACTACTACTACTACTACTACAACAGCCTATTTACGGCCCACTGCTGGGCACAGGCCTCCTCTCATCACGAGAGGGTTGGGCTATAGTCCCCACGCGGGCCCAGTGCGGATTGGGGACTTCACACACATCCTTGAATTACTTCGCAGATGCGTGCAGGTTTCCTCACGATGTTTTCCTTCACCGAAAAGCTCAATGGTAAATTCAAATTGAATGTCGCACATAAATAATTTCAGAGGTGCGAGCCGGATTTGAACCCGCGACCCTCTGCATGAGAGGCGGCAGGTCAAACCACTAGGCCACCACGGCTTCACATTTAGCGGCATTTAGTTTACTAAATAAAATTTACCAAAAAGATATTTAAAAATGTTGTAATATTCGATCGTCTTTGCGAATACATAATTAGAGCGAGATAGGTTTGAAGCTGACAAATTCATTAGAAAATAGGTTAATAATTCTTTTGACAGCTGAAGCTGATTTTCTATGTGTTAAGGACATTGTCCTTTTGTATACATTAGTACCTAATTATGGTAATAACATCTTCAACGTAATACAATACTCATTTCATTTGTAGGTACCTATAGACATAAGCTCAAGTTAAGTATTAGTCACTAGTTAGTGTTAATCATAAAATAGGTAATTCCGGTAATTAGCGGAATATATGTATGTATAAGTGTGTATGTATAATGTAGCTACTGTCAACAATGAATCACGAATCACTTTTGCGTCTAGCCGGAGCTTTTAAACATAGGTTGATAGGTACCTATTTACTTTTTAATTAATACATTTTACTAACAAATCTTACAATTCAATTTTAGGATTTACATACAGTGGTATAATGGCTTAAATAACACGATAGGTATTTCGAGTGTTGCCTCTTTAATTAAAAAAAAATGTTATATTGGATTATCTCAACAAACATGCGTTCATTCGCATCACACAAGTTTTTCACACACCGACGGTTTTGTTTTCGCACTTTCAAACGATCAATCGTTCAATTTCTGTCCGTTTAAATTGAACAAAATACAAAATGTATGTTGGTGGGTAAATTATCAATTCCGCCCCGAACCGTGAACTCGCATCGAGCGGAAGCGGCGACGACAAAATCAATGTTGGCCCTCCAGATGACTCAGCCTTGCGATATTATGCGTATTACGATACCACTTTTATTTTATAATATCTTCCGTTCGAACAATTGTGTCATTTTAATGGTAATAAGTCAAACAGTCATGCTTACACTCGGCACCGATTGATAATAAAGTACGCAGAATCGGTTGATTGATACAATACATTAATGCGTAAAGTGACGACTTCCTTATCCGCGATAAGATTGCGCCCTATTGTATTATATCATTAATTGACTTCGTTCTTTGTTTGTTTGTATGTCAATGTTACAGAAACTTCCACTGACGAAATTATCGGCACCCTGATAGAAGAAAATTCCGTTTACTAGTATCTATTTTCGTTGAATTGATTGTTATATACGTAAGGGAGGATATAAAATAAATAGGGGACATCTAAGTAAGATCGTCTGAGTTGATCAGTATTGGTTGTCAATATTTTTCAGCACCTTTTAAATCCGTTTTTTGCTAGGTTTGTGTATTTATTAATAAAAAAGTTCAAGTCTAAACATTATAGGTACTTATCCGTAAGCGATTTCTCAATTCCCTACAGTTGCGGTTAATTAAATCAAACAATTGTTTCGAAAACCATATTTTCAATTTAACCCAGTTTCACTTTAATATACTTGAGGTTGGTGAAAAAAATACAAAATCAAGGTTTTTAAATCGGAAACAATACAAGCGTGTTGGTTGGGAAAGCGTTTCGCAGGCAGTTCGTATTCGCATTGTGTCAGCGTTGCAAAATGCAGTTGCAATACTGCAGTCTATGTACTCCGGTCTCCGTTGATAGGTACTTTCCAGCAGTGTAACCCTAGTAGCCGGTGAAATACAATATGCGGTAGACAATATCTAGACTATGGATGACATTAAATCTTACTCTTACTGCTCATAGAGTTCACCTTTTCGCACTGGCCATATAGAAACAATGCAATTATATTTCAAAGAACAATCAAATTGGAAATTTAAAAAAAAACATCACTGATGCGGTTCACGCACTGCAAGAATCAGCCAGTCAGCGGATAGGGATCATAGGGAGGAAGGATTAGTCGATATAGCACACCCTGCACACCGTATCTTACTTCGACCGACCCCCGAGGGAATAGACTAATGAAACTGGACGTCAGCCAGTGAAAAACAATAAAAAAGCACAGTAAAAGGTTTTCCCTCGCTCTCAGCTCAGGATAGAGAATGCAGAATTTGTATAATTAAACGCAGACTTAGGGTATAAAACTGCCGACAAAATTTTGGAAATCAAAATGAAGTCGACACACGATGTAATTAATTAGCATCTTATTCAACTATATACTTGTTAGGTAATAATGTTATCTAATTATTCTCACCTAATTTTTACGAATACTAAACAAGATGCAGATTAATACGATTCATTACGTGTTTACGAGAAACTTGTTGTGGCGCATGTAAAATATTTGTTTATGTAACGTCATCTCGAATCAAATAATCAATTAGGGTTTGAGCTTCACACAAAATCCCCATTAGGTTAGATTCCGAATAAAATCAATATTGATTTGGTTACATAAACGCTGGTTACTAACTAGGTTGCAGTCAGCTGCTTTGCATTTCGGTTCTTGATGATTCTATGCTTATTTGATCTAAACTAGCTTATAATACAGTTCTAAATTAAATAGTGCTCATTTAGAACACTATAGCATGTACAGATATCTACATATTGATGGACTAAGCCATACCTAACTCAAGAGCCAGGAAGGGGATATTAGTTGTCGAATTCACAAAGACGTAGTAAGCCAGTTCAGCATTCGCTAGAACAATAAGAGTTTCATGAATGGCTCTGAAAGTCACCTTTAACAAGGTGACAAGGTTGTTAAGATTGCTCTTGTATTTAGCACGCCTACACTTGACTGCATAAGATCTAATGGCACTGTAAGGTCTTACAAATTTTATAATGCTAACGGCTATTTCCCGAGATAGTTTGTTTTCTTAAGTCAATCAATTCATGTACCTACTTGATAATAAATAGATTGCGCATACATGGCTTGGGGTAACTCGGGTGTTAAACGTCTCTATTTAGAAGACTACATGACTAGTTTTGTGGGGGATATAGGGAGTTTTATCTCCTTCTGCCCATAGTTTGTTTCAAGAAAATTATGTGCGAATCATCTTTTAAATTGATTTATATGACATATAACGCGGTTGCGGCCACGAGTCACGAATTCACGATCTTTGTTTTCTTGTGGAACGTGGAGTGTCCAGTTCATGCCAGAGTTACCAAACAAACCCGATTTGTTGAAGCAGGCTAGGCTGAAGGTTTTATTTTCTGTATACTTCTAATGACTGTTTTGTAATTGGAGGTAATCAGTATGAATATCTATTCAGCATTTAGTTATAGAAGCTTCGGAAGGACTGAAGTTACGAACGAAATATTTACAAAAAAATGTATCGAGGTCAATATGGGGAGGGACCCTAAAAAAACAGCTAAATACTTTGTTCTACCTGTACTAACACCTTTCCATTTAGGTGTTTCCCGTTGTTTGCATCGGTCCTAATACCTTTCCGGCCTAAAATATCAAATTACGCCCACCCCACACCCAGTGTTCAACGTAGGACAGTTCGTTTTACCATGGTTTTACCTAATGCAGATACAACATGGAATACCCGAAATGGAATTCTGTGCTTCTCGGTAGATATTTGGGTTCAAAATGCATTAACATGCTTTGCAACTTTAAGAGGATCGCTGCTGATAACAATTAATATTTAAAGAATAAGGAAGACTAGATAAGAACGAAGCAAGCTTACACTGACATGATTCGCGACCAAGAAAATTGGATTAACGACTTCTAAGTTACGACATGAACGCCTGCAGACGCGAGTAGACGCCGTTTTGTTATCATTGACCCTAATTCATCAGCAGATAGAAATGGACCAAGCAAAATATAAGACTAATAGAATGATAGCAACATGAGTAACGGCCGGCAATTGATTGAGACTTCCACCGTCGATAGCAAAGAAAACAATATCCAATCTATCTTTTGCGAAATACTTTCGTGGTTTCTGAACAAGTACACGGAATACGTGAAGTTGTGTTAGCAGGAGGTTAAATACATTATTATCATGGGCAAACGAGTTTTTAATGTTCAAGCTGATTGACTGATTATGAATTTGGATTGCTTCGTATCTGGAATCTCCGAAACCGAAAGAAAACGAATAAAACGGACAAAAGTAGAAATCGAATGTTCGAGTACCGATGAATCATGAGTGTTTCTGAAAGGGACATAAACCGCTTGATTAATAAGAAAATAGGCTCAAGCTGTTTTGGAGATCCTTTTGCTGCCAATCTCTAAAGTATATGTACTTATAACGATTTTATTAAAGTAGCCGACCTAAAACAGTGAAATCCTTGCCCAGGCAAGGCTTGTTCACTTCTTACATAAATACTTATTTCAACTAATTACTAAATAAACTTTGGGGCATCCGTATTAATATTAATATATTATTACGCATACATTATTCAAGATTACAAAATTTGTATTTGGTTTAGTCTTCATCTTTACTTTACGTCGAAACAAACGGCTGGACCGATTTTGATGTAATTTGGTATGGAAATATTTCAAGACGCTGGAAATAACATAGGATAGTTTTTATCCCGATATTTCAATGAAATCGAGCTTTCCGTGGCTAAAACCATTTTTTAATACTTGTGTTTTATATACCTAGCTTGTTTTCTTTCCTCGTATTCGAAATGAAAAGTAGAGTGTTTAACTCGGGTCGAAAGCACCCATATCTGCCTCGAACTATTGGCGCTCTCACTTCGTTCGAGCGCCAAAACATCTCGGCAGGAATGGGTGTCTTTCAGCCCTCGGTTAACAATCTACTATTACTTACCAGATATTCATTACTTACTATTTTTCTATTGTTTTGTAGTAGATTTTCAGTCAGCCAAGTTGCGCTACGTCAAGCCTTTTCTTATTCCTAATTGATTTATTGATTATGGATTACTAAGGAAAAAATTGCAAACAGAAATGGGACAGGGATTCTATTTATTCAAGTAGGTATAATTAATATTTTTGGTGAAAAACAGAATTAGGTACTTACTACTATTTTTATTGTGGAATGAAGAACGCATTTTATAGTAGTTTTAGTAGTAAACGGTTGTAAAAAGGGCCATATTACTATTACTCATTCGCACGGAAGTGCAAAGTGTCACCGTCTCACATCCATATGACGAACCTGACTCACTAGTTAATGCTACACCTGATATTTTCGAGTCATCGATGGCGAATACTGTATGGTAGACAGGCGCGGATCCACCGTTGTGGGCACTATGGGCATGCCCACAACCCTAAATAGCCTTATAGACATACCTCATGCCTAAGAGCTTTCACGTCACAATTTTATTGCCCAATGAGGTTGATAGTATCGAACGTCTTGATAAAAAAAATAGATAAGCGCGAGTTAAAATCGCCTGGAGAGGGTTCCATTCATTGATTATTTTGTATAGCATTTCAAATATGGAATACCATGAACGTCTTATAGGTTTTCATAGTACTAATCTGTAGCTCGAGAACAAGGAATCATCTTTTTTTTTTCAAAATTTCAGGCCCGGTAAATTGAATTCATTTATTTAGGTTATCGTACGCGTTTGAGTCACTATACGTACATATACGTACCAAATTGCAGTAGTTTCGGAGCAAAATGCCTGTAACAGACGGATGGACAGACACACGAGTGATTCTATAAGCGTTCCGATATTTCGTTTTGAGGTTTGTAATACTAAAAAGTGACGAAAAAAGAGACTGTCAGGCCTGCTAGTTTCCGAAAATTGTATTGTTGAGATTTTGCTAAATAATTAAAATATTGTTCCTACTATACTAGAGGCTCTGAGAGCTGTAGACATCGCGAATCAATTTTTTTGTATTGCTTGAATCAGTTTTTTTACTTTATAAACCCATAGCTCCGCCATTTCAATTTTTTTGCGAAAAGTGACTACAAAATAAATAAATAAAATCGAATCTGGTCACCATGCGCATATTTTATTTGTTGTGATCGATATCGATATAAAATAAAATGTTGGTCTAGAGCTGCTGACTCTTCTAAAAATAGCGACCGTCAACATAGCGTACAGTCAGCAGCAGAAGTAGATAAGCTGTCCAGGTGTTCAAAATGACCTACACACGCCCTTAACGTCTTAAGAATAAGGTCGTGTGTAGGTCATTTTGAACACCTGGACAGCTTATCTACTTCTGCTGCTGACTGTACAACGTATCGTAGGTACTAATTGGGTAGGTACTATATATTTGCATAATCTGATCCTGGACAACGTTACGGTGTATCTTGACGGTCACTAAAAATACACTTGTAAACTCACGTTCTCGAAAACGGCTCTAACGATTTCCCAACCATACAGCAGCTTTACAAACCCTATATTAGGGACCGTGAAATCGGTCATTCGAAATTTTTCGAAGAAGTCGTATTTGCTCCTCCAGAATTGTTTGGGCTTTTCTTTGTGGCAGGTTTAATTACACTTACTTGAAGGAAAAAAGTTTTTTTAATAAGCTTCCAGACTATTTACACTTCATATTTGTTTTAAAAATAAAAAATAAGTACATTATTTTCCTTATTTGTAGCTGTAGGGCAAAAAAATACCGTTTACGTTGGTTTTTTGGGCCAGCCTCTAGTACGACTCGCACTTGACCAATTTCCGCACGTGCCCACAAGCTTTTTTGAGGGCTGGATCCGCGCCTGATGGTAGATGACTCATAAGCAAGAAAATGTTTTCGTTTGCAACTTTGCATTCGATTTCTTATTTCGCCCTATAAGGTCGGGCGTAACTTGACAGACGCACTGCGGCAATATTTGCTGCATCACACTGCAATATTTCTGGATTTGTATTTTTAGACCCAGTCGGAGAAGATCGAATTTCATCGTCGTAGAAGACGTTGTTTTTTATACACGAAGGTTTACCCCAATACGTGTTGAGGAGGTTTTTATATGAAAACATATTTATGAGCCTTTTTTCGTTTGATGATGCTACAAGATTTACGTATTGAGTATTTGTACAATAAAACTGTATAAAATGAGTAAAAGTCGTGGGAAAATAGACGAGTCTGGCTTGATTGCCTCATGCAATTAACGTCAGCCGGCTGCGTGCCTGAAATATATCTAGACAGAATCTACATTAGTTCCTGCTTCATTAACAATATATGTTTTTCACGCGAGTTTAATTTAAAACCACGTCATTACGCGTTATGAATTTACAGTTCAAATGATTGGTAAATAAAACGTCCAAATAATCCACACCGCATCGACGACGCACCACGCGTTGCCGCGTAAACTATCTCCCGCTGCGAACGACTTTGCATATATTTATAAACATTTTACTCTCATTCAGGAACTGTGAGAGGTAAATCAGTATAAATAAACTAGTGTTTATTTAAACTCGCTACCGCTTTAAACGAAGACAAGTAAATAAATAAACCGTTAGGATAACATCCATTCCATTAGCAACATCGTAATAACGTTAAGGCGCCTGTAGCCGTCGATGACCTTGAGCGTTTTGAGCCCGATCTTCTCAATAATAACCGCGCCAAATACGCTAACGTAAATTACAACGATAGCAATGGTTAATTTCGCCCGCTGTCTTAAGTCTACCGTGGCCCAGCGGTCCAAATTCATCATGACGTAGATGAGAGCGCAAGAGGGGCGCGGGTTCAAATCACCGCTTATAATAACTTTTTGTATATTTTTTTTATGAATTGAATACTTTTTTAAATAATTTACATGCTGAACATGGTACTAGTGATATTTAGATATTTTTAATGTTTTTTCGTATCAAAGTCGTAGTTTAAGAATATGCAATGCAATTAGGCATTATGCGTATGTAGGGTAAAACCCCGATAAATGACTACATTCATAATAAAGTTCAAACAGCAGGAAAACTGGCCTGTCTGGAAAAAAAAATGTTCATGGTTTTATTAATTATAATCATAATTTTTTAATGTCAAATATTCTTGAATAAAGTCATTGTTAAAATCCGATCATTCTGTACAATCTAAATATATATTCTGTACATCTAAATATATAAAACTCAAAGGTGACTGACTGACTGACATAGTGATCTATCAACGCACAGCCCAAACCACTGGACGGATCTGGCTGAAATTTGGCATGCAGGTAGATGTTATGACGTAGGCATCCGCTAAGAAAGGATTTCCCGAAATTCCCACGGAAACGGGAAAAAACGGGGTTTTTCATTTTAATATTTCTGCGCATACGAAGTTGTGGGGAAAAGCTAGTCTAAATATATAAAACTCAAAGGTGACTGACTGACTGACTGACATAGTGATTTAGCAACGCACAGCCCAAACCACTGGACGGATCGGGATGAAATTTGGCATGCAGGTTCCTTAGGGAACGTATGGGAGCGCTAAGAGAGGATTTCCCGAATTTCCCACGGGAACGGGAAAAAACGGGATCTTTCATTTTAATATTTCTGCGCATACGAAGTTGCGGGGAATAGTACAATATTGCAGAGGCCGCCAAGTAGCGCATTGCCGGACGATTCTATTAGTACGAGTCCGGCAATCGCAATTGCGGCCGACGTATATATAATGCTTTTCTCAAACAGCGAGGAAATACGTAAGGTCAGTCGGGGCAAGTGCGCCAGGATGGGGTAAGTGCGCCTAACATAAATATATCGAAACCTATAAATATTACTCAACTAGTAGTTGGCTGTTTACAAGGCATAGGGCCGACTTAAATTTAGGCGCACTCACCCCACATCAGTATTTACTACTTCCATGATCGTGGATGATTTGGCCATGGAAGTTGTACTTATTACCTCCATGGATTTGTCAGTTTCGGGGTAAGTGCGCCTAACATAAATATATCGAAACCTATAAATATTACTCAACTAGTAGTTGGCTGTTTACAAGGCATAGGGGCGAAATAAATTTAGGCGCACTTACACCACATCAGTATTTACTACTTCCATGATCGTGGATGATTTGGCCATGGAAGTTGTACTCATTACCTCCATTGATTTGTCAGTTGCTCTACAGAGGTGTCTCAAATAGCAAGCGAATTTAAAAAAAACACACACGACAATAATGTTTTTGCTGGCCAAGGCCGGCAATGGACAGCCTGGCGTCTTCTTTTTTTGAAAGTAACACGAACATTACCGAGCATGTTTGAGAAAAAGCTAGTTACTATAAAAACATCAATTCAGATTCCTTTTCTAAGTTGGTGGACGCGAATTGGTCCATAGGTGGACGCAATCTGGATTAAGTGGACGCAAACTGGGTAAATTTGCCTATTTGTGTCGTTTTTTTGAAAACTACCAGATGTTTCGACCAAAACTATAAGTTATATTGAAAAGGACTATATCATCAATACATTACATCCCTTTTATAATCAAAATTTCAATTAGAACATTTTTATTTTCACCTTCAAACTTGCCAACTCCAGTAAGTGGACGCAAACAGGCGAAGCGACCCTACTTTTCAGCGACTTTCTTGAGGTAATAAGCGGTTCGCCCTTGTCGCTTTCGTATCAACTTTATAGAGCAGTGTGATCTTCTCCCCTTTTTATTACCCATTTTAACACTAGGTAACAATAACAATATTATAACAAGAACACTATTACGGAGTAACAAAACAAACTTAACAAATAAGTATCTATAACAACAATAAAATGCAAATCCTCGAGACAAATCACTCCACTCGACTTACTCTCTCGCTAGTTACTCACTCGCTATTCACTCATTTCCGAGTGCCGGCCGGCAGGCCGACCATGCTGTGCGTCCTCTGATCGAGTTCGGGATACCTACCTAGCTGGCAACAGCGCGCGCGACCGCGAGGTATACAACACGAGTGCCGAAACTCGCAACGTCGCCTTGTTCTCAACCACAACTTTATGTTTAATGCAATGAATTTATAGAAAAATAACACTACTTCAAATCCAATATAAAAGTCAAATTTATGAAACGAACTTTTATCCTTCTTTCTTTAGTAATCATGATAGTTTAGATATTTTTTAATCAATAAATAAAAATATTTAAAAATATAAAAAACGCCGCATAATTCAACAAAACGCCTACCATAACAAGCGCAGCAAATGTGTGTTGTGATACTTGTGATTATACACTAAGGAAGACATAGGTTTTTCGTCTAAAAGCTATTTATCATATAAGTTAGAAGGTCAAGCCCTAGATAAAATTCTGAAAAGTACTTGCAAAAAATTTGTCAACGTAGATTTTTTCCTAAGCGGAAATAAATGGTTACATATAGGAGGATTAAGGATTTCTTAAATGACATCCATAGTACAAATCATTACATATAAGACGATATAAAATACCAGAAACACTAATTGACTATATTTGTGTTCCATATTCGTAAACTTTGCAGATGACAACTTGTTACAATTATAGAAAAATGGTTACAAAAACACCTCGAATTTGCATTTTTGCCTCACTACTCACCTTAAACAACATCGCTTAACAAATAACGAAGCAAACAAATCCAGGGGCTACACTCGAAGTCTTAAATAGGGATCTCCCTGTTCCCTATAGGATTGCTCACGCGTCAAGTTGAACTTTAAATCTAGATGCTTAAAGATCACGCGACGCGTGAGCGATCCTATAGGGAACAGGGAGATACCTATTTTAAGACTTCGAATATATTCGGGCGAATATATTCGGGGGAATTTATGGGGCTATAGCCCCAGTTTAGTTATACTTTGCTTTCAGCATCCTTGCTACACCTAGTTCATTTTCCTGTCAAATAATAGGGGGAAACACATTTTTCAGTTTAAGTCACAAAACACAAAATAATGTTCTTTAAAAACAGGACCAATTGCGTAAAAGAGAAGGTAATTATGAACGCATAAATAAAGCAGGTTGTCTAAAATAAATAAAAAGTCAAAGCTTTGTGAGAACTGGAAACACTGGGCAGATTAAACAGAAGTCGTGATTCGGTAAACAATTCGCCCACAATTCATGTGTTCGTTAAGTTTTGTTGATAAAGTATTTAGATTGCGATGTTATTTGCAGTCTGAATAGTTTTATGGTTAGTTGAGTAGGTACTTGTTCTTATCTTGTTTATTTTTCACATTATTAAAGTGTTGTTTTAAACATTTAACTATCTAGTAAACTAAACTATCGCCACTAATGCAGTCCACTTGCTTGACCTAGTAGTTTCAATGGCGAATTATATAATACTCAATCAATACTCATCGATTTACTGTAATCCGTTTATGACAACTTTTAGTATTAAGTAAGTATCTTGTTTCGTTGCTAATCGGATACTTACCGGCGTATAATTCGATAAAAATTAGATAAAACGATTAGTTAGGTTTATTTTTCGCGATCAGTTCCTTGAAAGAGTGTTCTTATAACGAGTAGGCAGTCGTGCTAACGCTTATACAATCCTAATCGTTCTGCAGTTATGTAGGTACAACTGGTTCGCCTTCGAATCACCTTGGGGCGTGAGACAATGCTATGCAACTCTGACCTGTCATACCTGCTAGCGTTACACTGACTGCGTTCAACTACTTATTTCAAACGAAGTGTCTCACATGTCAGAAATAAAAGAAGTAACATACCTATGTAGGTATTATTACATTTTAAAACTAGTTCGTTATCTAAATCTAAATATATAAAACTCAAAGGTGACTGACTGACTGACTGACTGACTGACTGATATAGTGATCTACAACGCACAGCCCAAACCACTGGACGGATCGGGCTGAAATTTGGCATGCAGGTAGATGTTATGACGTAGGCATCCGCTAAGAAAGGATTTTGCAAAATTCCCACGGGAACGGGAAAAAAAGGGATTTTTACATTTTAATGTTTAGGCGCGTACGAAGTCGCGGGAAACATCGTAGAGATCTGAAATTTGGCATGCAGGTTCCTTGGGGAGCGTAGGGGAGCACTAAGAAAGGACTTCCCGAAATTCCCACGGGAACGGGAAAAAATGTTTTTTTTACATTTTAAGGCGCGTACGTAGTCGCGGGGATCATCGTAGAGAGCTGAAATTTGGCATGCAGGTTCCTTGGGGAGCGTAGGGGAGCACTAAGAAAGGACTTCCCGAAATTCCCACGGGAACGGGAAAAAAAGGGATTTTTACATTTTAATGTTTAGGCGCGTACGAAGTCGCGGGAAACATCGTAGAGATCTGAAATTTGGCATGCAGGTTCCTTGGGGAGCGTAGGGGAGCACTAAGAAAGGACTTTTAAGAAACAGCTATCTATCTATCTAAATATATGAAAGAATAAACTGACTGACTGACTGACTGACTGACTGACTGACTGACTGACTGACTGACTGACTGGCTGGCTGGCTGGCTGGCTGGCTGGCTGGCTGGCTGGCTGACTGACTGACTGACTGACTGACTGACTGACTGACTGACTGACTGACTGACTGACTGACTGACTGACTGACTGACTGACTGACTGACTGACTGACTGACTGACTGACTGACTGACTGACTGACTGACTGACTGACTGACTGACTGATTGACTGACTGACTGACATATCAACGCAGAGCCGAAACTACTGGTCGTAGAGAGATGAAATTTGGCATGCAGGTTCCTTGGGGAGCGTAGGGAAGCACTATGAAAGGATATCCCGATATTCTCACGGGAACGGGAAAAATGGGATTTTTACATTTTAATGTTTAGGCGCGTACGAAGTCGCGGGAAACAGCTATATATCTATCTAAATATATAAAAGAAGAAACTGACTGACTGACTGACTGACATATCAAAGCAGAGCCGAAAATACTGGTCGTAGAGAACTGAAATTTGGCATGCAGGTTCCTTGGGGAGCGTAGGGGACCACTAAGAAAGGATTTCCCGAAATTCTCACGGGAACGGGAAAAAAGGGATTTTTATATTTAAATTTTTAGGCGCGTCGAAGTCGCGGGAAACATCGTAAGGATCTGAAATTTGGCATGCTGGTTCCTTGGGGAGCGTAGGGGAGCACTAAGAAAGGACTTCCCGAAATTCCCACGGGAACGGGAAAATATAGGATTTTTACATTTTAATGTTTAGGTCGCGGGATCACCGTAGAGAGCTGAAGTTTGGCATGCAGGTTCCTTGGGGAGCGTAGGGGAGCACTAAGAAAGGATTTTCCGATATTCCCACGGGAACAGGAAAAAATAAATTATAATCCTAGATTACAAAAACTTTCAAGAAACACGTTATGCAGATTACCTACTGTTAGATTACCTGCCTATTGTCCAGTGAAAAGGAAATGATTGATGAGTTCACTAAAACATTCTTTAAACGAGTCTGCTATTACCTAAATAATGAATTTTGGCACTAAACTATTTATTCATAAGAGATTAATGAATCGGAGAAAAAAAGGAAAAATCTATACATATAATAAATAATAATTCTGTAGAAGAAATCGCGGCTGAAAATTGAAAATTAAAAGAAACTTTCAAGTCAAAGGGACTATATGAACGATACTGAACACAAAATAACGATTTTTAGAAAAAAAATACTGTATGTATGTATGTATGTCCGGATTTAACTCGAAAACTACTGGACGGATTGAAACAAAATTTGGTATGGGGGTAGTTTATAACACTGGTCAACATATAGGCTACTTTTTATCCCGAGAAAATGCATAGTTCTCGCGGGAAGGCTATTAACAAATTCCACGCGGACGAAGTCGCGGGCAGAAGCTAGTTTAATCATAATCACAATACGTAGTAAAGGTATTTAAACTTCGAACCATATCAAATGGCAGTTACCTTACTCAGATCTTGGAAGGTTAGAGCGTTATCTATCACATTTGTTTGCGATTCGCGAGCGAGTTTTGTATGGAGGCGAACACGTCGCGAGTTCGCCCCGTACGAGTTTTGTATTGAAAAACGCTTTCAACTCGCTCGCAAATCGCAAATGTGATAAGGCCCTTAGATGGGAAAGATACCGATATCTCGAGACTTGAAAGTTCACCCCCGCCTACGCACGACCCCTTAAGGCGGGTCCACATTTGTGACAAACCGCCGAACCGAACACCGTGGCCGTGACAGACTCGGGAGTTTGTACCGATAGTGTGGACGGAATTTGATACACGAACAAATGTTACGATCAGTTATCTGTTCAAATCTCCAAACAAAATATCCATACAGCCAAACATTGTACGTACTCCCACAATGTGGTTGTGATAAATGTGGACGATGTTTTGGTTTTGTTACGGTCAAATGACACGGGGTACGGGCCGATCCATCCAAAGTCGGTCTTTTTCAAAGGATGTTCGGTACTGTCTCGGTGTGCGGGAGAGGTCCACACTGCGATTTTTGTCACGCGTACAAGCACGCGTGTCATCAGGCTGGTACCTACACGGGATTGATGGATCGGGCGAATGCACGGTCGTCTTGACAATACAACACCCGCTCCCCCGCCCCTCGCACGTACCCGCGAAATCATTGCAACAATACATTGAAGGTAGTTGAGTGGCAATTTGTGTTGATAGATATTTAATTTAAGTATTAATACGAGGTTACTTCGAAGTAAGAATCTCTCAGTAACGAATTTCCGCCATAAATATTACGATTTCTAAAAAGTTCACTTTGCCACCATCTCCTTTTTTTCACCGTCCTATTTTTTTTTAAAGCACAAAGTAAAACAAATGATGCACTTGCAAGAGCAATATTCAAATACATTTCGGTTAATTCTTCTGGAAACGACATGACTGCCTTGGTTGAAGTTTCAAAATGGCATTCATCGGTTGTAGAGGACATTTGTACGCGTAACAAATGCCGTCCACACTATCGTTACAGACATCGGGCTTTGTCACGGTCACGGAGCTACCACCAGCGTCCGATCCGATGCAAACTTTCACCCGTCCACACTATACGTAACAAGTCCGCGGCGACGTCACAGTGTTCGGTTCGGCGGTTTGTCACAAATGTGGACCCGCCTTTACGTGAAAGCCTGCTAGAAAGGTCAAGGTTGTAGTCTGGAAAACACGCAGCATTATACTGAAGAAAACCAACGCAATTATTGCCGATGCCGTACCTTGTGCATTTAACCAAGAGGATATAAGACGCTAATTTGAATGAATCAGCAGCAGGGGCCGAGTAGTTGCGTGTTTACGGCAAAGGAAATAGGGGACCTGCGCAGTGGCCTTCCCATTACGTACGTACGACTTGGGTCAACACCGATAAAATAACTCCAACGAGCCTAAATTAGTCAATAAAACATTATTCATTGAAAGTGAAGCGTATTTCGCCACACAATCAATTTGCACGGACAGAATTCGCCTTGGTAATATTCGACATTCATATTACAGAGCGCGTGGATACAAAACGAGCCAAAATAAGACGTGTTTCGCATATAAACGATGCTCCAGTCCACTCCACTCCGCCAGTTATACCCAATTGTTACGGTACTCGAAGCAAACAATGAATAAATATGAAAAGCCTAAATGAGCTAGTTTAGTTAGGGAGCTATGTTTTCTTGCTAAACTAAGTGCCTAAAACTATTAAATAAAACCAACATTAGGTAAATAATTTTGCTACATTATGTATCATATATATGATTCATGTTACTAAACAGACTTCCGAATGTTATATGTTCCGAGTGTTGGTTGGTATATGTATAAAGTGATTTTCAGTGACATAACAACCGACATAGTGGGTTTAATAATAATAATAATAGAGTAGATTTTTGCTAACTAAGTAGTACAAAGATAATAATGATTACCTACTGGGGCCCTATTCGAAACGGTACCTACATAAGGAGCGTCCCTAAATAAGAGTAAATTTTCTGCAAATTCTGTACCTAATATCACCACATCCTAATAGTACCATCTCATCTGCCTAAAAAGGGAGATGGTGTATCACCGATAGGGTAGTAGGTATAACACTGATTTAGTATCTCTCTAAATAAGGAAAAAGTGTATTTTTATTTAGGTATAAGGACGATTCCTATCCCTATGCACCAAATAGAGCCCCTGTTTAAGAGACGTAGTTGCAACGAATAATTTAATTTCGAACACGAAATAAATTTATTACAATTTCTTATTTATTTATTAACATGGTGGTATAAATGACGTAGATATAGACAGGTATCGTGCGATATCCGTGGGAAGTGGGCGAAAGTGTGATATTATTAGGGACCGCATCGCATATAAAAAATTAGTATTCACGGGACAATGGCGCTTTCTAGTACGACGTTCATATTAGACAATTACGTAACGGTATTTCTTTGCATTATTAACGGCACATTGTCGGCGTGATTTTAATGGTTATTAACTTAATATCACTCATTACAACTAGCATCACGGCAAGAATAGATACTTTCAAAGAAAACGCAATCGAAAATGAAATAGGTGTTTCCTCATCTCGTCTACTGTGATGTTTGTTATTGTGATTCCATGATTGTTTGTATCTGATAAGTCTGTTTTTTTTTGAAGAACCGTTTATCAAGTCTACTTTAACCTACATGCACACTCACTACTTAATTACGTGATTTAGAAATCCGTTAATAGAAAATTGTTAGTTGGCCATGTGTTTCCCTTTCGAAATGTAAGTCCAGTTGTTCTGAAAAAACATACGACACTTTATAGAGGAAGTCTTCCTCGATGCGTAGGTATTATAATGGTTTTAAGAGGCGTGGGCTAGCAGAAGTACTTAGTGTGCAACTTAAAGTGACACTTCTGGTGAAGACTCTGAAATTTGCAATCTGTAGGCGGCGGTAGCTAACTTTTCATCGGATGTCTTCTGCGCAATTGTCCGTCTACGATCTATTGCTAAACCGACAAACTCGCGCATATGGTTAAAGTTACTCTGTTATCAATTACGATAATCTGTTGACTGGACATAGGTAGGCTTTTCCCATTGCTCGCTTCACTTATTAACATAACTCACTTGTAAACTTATTTTTCAGATTCGATGAGGGCCACGACGGTTTCCTCGATCTCACCGAGGTGAAGCGAATGATGGAGCGGCTGGGAGCGCCGCAGACGCATCTCGGCCTCAAGGCCATGATCGCCGAAGTGGACGAGGATGGAGACAACAAGATCAGCTTCAGAGAGTTCCTGCTCATCTACAGGTGAGCACTGATGATGGAAGGTTCAAGTATTACGTAACGAATTTGGGCAGGGGGGGTCTTGTAAAACGAACGATGAAACGATGCGTTACAGGGGGGTGTTTGAACTACGTGTTACGTTAACATTGTTTACAAAAAATGTGATTTTTAGGTAAAAATGGTCACTTGGTGGTTACGTAACGTTTTACTAGGGGAGAGGGCGGGGCATACAGAAAAACGTTACGGTGCGTTACATGGGGGGAGAGGGGGTCAAAAATCTCCAAACTTGCGTTAGGTAATACTTGAACGCTCACTGAGGAACCAGCCATACGCGGACCCAGTGCGTATTGGGGAATCGACACACTAACATCCGACAAGAATTTATTGAGGCTATTAATTAGAATTAGTATTTTATCAGGTATTTCCTGCGCCTTTTATCGTCACCTATGTGTTTTCGTACATTGTTTAGGCAAATGAAATCAATCACTTTAATTTAAAAAGCCAAATAACTGTCGTTTGAACTTCATGATCGTATTAATAGACGCAAAAAGTGGTAAATACCTCTTGCTCGATATTACCTAAACCTAATTGACCGGGAAGGATGGAAGGATATTGAATAATAACTGGACCCAAATGTTTAGTTTTATCAAATTGTTGTTTACGGATAATTCTTATTATTATAAGTAGATACAATTTTAACAATGCCACAAAATATTTAATAGTACTACATACAGAATGGCCACGGAATCACCCGCCTGAACCTAACCGGCGCGCAACTCGCGCCCAACTCGCCTTACCGTCATTTGTTTCATCCGGAGATGGAGAGTGAATCATCGGCCCGCGTACTGGTACACACACATTTACAAGTGTACAGACGTCCTCGCACGCAAACATTGACACTTCATTCGAATTGTGTTCGAAATCGTGCTTTTCTAGGCCGTGTCCACCAATATATTTTTCTGAACTTTACATTAAAATTGAAAAGTAGGTAATCTTAGTAGGTAATTTTATATTGCTGTCTGATTACATAGTGATAACTAATCCCTACTCGAAGTTCTCGATTACGTGGAGATTATATTGAACATACTAGAGAATACATTCCCTTTTACAATATTATCGTTAGGTACTTATTCGTCAGACGAAAAGGCCTTCCTGTACTAAAATACAGTTTTTGTTGCTTAGTAACGAAAAAAGAAGTGCATAAGGATATTTTATTCCATTAATTCACATCAACTTTTCCTTCAGGAAAGCCCGAGCTGGTGAGTTGGAAAACAACTCGGGTCTGGAGGCCTTAGCGCGGCTGACAGAGATCGACGTGGACCAGGTTGGGGTGAACGGAGCCAAGAACTTCTTCGAGGCCAAGATCGAGGAGCTGGCTCGCACCAACAAGTTCCACAACGAGATCATCCAGGAACAGGAGGAGAAACGTCGAGAGGCAGAGGACAAGGCCGCCCGGAGACAGAGGTTCAAGGAAAAGGCAGCCCTGTTCCAACATTAATAAAGCGTTTGCTCGATTCACAATATCTAGTCCGTAAGCTGTTACCATGGCTTATATTGTCTTTGGAGATCTAAAATGGGTGGATCAAAAGAAATATACAGCTCAGCATGTAATTTATAGGAAATCTGCACAGTATCAAATCTCATGTGTTTCTTTTCAAAACGATAGAGGACATTTTCCTGTATACTAACTGCATATTTTTTTGCATTCACCCAATTGTTTACTAAGATAATATTTAGATGAATTTAAGGAAGAATTATACACTTCTATGTTGCTTTTTTGAGGTTTATGTAAGTTCACTATTAGTAATATTATGTAAGAATTACGTTAGTTAATGTAAGATTATAAATTGCAAACAATGAAATGTACTGTGTCAGTGTCAGCGCCTAAACATTGTTATGTTAAGAGTTCTACACTAAAATTATATTCTTGTTTCTGTATTTTTAATGTGGAATGCATGTTGCCTTGTATGTTTAAATTTAGTATATATAGAGAAGAATTTATACTTAAATTACTTAGAAATGTTTAAAAGTGATGTATAGAACTAAATGTTAAGGCTGTTTAAATAAAAGTGTTTTTTTTTCATGTATTTATGTCTACATTTATTTTTACAAATGAAGTTTTAAAATTACTTTCAATTCTTAAAATTACAGGAATGATTTCAAGTTGAGTTGGATCGTTCATGTGGTGTTCAAATGTGAATTTTGGTTATCTACCTGCATCCTTAATAATGGTAATTTACCTATATCAATTTGTTGTACCTCAGCTAAGGTTTTCACTAATGTCGCATTCTGAAAATAAAGATAATCAAGTTTTGAAACTTTGCAGACTGGGGAACCCTATTTGTGTAGCTTTGTTAATACATTCACTGCATTGAATTCATATACATGGTGGGTCAGAAAATATGGCAAATAATTAACCCACAGTATCGGCTATCGATATATTGTATAGGTCTTTAATTTTTCGAGTCGGTAAAAAAAATATTTTGTATAGGATTCAGGCGTCGCTCACACAACCAATCCCATATACATTTATTTTTTTACCAACTCAAAAAAAATTAAAGACCTATACAATATACTTAGAATCGATAGCCGATACGGTGGGTTAATTATTTGCCATATTTTCTGACCTATCGTGTATATGTGTTTTGCGAATTAAGTCATTTTATATAGCAATACCACATTCCCTTAGGATGCCCCTATAGTAATATGATACGCCAAGACATATACTTACATTAACAATATTTTCTGAGAACTCTCCACCTGGGTTTGTCATCTGCTTGATTTGGTGCAGTTCGTGGGAGCTGCAGAAAGTAGAAGAAATGTTAATTCATTCTAACGAAAGAAGCTACACGAATTTCCCACTATTCAATCAACCGTAAAGTTATATGTATATTAAACTTAATAATAAATGAGTTGATAAGTACGTAAGTACTTACATTTGCTGCAATAGTTGGTTTGTCGTTACTAACTCGTTGAGTATGTCTTGTTGGAGCTTTTGAGATGATAATTCTACAGACATTGTTTAGTCAATGATAATGAAATTTTATTTACCACAAAATTTCATTTAATTAAAATCAACATTCAACAATCAAATATCCAAGTGCAACGATTTTGTTTTGAATTCGATTTGACGTTGACGGTTGATCTGACACTGACGTAAGGATTTGGCTTTAATCTATGGACAAAAATTGCCAGGAAATCAAATTTTAATCCCTCCAAAGAAGTATTTTTTTTCAGGAGGACCACATGCACAGTTTGGTTCGCCCGCGTGGAATTTGGTTATCGCGTTCCCGCGATAGCCATGCATTTTTCCGGGGTAAAAAGTAGCCTACCTATGTTCTTTCTTAGTTTGAGTCCTGCAACTAACCCTATACCAAATTTCATCCTTTTTTTTGTTTATTTATTTAAAAATATAAAAAAGCATGATTACAAAAAACCTACAGTGAGCGAAAACCGCGCGCGATTGATCTGCCGCTGTTGTCGTTCGCTTACAAGTGTTTATATTATATCTTAATCGGTCCAGCGGTTGAAGAGTGAAGAGGTAACAAACAGACAGAGTCACTTTCGCATTTATAATATTAGTATGGAGAAAAGAAAAAAAATCAATTAAAAAAAAATCAAGAAAAACAGGACATCGTTATGGTCAAAAAATATTAACAAATATGTGGGATTTTTTTTAAACTGGTCGCACAATCATAGACAAAGTTTTTATTTTTTTGTACCTTCAATGGCGGCAGTGGAAAATTTCTTGTAGTCACAAGTACTTACGGACGTTTAAAAACATGTCTGAAACGCTCGCATTATATTTATATAAAAAAATCGAAATGTCAGCCGCTAATCAAATGTCGTGTCATGTCAATGTCAGGTCAGTGTCATCGCAGCAAATATGGAAGAAGCTGTTTATCCAAAATACGATGGGAAAAATATTGACATCAAACAGGAAAAGCAAGACACTGTGGAAGGCTACAAGTACGAATTTGACTCGGGGAGCCAGGACAGCAGTAAAAGTGGCAGCGGGGGATACCAACGATGGGCACCTAATTTGAATGGCGTGAGAAAGAGTGCATTTACGCCGTACAAATCTGTCCAGTGTACGGCGTTGACGAATTTGCAGCGAGGTAATGAGTTTGCCGAGACTTTTGTTAGTGACATTTGTATGAAGATTTATTGTATTGGGTTCTTGTGGGCAGGTAACACGCAGGCGCGAGTGGCTGAAGTGCCGCAGCCCGATTGCAGTCTGCACGCGAAGGCGGGTCGTGGCGAGCTTTCGCGTGAGGACGTGAAACTGGAGCAGTATGTGGACGTCACGGACGAGCACGGGCTCACGGCGCTGCACTGGGCCGCGAGCTACGGCCAGCTCAACAGCTGCCAGGACCTTGTGTGGTGAGCCTTTGTTCTTGTTGATGCTTCTTTTGTTTAGGAGTCTTGGCTTGTATTTAAACCTTACTTGCGTGTGTATGAATATTGGATGGAATCGTTTATAATCCATACAAAGAAAGAGATTTATTTCCTTATAATTTATTTTTCTTTCCAAATTTAACTTCTCCCTGCTACTTCATCCGCATGATCATCATCCAGGAATTATATTAATTAAATATTTTTTGATGACCTCATTGTTGGTACAGTATAATTGTTTTTTTTTTTCAGTAATCTTATTATTAATTAATTAATCTTATCTTATTCAAAATTTTCATTTTAGAATTATAGTTTGATATTGTGAGTAGCACATTATAAAATGGTTGATTACTGAGAAAATGATTATTATTTCAACAGGAGTGGGGCTAATGTGAACATGCGAGGGCCAGAGGGTGAAACTGCACTGCACCTGGCTGCCGCTGGAGGGCACCATGAAATAGTCAAATTCCTGCTAAATGAAGGAGCGGACGCGGATATACAAGATGATGTGAGACTTGTTGAGCATTTACTTTATTCATTTAGTCTGTATTATGATCATAATGTACATTAACCCATGATCTGTTTGGTTTAGATCCTAGACCACAAATCACCACCACAACAGCTCCACTCATCACAAGAGGGTTATAGTCCCCACGCGGGCCTAGTGCTGATCGGCGACTTAACACTCTTCTTTGAATCACTTCGCAGTTGTGTGCAGGTTTCCTCATGAAGTTTTCCGTCACCAAAGAGCCCAGTAAATTAAAACAGAAGGCCACAAACACTGAAAGAATTTATGGCATAATGAACTTTTTGTCAGATAAATTCAGAAAATGTTTATAAGTGTCCACTGTTTTTGTTCCCCACCAGAGCTAAACTCTATTCATGGATACATACATTTGGTGCTTCCTAGTTTTTTTGGGTGGGGGTCTGACTTCCAATATTGACACTGGAAGTGTTGATGTAGTAACTCCGATTTTATTGCATAACTGTTACCAGCTTCCACCTGGTATTTTCTATTCTTTTTATCAAAGTCTGAAACTGGCTTGCATTATATTTTTTTGTGTCACTTTCAGTCTGGCAGCACGGCTCTCATGTACGCAGCGGCCGCAGATTTCCCCTACACCTGCAACGAACTCCTCGCGCGAGGAGCTGATCTCACGCTTACCAATGACTACGACCAGGATGCTTACACTCTCACCACCACAAACAATAGCAAATTGGGTAAATGCTTGTCCTATTTCAGACTTGTCCTATTTTTGATGCTGAATTTTGCCTACACCATTTATGTACTTTTTTAACTAACCATATACATGGCCTTTCTTTTTTAGTTCTTGTACAATAATCTAATACTTCCCTTTCCTTGGTTTCAGCACAAACTGTGATAGAGAACTTCTTGATTGGCTGTCTCAGCAAAATGTAATAACCGGACCAAATTACGTTGGAAACATCCACACTATTCGTTTGCTTTAACAGTTTAATAAAAATACAGGGATTTAGTTGTAAACATATAAATGTATTTACTTCATTATATATACAAATAACGTTTTATGTGACATAAAAAACATTTGAATGACTATGCCGATTTTCAATTCTTTGGCAACCATAACCCGTAACACTTCTTATGCCTTTCTGGATTTATCTCAAAATTAGCCATGATTTTCGGTTACGAAAGGTAAAAAATATTGTAAAATCCACCATTTCCTTATCACTTATTCTATATACACTGTTTACATAGTATTTACAGTTTGGATTCCGTGAGCCAGTTGAAAGCCTGTGGTTTCCGGCTGCTGGACGGGTTGATGAGGATGTTGATGATGCTGGGCCTGTCGGTGACAGCCACCGCTGCCTTGATGGCCGCTTGGATCTCCTCGACTGTGCGGCACAGGTGACCCGTTTCCCCGAACATCTCCATCATCTTCTCGTAGCGAACTTGGACGGAGAGCGCCGTTGGAGGTGTGCTGTAAGAAATAACGCATTGTAAGTTGTTATAATAAATAATTAATGTTTTTGAAGTAGGATCAAGATTGACATAAGGTTCTAAGTTGATAAAGAACAACAAAACAAGTGGTCGAAAGTGGGGAATAAGAGTTTCTGTTACCTACAACTCGATACCATTGTCAGATATTCATACTCCAGCGGTGCTCGTTATGGGCGTAGGTAGCGAGGTACGGACAGGGGGGGGCAGCTGCCTTCCCATACAATAAAAAAATATCAGTTTTAAAACCGAAAAACATGCTTAGAACTAAGCATGATAAATAAACCGATATAAATGATAGTTAAAATATCGTCATAACGTTTTCTTGACCCTATATCTGCCGTGTGCACACATTTCCAGCGCCTTGTTCCTGTAATGTCCGAGCAGTAACAACTCTCTTACCACTGCGTGACGTCACCGCCGGTCTGTAAATCGTCCATGACTTCTTTGTCGAAGCCGCTGTAGATGCCATTGTTGTTCACAATGACAATGATCACGGGCAGCTTGTACCGGAACATTGTCTCTATCTCCATTCCTGAACACGAATAGGTAAATATTAAACACGGAATGAACAATGATAATGTTATAAATGTGGAAGTGTGATCATGCCTCACTCATGACTCATGAAGTTGTACAAACTGTTCAAAGGGAAACAAAGAAAGGGGACGAACGAATCCGCGGGCGAAACCTAGTTAAGTGGCTTCTAGAAAAGTGCCATGTCGCCGGTAGAAGCTAATCTATCTATCTGCTAATATAAAAATCAATTGTGTTAATCTGGCTAAGGCTCGAGAAATGCTGGACCGATTTGGCTGATCCTTTTTTCCTTTTATTCCCCGTGATTTTTTTCAGCCATCCAAATACCACCATTTAGCTGGCAGGGGGGGGGGGGGACACTAACAAAAAATAGCACTTTAAAGCGTAATATTTCCCAAAACGCATCAGTTAATCAAAAAATTGTTTGAACAAACCCACAATATTTTTTTAAGACCTATTCAATGATATGCCGCACCATGGGGCATTCCGCCCCGGGCCCCCGAGAGGCTTAGTCCGCCACTGCATCTTAGCTGGGCCTGTGGTATGATGTGCCCGCCCGACGCCGTTTTTTAATCATTTCATAAGTTGGTCGACTATAACTCGTAAGTTTGTACAGCCTACTTAGCTGTGATAGTTTTCCTTTCAACTACGTTATATATGCCACAACCGTGATTTTTTTCAGCCATCCAAATACCACCATTTAGCTGACAGGGGGGGGACACGTGACTCTAACAAAAAATAGCACTTTAAAGCTTAATATTTCACAAACGCATCGTTTAATCAAAAAATTATATTAACAAACTCACAATATTTTTTCAAGACCTATTCAACGATATGCCGCACCATGGGGTACGCAAGAAAAAAAAATTACATCCCCACTTTACGAGTAGGGGAGGTACCCTATAAAAAATATATTTCAAAATTTTATTGTACCACTTCGTCAGCGTAACTAATATGTATATTCATGCCAAATTACAGCTTTCTAGAACTAAGCATCTCCGAGCAATAGTGCGGATAGACGGACGGACGGACATGGCGAAACTTTAAGGGTTCCTTGTGGACTTCGGAACCCTAAAAAAACGGGGAAAAATATAAAGGAACAGCTAAAAAATTAATAATAACTTTGTATGGGAATTAGTGGTGACACGAAGTTCACGGGACCAGTATGAAGTGACTAGCTGTAGCTGTAGAGTAGAAATATAGATAACTAGCTTCTCCCCGCGACTTCGTCTGCGTGGTATTCGTTAATAGCGTTCCCGCGGGAGCTATACATTTTCCGGGATAAAAAGTAGCCTATATGTTGACCAGTGTTTTAAACTACCCTTATACCAAATTTTGTTGCAATCCGTCTAGTAGTTTTCGAGTTAAATCCGGTATTTTTTTTCTAAAAAAATCGTTATTTTGTGTTCAGTATCGTTTATATAGTCACCTCGACTTCATAGTTTCTTTTAATTTTCAAGTTTCAGACGCGACTTCTTCTACAGACATTATTAGTATAGTATAGATTAAATTACCAGAGAAGCCGAAAGCGGAATCTCCCTCGACGCAAACGACGCGTTTGTTGGGGGCGTAGTCACGGCACCACATTGCAGCCGCCACCGCGAACCCGGGGCCCACCTGAAGGTTATAGCTGCTTCATTATTGGGCTAAGGGTGAGTTGATTCATGCCTAGTTAACTGACTCCTGGTTGTTAAATATGGCCGCCGAGCTGTCATTCCATACAGAAACGTTATTTTATCCCATAGTAAAGTAGTACCTGGGCGAAAATAGCTAAAAACGAATTTTCCCAGAGATGAGGCCTAGATCGATTTCTCAGCCCCTATACTCTAAATTTCATCGAAATCGAGCCGTTTTAGATATATATGCAAATATTGCTCGTTTAATAGTATAGGATTTAACGTTGACTTTTAACGGACGGTTTGAATCAACCCACCCTAAATACACTTGGGTTAGCATTGCTCTATACCAAGGTAGTCATTGAGTGGCGCTTTTAAATTCTGAGTGGGAGGATGCAAGGTATGTTTTGAAACATGTCGCAAAAACTTACGCTGTCTCAAGACAGTGAGGCAAGAGTGTCGTGAAATGACTGATGATCTTGTGAAGGTCTACCACTTGGGTCTGCATTAAGATAGTCCAAGATGGAAAGGACTGTAGATGGTAAGGCTATGGAGGATACCCACAGTCAGCATTGAGTGTATAAAGGTAGCAGAAAGAGAGAAAACCATCTCACCCCCATAGTGCCAAATGTGCCAGCGTCCAACCGGTGGCGGGGCTTGTTGTTCAGCAACATGCCTCTCCCAATGTCCATGGTGTTGGCGCCCTCGCTCACGATTATAGAGTCCTTGGGGATCGCCGCTTGCACCGCCTTGAAAACGGCGAAGTAATTCAGCGGGGTTGACACGTCGTTGGCTTGGGCCTGGAAGAGAAGGCAAGTAAATATATATCAGTTTTCCGTAAGTCCGTTTCATAACTACAATGAAATTAGGGTGTCCGCTTGTTTTCTCATAAAATGTCAGCCAGCCTGAATCATTCGTAGTCATGTAAAAGATCTCATGGAAAGCTGATTTCACGGGTTGTCTATGTCCAATAGACAAACAATTGAAGAAATGAGAGCAAAAGTTGATTCACAAGTCCAAATTAGGTACAATGATCGTTTCGTATTGTGTAAAGTGTAAAAATTTAGATCATAAGTTTTTTGGTCTTTGAAGTTGCTTAAAAAGTTATACTCAAGATGGATCGCATTGTATTCAAACTATTAATCAAGACTCAAGACCTAGTTACTGCAAGGGCAGAGGTAGCTATGGACACCCAACTATAACTTAACCTTTCCGACTATGCCTAAATTATCCTTACCGCAACAAACTCCGCGTTAGCCTTCTGTTTTTCCTTAAGCGCCTGCCACCACTCGTGGTTCGGTGGGAGGGAGAATTTCCTCTCGTTGAGTTTCTGAGACAGCGCCTCTACAAATGGCCGGATGTCGGAATGGACGGCAACCTCGGATTTCACGCTGTTGTGGAACTCTTCCGGACTGATGTCCACCTGAAATTGAATTTGGATTAGGTTAAATCGATTCGGTAGAGAATCAGCTGGCC
This sequence comes from Aethes cnicana, assembly GCA_963971205.1. Taxonomy (NCBI): domain Eukaryota; kingdom Metazoa; phylum Arthropoda; class Insecta; order Lepidoptera; family Tortricidae; genus Aethes; species Aethes cnicana. The sequence continues at coordinate 6,922,351 of OZ020287.1, read as the reverse complement.
AAATTAACGTAACGAAAACTTCAAAGTTTTTTTACAAGCCCGTGTTATACCCGATATCCCACTGTTTGACAAAGGCTTCCCCTCTTTTTTTCACAAGATATTTTCAGCTTGTTTCGAAGTTATAAAAAGTCATGTACGTATATAATAAAAATATGGTTTATTTTTAGTTTGTTTTTCTTCATCTCCACTATCCAAAAGTTGTCTGGTAGAGATCGCTATTAAGCGATAAGACCGCCTGCTGTATGCCATACCTTTTTGTGTAATTATATTATGTCTACTGTTCCTTGATTGTGTGGTGTTCAATAAAGTATATTGTATTGTATTGTAAATATGGGATACAAATTTGGGAACAAGGATATGAAGAGTGGGGTTCCATCTCGGTGAGCGGTCTCCAGAGGCACTTCCTAACTCCATGTATGGAGCCTACTTCCGTTTTTGACCGTAAGTCAATGAAAGTGCCTGTATAAATCCTAACTGTACAAGTTCCACTCGTATATTATTTACGAAAGGGGATGTCTGCCTGGTTTCAGTCGGATAATCGGTCCTCTATTTGGAACCATTCCCCGATCTCCCCTTTGAATCTTCCTGTAGCCTAGCGGATGCCCATTGTCTTCCCTATTGTTAGGTCTTGTAGATCAACTTTTATTGCCATTGCTTATAAGTTCCACCTCACCTGTAGGTACAATTAAGTCCCCCCCTGTAGGTCCTACTTGTATAAATAAGTCCTCCCTGTATAACTACCACCTGCATAACACCTCCCTGTATAAGTCACACCTGTATAAGTCCCACCTGTATAAGACCTCCCTGTATAAGTCCCACCTGTGTAAGTCTCACCTGTATAAGACCTACCTGTATAAGTCCCACCTGTATAAGTCTCACCTGTATAAGACCTCCCTGTATAAGTCCCACCTGCATAAGACCTCCCTGTATAAGTCTCACCTGTATAAGTCTCACCTGTATAAGACCTCTCTGTATAAGTTCTACCTGTATAAGACCTCCCTGTATAAGTCCCACCTGTATAAGACCTCCCTGTATAAGTCTCACCTGTATAAGACCTCTCTGTATGTCCCACCTGTATAAGCCCTCCCTGTATAAGTCTCACCCACCTGTATAAGTCTCACCTGTATAAGACCTCCCTGTATAAGTCCCACCTGTATAAGTCCCACCTGTATAAGACCTCCCTGTATAAGTCTCACCTGTATAAGACCTCTCTGTATAAGTCCCACCTGTATAAGCCCTCCCTGTATAAGTCTCACCCACCTGTATAAGTCTCACCTGTATAAGACCTCCCTGTATAAGTCCCACCTGTATAAGTCCCACCTGTATAAGGCCTTCCTGTATAAGTCCCACCTGTATAAGTCCCACCTGTATAAGGCCTTCCTGTATAAGTCCCACCTGTATGATCTTGACGTCCTTGTGGAACCGCGGCGGCTGGCCGAAGTGCAGCATCCAGTTGACCCTGGCGCCCAGCAGCAGCACCACGTCGGCCTTCAGCAGCGCCTGCGTGCGCGCAGACGACACGCACTGTTCCCACTCGTCGGGGACCACGCCCTTGCCTGTTAAAATACAGTGAAAAATGCGGGCTCGTAAGTCTTCCCATCCAGATAAATCGTTCTTATCGGACATTGATGACGGACTGTCTTAAATAAGTTAGTAATCTGTACAGAAGAAAGGTTTTCAAGCATCCACAAAATCTCAAAGTTAGACACGCCAGTATTGGGTACTAAGTCCAGTCATGGAGATGCCATCCATACTAATATTATAAATGCGAATTCTCGATACGGATTTAAATGAAATTCGGTATAGAGATAGTTGGAGTCCCGGTGACGGACATAGGCTTTCCCGGAAAAAGGCATAGTTCCCGTGGGAGAGCGTCTACAGAGGGCGTCTTCAGCCCTGGCGTAAGCCGCGCCTTTGCCCACAATGACCAGCGGTCTCTTGGCTCCGGCCAGCACCTGGGTCCTAGAGTCCAGGTCACTTACCCATGGGTGTCGGCAGGAACGGTAGTTTGGTATCCTGCACCAGTTTACAGAGGGCGTCTTCAGCTCTGGCGTAAGCCGCGCCTTTGCCCACAATGACCAGCGGTCTCTTGGCTCCGGCCAGTACCTGGGTCCTAGAGTCCAGGTCACTTACCCATGGGTGTCGGCAGGAACGGTAGTTTAGTATCCTGCACCAGTTTACAGAGGGCGTCTTCGGCCCTGGCGTAAGCCGCGCCTTTGCCCACAATGACCAGCGGTCTCTTGGCTCCGGCCAGGACCTGGGTCCTTGAGTCCAGGTCACTTACCCATGGGTGTCGGCAGGAACGGTAGTTTAGTATCCTGCACCAGTTTACAGAGGGCGTCTTCGGCCCTGGCGTAAGCCGCGCCTTTGCCCACAATGACCAGCGGTCTCTTGGCTCCGGCCAGGACCTGGGTCCTTGAGTCCAGGTCACTTACCCATGGGTGTCGGCAGGAACGGTAGTTTGGTATCCTGCACCAGTTTACAGAGGGCGTCTTCAGCTCTGGCGCAAGCCGCGCCTTTGCCCACAATGACCAGCGGTCTCTTGGCTCCGGCCAGGACCTGGGTCCTTGAGTCCAGGTCACTTACCCATGGGTGTCGGCAGGAACGGTAGTTTGGTATCCTGCACCAGTTTACAGAGGGCGTCTTCAGCCCTGGCGTAAGCCGCGCCTTTGCCCACAATGACCAGCGGTCTCTTGGCTCCGGCCAGGACCTGGGTCCTTGAGTCCAGGTCACTTACCCATGGGTGTCGGCAGGAACGGTAGTTTGGTATCCTGCACCAGTTTACAGAGGGCGTCTTCAGCCCTGGCGTAAGCCGCGCCTTTGCCCACAATGACCAGCGGTCTCTTGGCTCCGGCCAGGACCTGGGTCCTTGAGTCCAGGTCACTTACCCATGGGTGTCGGCAGGAACGGTAGTTTGGTATCCTGCACCAGTTTACAGAGGGCGTCTTCAGCCCTGGCGTAAGCCGCGCCTTTGCCCACAATGACCAGCGGTCTCTTGGCTCCGGCCAGGACCTGGGTCCTTGAGTCCAGGTCACTTACCCATGGGTGTCGGCAGGAACGGTAGTTTGGTATCCTGCACCAGTTTACAGAGGGCGTCTTCAGCCCTGGCGTAAGCCGCGCCTTTGCCCACAATGACCAGCGGTCTCTTGGCTCCGGCCAGGACCTGGGTCCTTGAGTCCAGGTCACTTACCCATGGGTGTCGGCAGGAACGGTAGTTTAGTATCCTGCACCAGTTTACAGAGGGCGTCTTCGGCCCTGGCGTAAGCCGCGCCTTTGCCCACAATGACCAGCGGTCTCTTGGCTCCGGCCAGCACCTGGGTCCTAGAGTCCAGGTCACTTACCCATGGGTGTCGGCAGGAACGGTAGTTTAGTATCCTGCACCAGTTTACAGAGGGCGTCTTCGGCCCTGGCGTAAGCCGCGCCTTTGCCCACAATGACCAGCGGTCTCTTGGCTCCGGCCAGCACCTGGGTCCTAGAGTCCAGGTCACTTACCCATGGGTGTCGGCAGGAACGGTAGTTTAGTATCCTGCACCAGTTTACAGAGGGCGTCTTCGGCCCTGGCGTAAGCCGCGCCTTTGCCCACAATGACCAGCGGTCTCTTGGCTCCGGCCAGGACCTGGGTCCTTGAGTCCAGGTCACTTACCCATGGGTGTCGGCAGGAACGGTAGTTTGGTATCCTGCACCAGTTTACAGAGGGCGTCTTCAGCCCTGGCGTAAGCCGCGCCTTTGCCCACAATGACCAGCGGTCTCTTGGCTCCGGCCAGGACCTGGGTCCTTGAGTCCAGGTCACTTACCCATGGGTGTCGGCAGGAACGGTAGTTTGGTATCCTGCACCAGTTTACAGAGGGCGTCTTCAGCCCTGGCGTAAGCCGCGCCTTTGCCCACAATGACCAGCGGTCTCTTGGCTCCGGCCAGGACCTGGGTCCTTGAGTCCAGGTCACTTACCCATGGGTGTCGGCAGGAACGGTAGTTTGGTATCCTGCACCAGTTTACAGAGGGCGTCTTCAGCCCTGGCGTAAGCCGCGCCTTTGCCCACAATGACCAGCGGTCTCTTGGCTCCGGCCAGGACCTGGGTCCTTGAGTCCAGGTCACTTACCCATGGGTGTCGGCAGGAACGGTAGTTTGGTATCCTGCACCAGTTTACAGAGGGCGTCTTCAGCCCTGGCGTAAGCCGCGCCTTTGCCCACAATGACCAGCGGTCTCTTGGCTCCGGCCAGGACCTGGGTCCTTGAGTCCAGGTCACTTACCCATGGGTGTCGGCAGGAACGGTAGTTTGGTATCCTGCACCAGTTTACAGAGGGCGTCTTCGGCCCTGGCGTAAGCCGCGCCTTTGCCCACAACGACCAGCGGTCTCTTGGCTCCGGGCAGGACCTGGGTCCTTGAGTCCAGGTCACTTACCCATGGGTGTCGGCAGGAACGGTAGTTTGGTATCCTGCACCAGTTTACAGAGGGCGTCTTCGGCCCTGGCGTAAGCCGCGCCTTTGCCCACAACGACCAGCGGTCTCTTGGCTCCGGGCAGGACCTGGGTCCTTGAGTCCAGGTCACTTACCCATGGGTGTCGGCAGGAACGGTAGTTTGGTATCCTGCACCAGTTTACAGAGGGCGTCTTCGGCCCTGGCGTAAGCCGCGCCTTTGCCCACAATGACCAGCGGTCTCTTGGCTCCGGCCAGCAGGTCAGCGGCGCGGGTAACCAACGCCGGGTCGGGGTGGGCAAGCTTCACTGGCTCAGCGTTGTACATAACCGGCACTGATTCTTCGGGTACTTCGCTCTAGAATAGAGAAAACGATATATGAGTTCATTCTAACAGATAATGTATTGTAAGTATCATTAGGTCCTATTAGACATGTTGTCCTAGATGCAAAATTAGAATACTGAGGTGATATTCAATTCTTAATTTCAATGGGTTTTAATGTTGCCTGGTAAGTCCATTGAAAATGCCCCGAGTCGACGATATATTTATATTTTGTATGAGAACAGGAAGAGCACTTTGGTATCTGTCTTATGGATTGGATTGGATTTCACACTCGGGGATTTCTAATTTATAAATCCGCCACTGAGGTGAATGTGGTCCAAGATGTTTGCTAGGTTTCTAACTGAGGTCTCAATTACTTTACCAGGCCGTGCTATGTGATATGTTGTTATGTCCCAGAGATAAGAGCCATAATGTCGTAACTGACCATGAGCAGAGTCCCGGGCATGTCGAGGTAGGCGGCGCCGGGGCGGCCGGCGGCGGCGAGGCGCACCGCCTTCTCCACGTGCAGCGGGATCAGCCGCGGCGACGGCGGCCGAGCGGTGTACTTGCAGTACATGCGGCTCGAATCTACCTGTATTATACATAATTTGTATTTTTTTTTTCATACAAACAATTGGCAATTGTTATTCGAAATGAAAAGTAGGGTGCTTGACGCGGTTAAAAGGCACCGATTTCACCCTCGAAGTATTAGCGTTCTCCCTATTTTCGAAAGTCATGATATTTCGAATATGTTGTGTCACCCTTCCACCCCTTAGTTAACATTATACTATGTATGTTTTAAGTTTTTGAATGTAGGCATATTTAAATTATTACCCCGGATTTGTTATGGAGGTAGATTTTACCTAGTAAGTTTTACTTAAATAGCTTTTTACGCAATTAATCCCCGATACACAATTAATTTGATAAATTTAATATGAATTTATATCGCGAAAGTACAGACATTAAATAAGGTTTAACTGCCTGCTTGTTAAAATAAAATAATTATAGAAATTGTGTATGTTGGATTAGTTACATATTTTTATCATTTTCTGCATATCAACAGCAAGGATTATGACTCCAATACAAATAACTTTCTGTAACATGTTATCGTAATATAGACTTATGATATCCCAGTGCTAAAGGTAGATACAGTATAATCTTATCAGGTATGTTTTGGTGGCCACCTGTAGGCAGCATACAACATATGGAATGATTTAAAACAATAATTACCATATTCATTCATCATAATTTCAGCCAGAAGAAGTAAACTGATGAATTTACGCAATCCAAGAGATTTGCCGTACCCGCATCCTGCGGATACCCGCGACCTTCACAGGGTTGTTGTTATTTGGTTAGGGTTGGTGATATCTATCCGTCCTTGTGACAGATTTATAGTACATTACAGTGGTGGTGAATTCGTAAATGTACCAGATCGCAGGTTTCTGTGGCCCGAACCGAAGGTGAGGGCCATAAATATGCGATCTGGGGCTTTACGAATTACCACCCGTGGTTTGTCAAAAGTTTTACGTCTTACCTTGGCCAAGAAGTGAGATTTTCTCCCCGCGTAGCGGTCAGAAAATCCCACTTTATGGCCAAGGGTGATGTAAATCTAATTACATTTTTATTGCAAAATAAAAAATGTACCATTTTTTTTTTCAGTTGCGCGTAATGTGACCATACACATTAGTAATCAGTCACTCTTTACCAATGTTACTGAGAACCATTGGTCACACTACTCGTGTTCGCAATAACACAACTTTTCAACATAAAATCCATTTGCCAATTGCAGTTTAGCTACTAGTAAGTTAACAAATTGTTATTTTGTTTTCATAGACATACCTGAGGCCACTCCTGGAAGCCGCCAATGCCTTCATGGTCCTCAGCGCAGGATCCAGCGATGACCAGCAGCGGCCAGGCGTTCACTTGGGCGTTGGCCATGCCTCCCACACAGTGCAGGAGTCCGGGGCCGGACACGGCCAGGCATACTCCAGGCTTACCTGAAATATTGGTAAGGGAGAGTGAAACCTTCTAACTAAAAGATTCTATAACCAAAACCACCAACATAGCATGAAATGCCAATGGAATGGGTGCCCCTCCGAACGCATTTTTTTTTTGGCATAATGTCATAACGCATAATGAATAACGCATAAAATTCTAACGCATAACCTTTATATGGCATAACAGTACTATAGCATAATGTTTTAACGCATATTTTTTTTATTCATAATGTTGTAATGCATAACATTTTTATGCATAATGTTAAAATGCATAAAAAAAAATTGCATAAAGTTTTGATATTATTATAACATTATGTTTTGATATTGATATTAGCATAACTATCACTGGGCATAATTTTGGGTGGGATATTAAAACAAGTGTTGTTGTGTAATACGATGTAATGAATTTACAGTAGGGATAACAGTGGCTATTTCCTGAATAATGATAGTTTTAAGTGGTTCGATTTATTTTTAACTTAAAATTGTTGATGCGCTCCATTTTATGTACATTCCATGTAACTGTAAAATGTTTAGGTTACAAATTGCGTCCCAACTACGCAAAATTAGGAGCTCCGTCGACCCTTCCGGTGACACGTTATTTTATGCGTTTTGACATTATGCGGTTTGATTTTATGCGTTTTGACATTATGCATAAAAAAATTATTCGTTTTGATATTATTCGTTTTTACATTATCCATTTTGAGTTATGCGTTTTGATGGTTATGCGTTATAATGGTTATGCCAATGTATATTATGCGTTTTGATTTTATGCGTTCCAATAGGGACCCCTATGGTATCCCACTGTTGGACTAAGGCCTTAAAATGTTATTCCCAATTATTCCTCAAAGGATTTAATATTGAATCTGATGGCATAATCTTGAATGTTTGTGTTCATAACACTTAAATAGATCTGGTAAATATGCCAATTAAAAAGCTGGAGTGGTGAAGAATTTTAGTCATAAATACATATATGTATATTGATCCCAAAACTCTCAAGTACATATTTGTAAATACCTATAGATTGCCCCTTAATTAACGTTGTATCAATTAACTGATGGGTATGTATACATATTTTATAATGCGACCATTAATTATTTGAATTCAATCAAATCAGAAGATTATCTTCTGATAGATCAATCAAAATGTGAAAACTGCTATCTTGAATAATTAAAATAAATGCTTAACAAATTAAATACAGATAACATGACAACTATTTCATATTACTATGAACAAATTATTTCAAAAAACGTTTATAAAAAACTAGCTTCTGCCCGCGACTTAGCCCGCGTGGAATTCGGTCATTGCGCTCTCGCGGGAACTATGCGTTTTTCCGGGATATCTCTTTCCCGGGATTCCAACTATCTCCATACCAAATTTCATCAAAATTGGTCCAACGGTTGAAGCGTGAAGAGGTAACAGACAGACAGACAGACAGAGAGACAGACAGAGTTACTTTCGCATTTATTATATTAATATGGATATTAAGGATTTACCTGTTAGGTAACCAATAGCTTGTGCCGCATAGCAAGCAGCCTGCTCATTGCGCATTCCAATATACTTAAGGCCAGCAGCTTGAAACGCCAGCGAGGTCTCAATTACCGGAATCCCCACGATACCAAATACATACTCCACACCCTAAAATTATACAGCCACATTAATTACATCCACTCAGGGAAAAACCACAAATAAGCTCAACTAGTATTTAGCCGCATGTAATTTTCACAAAACCAGATCTGCATAAGTTCTAAACATAGTTATTTATATGGTTTACTTTCAATAATTTCTAAGAAAACAACTTCACAGTTGAGCACTTATATTAAAGTAAGTGCCAGGGTGCTGGTAGTTTCATAAAAGAACATTGCATGGCTTTGGAGTTCCATTTTAAAATATTTGTGGAGTTTATGTTGGCAATTATTAACATTTGGCATGTGCTGTGGCATGACGTGTTGTCTAGCACTGTACCGACAAGCTTTGCTTAGTTTGGGGCTAGGTCTAGGTATTTGTTGAATTTGCCATCTCACCTTTCAGGATCAAAGTCTGTTTTGTTTACTTGTGAAGTTTGTTTTTGTAGCAAAACACCAACTCTTTTTACAATCATGTATCATCATCATCTCTATTCCTGGCATCAAGAATAACTTCATCTAACATCTAACTCACCTGTTTCTTTAAACTCTCAGCTAGAATGTTATTCCCGTCAATTCCCATACTTCTGGTTAACTTTGGAGTTATGTTAATGGATCTTCTTAATGTAAGTCGAGTTATCCGGCCTAATAACATATTTTAAAAACAAATTAAATTCAAACGGGGTATGCACAGTTATTAATTAACTTTTGTCAAGTACTGCTGCGATGAACACTTGATATATAATTTGGATTTTGACCGAGTTATAATCATAACAAACTTACTTTGACAGTTCCAGTGATACGTTTTTTACAACCACTAGAACTTATCCGAAGTAGTTATCACACTTCAAGATACTGTTGCTTGTATGGTATGCGAAGGATTATCATTATTATATGTTATCACATTTTATCGCTGTTTTTTAAAAATACAATAATGGACTTTAGAGTTTGTTGAATCGGCGCGTATCTCTGACGACTGACTCTGATCGGCGCTCCGCTCAATATCGGCTGTCATCAGATATACTCTGTGGCAGTCTTTTTGTTTTGACAAATACTTTACTTTTATACTTAGTATGAACATGGAAATATATAGAAAATGTAGAAGATTCATAAGATTGTGTTGATTTACGTCTTTTTTTTAATTTTTATGGTTATCCATGGGAGACAGCCATAAAACTCGTTATTTGACAATTTATCAAAATCAAAAGGAGCTGTTTTGACTCCACTATGATTGGCGGAGTTTTCAAACGGCAGTTCTTATCTATGACTTCGACCACAAAACAGTTGATTCTAGCTCCGTTAATGATTACTCAACAGTGTATATTGCATTAACTTTATTGTTAGAATTATTAGCTTAATTTATCGTTAATTGTGATTTAATTAAATCTTCATACATTGGGATACCTACTTATAAATTTAGAAAAAAACTTTTGATTTAGTAAATTAATTAATTAAAAAAGGCCTAGTGGTTCCTCCTACCGCCTCTCATGCAGAGGGTCGGCGGTTCGATTCCGGCTCGCACCTCTAAGTTTACTTATGTGCGAAATTCAATTTGAATTTACCACTGAGCTTTTCGGCGAAGGAAAACATCGTGAGGAAACCTGCACGCATCTGGAAAGTAATTCAAAGATGTGTGAGAAGTCCCCAATCCGCACCGGGCCCGCGTGGGGTGGGGACTATAGCCTAAGCCCTCTCGTGATGAGAGTGCCCAGCAGTGGGACGCAAATAGGCTGTAGTAGTAGGTAAATAAATTGAGGTTGAGACTTAGTTTTGGTAAGATGCGTGTGAAACATTGATTTTGTGTTATCAATTCGAACGTTCGAACTCTAACGTTGTTATGAGAGGAAGAAACCATCAGAACATTTTTTTTTTTTATCAACTCATTATTCAGTCAGTTGGCAGAGGCCGGTAAGGATGGTAGAAAACGCGTTTATACTTAGCTGTTTGAAATATCTATTGACCATTTATTTATTTAAACTTTATTGCACATTAGTAAAAACGAATACAAAAGGCGAACTTGATGCCATAAGGCATTCTCTACCAGTTAAACCTTTGGGCAAAGCAGAAATTGTTGTAGCGGTGCAACGAAAGCCAATAAGTAGCTATTACTTACAACAACAACCATTCTAGGACACTAGCGGGCTAGCAGGCAGCAGGACGTGGGGCAGGTGTTTAGCTCCACTTCCGTAGCCTCTCTACACACTTAGCTTTGTACTGTCTATTTTGGTTTTGAAATACTAAACAAATGATAGGTAGTGGCGACTACGTACGAGTAATTAAATATTAAGGTAGGTAATTTATGTAATAGTAAAGAACACGGAATTGTGAAATATGTCGTCACTGTGTAAATTCATTACCTACAAAGTAGAATGTGTTATACCACTGCAGGTACTAGGTATGGTGTAACCTAAACTGTGCTACCTTAATGAGTGTAAGAAAAAAGTATATTATGTCATTTCCCGTTCAGAATATTTAAGCGTCAGGGAGGGTTTAGTCTAAACCCCGGACCCGAACATTTATTTAGTATCGAATAGGAGGTAAACATCGCGAGGAAACCTGCACGCATCTGCGAAGTACTTAATTCACGAATGTGTGTTTGTGTGAAGTCCCCATCTGCATTGGGCCTGCGTGAGGACTAACAGACCAAACCCTCTGTGAGAGGGCCTATCTTGTTCTTTTATAATTTTAAGTTAAAACACACGGTAGAAAATCAGCAAAATGTGTATAGGTAATTAATTAGGTATAAGTAATTTAATAGCTTATTTTTCTATGCAAAAACACCTTCAAGTTTATCATACATAAATAATAAAGTAATTAATGCTATTAACCTGAATTCCTGATATCAATGCCGGTTGTGATTCTTCCTAAGGTACGCATCCTTTTATCCTTAACGGGATTTCTAGGTCAATGGCATTCGCGGACTTTCAAAATATCCGAGTAAATCCTTTCGTATTCAAGCTTAATTTAAGTAGGCAACATCGAAGAGCGAAAAGCATTTCTTTTGACTCACGGTTAGTTAATGTTGACATTTCTTCTAGTGATTCCTCTACATATAGTGGATAATAGTAAGCTTATACATTAATATTATGAAGGAAGGTATGTTTATAATAACAAACACGAATGAATTACTTACCGTGTGCGGTGCGAGTCGATTGAATGGCCAGCTTGTCGCGCAAAGAACACGCGGAAATCCATAATTTCAACTAAAGCGTAGGCCTCTACGTAATTCGAAATGTTCTCTATTTATTTTCAAAGCGGAAGGCAGTAACATAATGCCGGCAGCTCACGGTGGTTGTTGATGCTACGCGGCCGTCGCAGGCGCAGGCACACCTCACTCGGTCGCGAACTACACACCCGCAACTACCCGTGCAGTGGTCGCAACATGAACGCGGTTTAGAGTGAACTTTTCAATTGTGAAAATATTCCTTGGAAACTAAACATGGCTCTGCTTGTATTTAATAAGATCACGGGTGAGTTATTGTACATATTAAAATAATTCTTGATAAGGGCTGGTTATAGCGATGCACGAGTTGCACGACTGAAATTTGCAACGGCAAATTGCTGCAACGTCAATCATGAGCTGAATGTTTGTTTTTATTGTTATCTTTAATTTCATAAACAATCGCTTTTTAATTTACTTTTAATTAGATTAAATAGGTTTTTTTTTTGTTATTATAAATACATTTAAACAGTTTGTTACTAATTGTTTACTCACTATAGGCTATCGGGCCCTCCTTTCGTGATCTCTTTTTAATGGGTACTTATTAAACAAAACGAGAAAGTAATTAGAAATTTATTCCTGTCTTTAAATATATTTCTGATGTGGATAAAATGATATTCGACCAAAAGTATGTGAGTTAGGTATACTTACTTTATCATTTACACAGGTATCAATAATAGTAATTTTAAAATATAAAAAACCCATGAAGTTTTGCCTCAAAGTTCTCCTAAAAAAAGGGATCATAAATATCTGATCACTATCTTATTGTCAAGACATTAGAGTGTATGTTCACATATTTATGACCACCTCGCCCGCTACGATATAATATATGATGGCGACCATAAACGTAAATAACATAGACCCGGTCTAACGTACACGTAATATGTCCCCACTTCCTCGATGTCCAATCCAAAGTTCTGTCACCGAGCGTGCGTGACAATAGCGTTTTTAAAAAAACTTTTTTTCGAAACTGTTCCTCAGTAGGTATCTAAAAACTCGTCTCGTTGTTGGAAAAATGTGACCCAGCTTTAGTGTCACGATACAAGTTTAACTTTGGATTGGACACCAAGGAAGTGGGGACACATGACATGTATTTACGTTAGGCCGGGTCCATACGTAGTATTATTTATGTCTATGATGGCGACTATATCCTATCGTAACCATTGTTGCCAAAACCTAAGCTGTTTCATCTGTTTTAAATGAGATTAGTCCCACTTAATTCAAAAGTATGTTAGGTTTGATGTAAAAGTTTCCAAAACTTTCCGGTGACGGAAAATATCGCGAAAAAACCTTCAGAGTGATTCAGATGTAAGTATGTAGCATACTTAGGCCCATTTCCACCAAGCTGTTAACTTTGGGTTGACCGCTTAATTCAGAATTATTTGTATGAATTTGACGTGGGTTAAGAGGCTAACCCGAGGTTTGGCGCAAGTGGGGCCTTAGAGATGTGTGTAAAATCTCGATCTTTAGGACAAGTCGTTGCTAAGTTGGCAAGGAAATGATGAAGGCAATAAGAATGACATTTGAAATGATCTCTCCGGATGTTTTATTCATGCAATAAAAGCTTGTAAGAATTAAACAACATAACATCATAGAATTACATTGTTTATGTGTTGCGGTTTTTTCTATAGAGTATATAAATTAAAATAAAGATAGAAATCAATCACTTATAAAATTAGGTACCTACGTGGTTTATTAGACATCAACGTATGCCGTTCGTCGTGTTAGGAAATATTTTCTCCTAAATCGGAAACATCTTTCCGGCATAGGTATATAAAAATATTATCTCTAAGGAGAAATTTAATAAAAAAATAAGATTTCATATTAGTATACTCAGATTATACTATTACTAGCGGCGAAACCCGGCGTTGCGGGGGTTAATACATCGTATGTTTAATGGTATGAAAAAATATATAAGGACCCATTTTTTTTTTCACGTAGATATTATAGGTTTCTATCTTATATTGAGACTTTTTCGGCCAATAAACATTCGGTATATATAGAGTATATCAAATGAAATAAACAAAGAAATGAAATATAATAAGGTAAAATAAGAAACAACTAAGTAAATAGAAAATTTACGTTTTATTAAAATATCATATTATACATATTACATTTCATTTACTTTTTTTTTTCAAATGCCTTTTTACAATACTTGCTTATACACTACATTTATAGTTTTATTGTTTGGACTGTAAATGAACAGATTTTGAGGTGATCCAACTCGTGAGCACGCGACGTATAATTGGCCGTGTGCAAAGCATGGTTCCTTTAAGGCGCCTGTAGCCGTCGATGACCTTGAGCGTTTTGAGCCCGATCCTCTCAATAATAACCGCGCCAAATACGCTAACGTAAATTACAACGATAGCAATGGTTAATTTCGCCCGCTGTCTTAAGTCTACCGTGGCCCAGCGGTCCAAATTCATCATGACGTACATGAGAGCGCAAGAGGGGCGCGGGTTCAAATCACCGCTTATAATAACTTTTTGTATATTTTTTTTATGAATTGAATACTTTTTTAATTAATTTACATGCTGAACATGGTACTAGTGATATTTAGATATTTTTAATGTTTTTTCGTATCAAAGTCGTAGTTTAAGAATATGCAATGCAATTAGGCATTATGCGTATGTAGGGTAAAACCCCGATAAATGACTACATTCATAATAAAGTATTCAGCAGGAAAACTGGCCTGTCTGGAAAAAAAATGTTCATGGTTTTATTAATTATAATCATGATTTTTTAATGTAAAATATTCTTGAATAAATTCATTGTTAAAATCCGATCATTCTGTACAATCTAAATATATATTCTGTACATCTAAATATATAAAACTCAAAGGTGACTGACTGACTGACATAGTGATCTATCAACGCACAGCCCAAACCACTGGACGGATCTGGCTGAAATTTGGCATGCAGGTAGATGTTATGACGTAGGCATCCACTAAGAAAGGATTTCCCGAAATTCCCACGGAAACGGGAAAAAACGGGGTTTTTCATTTTAATATTTCTGCGAATACGAAGTTGCGGGGAATAGTACAATATTGCAGAGGCCGCCAAGTAGCGCATTGCCGGACGATTCTATTAGTACGAGTCCGGCAATCGCAATTGCGGCCGAGGTATATATAATGCTTTTCTCAAACAGCGAGAAAATACGGAAGGTCAGTCGGGGCAAGTGCGCCAGGATGGGGTAAGTGCGCCTAACATAAATATATCGAAACCTATAAATATTACTCAACTAGTAGTTGGCTGTTTACAAAGCATACTACTACTACTACTACTACTACAGCCTATTTGCGTCCCACTGCTGGGCACAGGCCTCCTCACATCACGAGAGGGTTTGGGCTATAGTCCCCACGCGGGCCCAGTGCGGATTGGGGACTTCACACACATCTTTGAATTACTTCGCAGATGCGTGCAGGTTTCCTCACGATGTTTTCCTTCACCGAAAAGCTCAGTGGTAAATTCAAAGTGAATTTCGCACATAAGTAAACTTAGAGGTGCGAGCCGGAATCGAACCCCCGACCCTCTGCATGGGAGGCGGTAGGTCGAACCACTAGGCCACCACGGTTTACAAGGCATAGGGCCGAATTAAATTTAGGCGCACTCACCCCACATCAGTATTTACTACTTCCATGATCGTGGATGATTTGGCCATGGAAGTTGTACTTATTACCTCCATGGATTTGTCAGTTTCGGGGTAAGTGCGCCTAACATAAATATATCGAAACCTATAAATATTACTCAACTAGTAGTTGGCTGTTTACAAGGCATAGGGGCGAAATAAATTTAGGCGCACTTACCCCACATCAGTATTTACTACTTCCATGACCGTGGATGATTTGGCCATGGAAGTTGTACTCATAACCTCCATGGATTTGTCAGTTTCTCTACAGAGGTGTCTCAAATAGCAAGCGAATTAAAAAAAAACACACACGACATTAATGTTTTTGCTGGCGTCTTCTTTTTTTGAAAGTAACACGAACATTACCGAGCATGTTTGAGAAAAAGCTAGTTACTATAAAAACATCAATTCAGATTCCTTTTCTAAGTTGGTGGACGCGAATTGGTCCATAGGTGGACGCAATCTGGATTAAGTGGACGCAAACTGGGTAAATCGCCTAATTTGCCTATTTGTGTCGTTTTTTTGAAAACTACCAGATGTTTCGACCAAAACTATAAGTTATATTGAAAAGGACTATATAATCAATACATTACATCCGTTTTATAATCAAAATTTCAATTAGAACATTTTTATTTTCACCTTCAAACTTGCCAACTCCAGTAAGTGGACGCAAACAGGCGAAGCGACCCTACTTTTCAGCGACTTTCTTGAGGTAATAAGCGGTTCGCCCTTGTCGCTTTCGTATCAACTTTATAGAGCAGTGTGATCTTCTCCCCTTTTTATTACCCATTTTAACACTAGGTAACAATAACAATATTATAACAAGAACACTATTATGGAGTAACAAAACAAACTTAACAAATAAGTATCTATAACAACAATAAAATGCAAATCCTCGAGACAAATCACTCCACTAACCTTACTCTCTCGCTAGTTACTCACTCGCTATTCACTCATTTCCGAGTGCCGGCCGGCAGGCCGACCATGCTGTGCGTCCTCTGATCGAGTTCGGGATACCTACCTAGCTGGCAACAGCGCGCGCGACCGCGAGGTAAACAACACGAGTGCCGAAACTCGCAACGTCGCCTTGTTCTCAACCACAACTTTCTGTTTAATGCAATGAAGTTATAGAAAAATAACACTACTTCAAATCCAATATAAAAGTAAAATTTATGAAACGAACTTTTATCCTTCTTTCTTTAGTAATCACGATAGTTTAGATATTTTTTAATCAATAAATAAAAATATTTAAAAATATAAAAAACGCCGCATAATTCAACAAAACGCCTACCATAACAAGCGCAGCAAATGTGTGTCACAACACACATTTGCTATCACAATACTTGTGATTATACACTAAGGAACACATAGGTTTTTCGTCTAAAAGCTATTTATCATATAAGTTAGAAGGTAAAGCCCTAGATAAAATTCTGAAAAGTACTTGCAAAAAATTTGGCAACGTAGATTTTTTCCTAAGCGGAAATAAATGGTTACATATAGGAGGATTAAGGATTTCTTAAATGACATCCATAGTACAAATCATTACATATAAGACGATATAAAATACCAGAAACACTAATTGACTATATTTGTGTTCCATATTCGTAAACTTTGCAGATGACAACTTGTTACAATTATAGAAAAATGGTTACAAAAACACCTCGAATTTGCATTTTTGCCTCACTACTCGCCTTAAGTCAACGTCACAGGAATGTTTGGCCCTGTGCTTTATTGATAGTCATGCGGTACGCCAATTTTACCGGAAATTGTAAAATTTTGAAAGTAAAGGGCAATCCATTTGATATTAAGGGTATTCGTGGTATAAATACTACCTGTCCTTTTTCTTTGCCAGTCATTATACTGGCTTCGATGATGTTATTATGTAACTGTTTGATGCAAAGTCTGGTACCATTACACAGCTTCGGTGAGTTCAGGTTTCGTAATAATATAACTGGTGAACCAATTTTTTATTTAAGACAGTGTAATGGCATTCCTGGATCGTTTAATGAATTTAAAAATTCAGTAGGAAAATTAATGCTTTGTTCTTCATCAGTCATTGTATCAATCGACATGTAAACTTTCTCTTCCCCTGGAATCATTTCTTGGATGATGTTGTTGATGTTCTTTACAATGTCGTTTTTCGTAGCTACAATAATCCGTTCGCGTAGCCATTCTGAATTGGTATAATTTTCAACTATATTTGGATATATATCATTTATAAGTTGTTCAGGTGTTTCAACGACATTACATAACTCAGTAGTTACTTCAATTGGGCCAGTATTTTTTTCCCATATAATGGCTTTACACTGTTTCAATATTTGTCCACGGGCTGAAGATTTTGATATGTCACATACCGGAAATTCATAGTCAGCTACATTTAATAGTACATTATTGCAGAGGCCGCCAAGTAGCGCATTGCCGGACGAGTCAGTTAGAAGGCTGAGCGAAGCGAAGCCTTCTATTAGTACGAGTCCGGCAATCGCAATTGCGGCCGAGGTATATATAATGCTTTTCTCAAACAGCGAGGAAATACGTAAGGTCAGTCGGGGCAAGTGCGCCAGGATGGGGTAAGTGCGCCTAACATAAATATATCGAAACCTATAAATATTACTCAACTAGTAGTTGGCTGTTTACAAGGCATAGGGGCGAAATAAATTTAGGCGCACTTACCCCACATCAGTATTTACTACTTCCATGATCGTGGATGATTTGGTCATGGAAGTTGTACTTATTACCTCCATGGATTTGTCAGTTTCGGGGCAAGTGCGCCAGGATGGGGTAAGTGCGCCTAACATAAATATATCGAAACCTATAAATATTACTCAACTAGTAAGTAAGTAAGTAACACTTTATTGTACAGGAAAAAAAACACAAATACAATTATCAATAGAGAAGAGACACATGTACAAAGGCGAGCTTATCCCTACAAGAAATTTCTTCCAGCTAACCTTTGAGTAGTGGAGAGGACACATGTTCACGAGTAGACAAATAAGTAGTACTAGTAGTTGGCTGTTTGCAAGGCATAGGGGCGAAATAAATTTAGGCGCACTTACCCCACATCAGTATTTACTACTTCCATGATCGTGGATGATTTGGCCATGGAAGTTGTACTTATTACCTCCATGGATTTGTCAGTTTCTATACAGAGGATGCTATTTGCAAGAGAATTTAAAAAAACACACACACGACAATAATGTTTTTGCTGGCCAAGGCCGGCAATGGACAGCCTCGCGTCTTCTTTTTTTGAAAGTAACACGAACATTTCCGAGCATGTTTGAGAAAAGGTAATTTTAATCCAGAGTGAGCTGTTCATCCACCATCTATAAGCGTAGCCGCCATTCCCGATGATGCCAGGGCGAGAACAATTTCTTTGTTTGCACGGATTTCAGCCAAAATAAAATTTATCAAAAATGTTTTCCCGGTGCCACCAGTTGCATCTAAAAATATTATACCACCTTGTTGTTTCTTATAGTAATTCATTATGATATCATATGTTTGTTTTTGACTTTGAATTAATAACGGTTGGTTGTTTTGGATGTAAATCCTCAATTCATCAATATGTTATAGTTTGTTTCTCTTAAAAATTCACTGTTAATAGCATCTAAATGACTTCGCTTAGGAGATTGAACACCTAGTTGTATCAATGTTTGGTTTGATATTGCTAAACATTTATCTTCTATCAATATCAAGGCTTTGTTAAAAATGTCTTCATTAAAATTAATTTCTAAGTCCAGGTTTTGCTGTCGTAATTCAGCCAAGATATCGTCGCTCATATATTCTCGATACTTTAGCCATAGTCGATTTGGATTAGACGGATTACACGTAGTTAATATAATTGCAAAAAGCTCACGAATTTGAATTGCTGTTGCCGTTTGGGCTACTTCGTTTATAGCTAACTCCCAATGATTATCATTTTCTAGAAGACCCAATCTTTGACATGCTTCACGGTATGTTTCACAAATGTAACCATCGATAGTTTTCAAATCTGTAAACACATTGGACCACGAATAGTATGTAGTAATAAACGTAAATAGAAACATTCAGCGTTTTTTGGGTGCACTGTGTGCTCTTCCTATTGTGTTACTCTTGAACACTCATGTCTTTCTACTGGCATCCCACGTTTTCGTGGATTAAATTGTCTACTTGTTGTATCTCATGTATAATAGCTTGGTACTTCTGAGTACAGTAAAGTCTTAGCAAACGGATCTTTCTGGCATAGTTCAAAAAATGCTGTTAAAGTTGTTCGTGCTGGTGGTTCAGTCGCAATTTGTTGTGCTGTTTCTGAGGTAAAAAATACACGTTGTCCATTTTTCAAGTGGACGGATAAATGGAGAACCGGTGGATCTCGATCGTGTATTGGAAGACTCAAAATTCGCCAAACCGCTTCGTTGGTATTGAATGTATTGATATAACGACCCATTTGAGCGTCTGCTTTCGCCACCCACAGCCACCCACTTCCACCCACCGCGACCAAAGTCCCTTACTTTCATCTAGAGACCAAGGGGTATTTACCACCGCAACGGGGGGTTGATTGGAATTGATCGTGATAGAGAAAACCCCGGACATACGTACATTAGCGTTAGCATTTTATATATATATAGATATATATATATATATATATATATATATAGATATAGATTACTCAGTATACTCCACTCAGATTATTTTTGTAATAGGTATCAAAACTTTTCTTTTTTTTTATCAAAACTAACTGTAAATTTCATTTTCTCAAACATGCTCGGAAATGTTCGTGTTACTTTCAAAAAAAGAAGACGCGAGGCTGTCCATTGCCGGCCTTGGCCAGCAAAAACATTATTGTCGTGTGTGTGTGTTTTTTTTTAATTCGCTTGAGACACCTCTGTAGAGCAACTGACAAATCCATGGAGGTAATAAGTACAACTTCCATGGCCAAATCATCCACGATCATGGAAGTAGTAAATACTGATGTGGGGTAAGTGCGCCTAAATTTATTTCGCCCCTATGCCTTGTAAACAGCCAACTACTAGTTGAGTAATATTTATAGGTTTCGATATATTTATGTTAGGCGCACTTACCCCATCTTGGCGCACTTGCCCCGAAACTGGAAAATCCATGGAGGTAATAAGTACAACTTCCATGGCCAAATCATCCACGATCATGGAAGTAGTAAATACTGATGTGGGGCAAGTGCGCCTAAATTTATTTCGCCCCTATGCCTTGTAAACAGCCAACTACTAGTTGAGTAATATTTATAGGTTTCGATATATTTATGTTAGGCGCACTTACCCCATCTTGGCGCACTTGCCCCGAAACTGACAAATCCATGGAGGTAATAAGTACAACTTCCATGGCCAAATCATCCACGATCATGGAAGTAGTAAATACTGATGTGGGGCAAGTGCGCCTAAATTTATTTCGCCCCTATGCCTTGTAAAAAGCCAACTACTAGTTGAGTAATATTTATAGGTTTCGATATATTTATGTTAGGCGCACTTACCCCATCCTGGCGCACTTGCCCCGACTGACCTTACGTATTTCCTCGCTGTTTGAGAAAAGCATTATATATACCTCGGCCGCAATTGCGATTGCCGGACTCGTACTAATAGAAGGCTTCGCTTCGCTCAGCCTTCTAACTGACTCGTCCGGCAATGCGCTACTTGGCGGCCTCTGCAATAATGTACTATTATATTTTCCCAAATAGCTCATTAAATGTTAAGTATTCTTAATATCTTCATATTGAATCGATATTGATAGGATCTCCTATTTTCCTATTTACGAACTTAAATGAGTCCTCCTGTTAACTGTTCTAGACATCTAATTTAGCATCATAAGATTGGAAGAAAATGTACACTTTCGCAGGATTTATAAAAGAAAATATGTAAGCAAGGTTTTTAATTTGATAAATCAGGGCGGGCCCTTTCAGTTTGAATTGCAGTTACGTATAAATATGCATATGCGTGAAGGGCATTGAACTTTGCGTTATGCCAATGAAAAATAAAAGAAAAAATAAGACTCGCGAAATGCAAGTATGCAATCAGCCAGATATCGTTAGGGTCAGGTACAGTATACGAGTATACGAGGGAGGGACAGGATAAACAAGATGCAGACTCATTTTTACGGCTGCTGTACCTCAATCATCTCAAATTCTCAATACATAAAAAAAAACCGGCCAAGAAGCGAGTTAAACTCGCGTGGAAAGGGTTCTGACCTTAGATTATTTTCAATGACGTCATTTTCAAACCATTTCACAGAATAAGCTCTTTTATATGATAGATTTCAAAGACTTATTAATAATTTTCCTGTAATCTATAGGTCAATAACTATCCTCCGTATTTTTTCCAAAATATTAGGTCCAGTAGTTTCGGAGATAAGGAGGAGGGGGGGGGGGGGGGGGGAATGGTAATTTTTCAAAAGTTTTGACCAAAGAAAAATAAAAAATATATATTTGAGATCCTCATAAGAATTACTTTCATTTGATATGTCACACGATATAGTTTAAAAAAACTTCATTAATATTTTTTCAAATTTAGCCCCAAAAAATAGGGTCTATGTATAAAATTCATTTATGTTCGTTACATGTCCGTCTTTGGGTCACAAACTTACATATACGTAACAAATTTCAACTTAATCGGTCTAGTAGTTTCGAAGAAAATCGACTGTGACAGACGGACGGACAGACACACGAGTGATCCTATAAGGGTTCCGTTTTTACATCTTGACGCTCGGAACCCTAAAAAGTGTTGCCTACCCTAAGGACCAAGATATATTACCTCTGTTGCGGTAATTTTACCCACTGTCTTAACCTCTTATCGGATCATAACAGTGTAAGCACTGTTTTATTTGGCGACAGGTTAAGTATAGCGGCTAAGACGGTGGGTGGTAACAATCCGGACCGACCTAGCACCAGGTCAAAATCTATTGCTTTAAGATCAGCAAACTTTTTAGACAAAGAGCCGCAGTTTTCTGTTTTAGGTTTTTCACTATACCTATACCAAGTTGCGATAAGTGTGGCTGCATGGTGTGGGTTACGCTGTGTTTGGGTTCGAAATAAAGGCAATTAATTATTTAGTTCGCACTATTTACGAAATAAAATATTTGTTTTCATTCGCATCTAAAAATATTATTTAGGTGACCTTAAAGAGCTATCTATTATAATTATTATAATATCTTAGGTGAGGTAGGCAACGCATTCGAAATCTTATAGCTTCTTAATGGGGGATCATAGGATTTCGGTGTCTATGGGCCGCAGTGACCACTTACCATCAGGTGGGCTATGCGCTCGTTTGCCTATACCAATGACATAAAAAAAAGTTTCAGATGCAATCAAAATAGGTCTCACATTAATCTGCATAAAAATGCAGAAATGGTAATGAGCGCCCTCATTACTTATATTATACTAGCTTCTGCACGCGACTTCGTACGCGTGGAATTTAAATATAACATAACTTATATGTTGCTCCAAATGATGCTCTATCTACCCTTGAAAACTGCATTCAAATCGGTTCAGTAGTTTCGGAGATTAACTCTAACAAACAGACAGACAGATAAGATTTCTAAAAATCGTTGTTTTGTGGTCTACCAACTACCATACATCTTTAGACCCCCCCGTTCCTTTTTTAGGGTTCCGAAGTCCACAAGGAACCCTTATAGTTTCGCCATGTCCGTCCGTCCGTCCGTCCGTCTGTCCGCACTATTGCTCGGAGATGCTTAGTTCTAGAAAGCTGTAATTTGGCAGGAATATGCATATTAGTTACGCTGACAAAGTGGTACAATAAAATAATGAAATATATTTTTTTATAGGGTACCTCCTCTACTCGTAAAGTGGGGATGTATTGTACCCCATGGTGTGGCATATCGTTGAATAGGTCTTGAAAAAATATTGTGGGTTTGTTAAAACTATTTTTTGATTAAGTGATGCGTTTGTGAAATATTAAGCTTTAAAGTGCTATTTTTTGTTAGAGTCACGTGTCCCCCCCCCCCCCCCTGCCAGCTAAATGGTGGTATTTGGAAGGCTGAAAAAAAACACGGTTGTGGCATATATAACGTAGTTGAAAGGAAAACTATCACAGCTAAGTAGGCTGTACAAACTTTCGAGTAATAGTTGACCAACTTATGATGATGATTTTTCTCGAGCGGCAGGGGCGTCGGGCGGGCACGTCATTCATACCACAGGCTAGCTATTGACCTAGCGATTGACCCATTTACTATAAGACGGTCAAAGTAAACAGGCAACAACGCATAGCTCAAAATACAATACAATAGAATGGTGCAGTGTTCCAACAAATCTAAACTATAATAAAAGAGCAGAACTCGGCGTGTCTGTTTCCTAGAAAGAAAAGTTCAAAAAAAAACCGGCCAAGTGCGTGTCGGGCCACGCGCAAAGTATAGGGTTCCGAAGTTGACGATGCCCACAGTACCTTTCTAAGACTTATTAGCATCTAGCTAGCCATGGTATGACGTGCCCGCCCGACGCCCCTGCCGCTCGAGAAAATCATTGGTTTTTTAATCATTTCATAAGTTGGTCGACTATGACTCGTAAGTTTGTACAGCCTACTTAGCTGTCATAGTTTTCCTTTCAACTACGTTATATATGCCATAACCGTGATTTTTTTCAGCCATTCAAATACCACCATTTAGCTGGCAGGGGGGGGGGGGACACGTGACTCTAACAAAAAATATCACTTTAAAGCTTAATATTTCCCAAACGCATCACTTAATCAAAAAATGGTTTTAACAAACCCACAATATTTCTTTAAGACCTATTCAACGATATGCCGCACCATGGGATACGCAAGAAAAAAAAATTACATCCCCACTTTACGAGTAGGGGAGGTACCCTATAAAAAAATATATTTCAAAATTTTATTGTACCACTTTGTCAGCGTAACTAATAGGTATATTCATGCCAAATTACAGTGTTCTAGAACTAAGCACTGGGCCCGCGTGGGGACTATAGCCCAAACCCTCTCGTGGTGAGAGGAGTGCTGTGCTGTGCCCAGCAGTGGGACGCAAATAGGCTGCAGTAGTAGTAGTAGTAGAACTAAGCATCTCCGAGCAATAGTGCGGACAGACGGACGGACGGACGGACATGGCGAAACTATAAGGGTTCCTTGTGGACTTCGGAACCCTAAAAATTATTAAAAAAAAATACAAACTACGAAAATTTTTAGGTAATACCAAGTAATACATGGTAACAATGTACTGAAAACTACCTACTTAGTTGAGAATTCGTAAATCAATTACGAATAGGTAATGAGGATTAAGTAAATTTTCCGTGATTAATATGCGGACTAAAAGTTTCGTGGAAAGCTGTCGACTCTCTCCAAACATATTAGTTATGGTATTGGAATGTTAAATGATAAACAAATTATGTGAATTTGGCGTAAGAAGATTCCACACAAACAAATTAGGACTTAAAACATAATTTTGATTAGGTACTCGGAAATTCCCGTAGTTACTCGTCACCTTCAAACTTGTGTAACTTCAAATTCAAACGTTAAGTGTAATCTACAGTGTATTGACGCGCATATTTTAGGTATGCAAAAAACAGAATAAACACGCTTAGATGATATCATCCTTCCGTTGGTCTTGTAGGACCTTTTTCACTACAAAATGTCCCATTCGTAATGTGGTTAACGACAGCCATAATTCTGGAAGGTGTAGCGCTGCGCTTGGTTATTTCGCTCTGGCTTTCTCTTGCTCTGGCGCAGAA
Organism: Aethes cnicana; assembly: GCA_963971205.1. Classification (NCBI taxonomy): domain Eukaryota; kingdom Metazoa; phylum Arthropoda; class Insecta; order Lepidoptera; family Tortricidae; genus Aethes; species Aethes cnicana. The sequence continues at coordinate 6,897,461 of OZ020287.1, read as the reverse complement.
CGTTCCAGAGACAAGTTCAAGCTCAGCTTACCTAAACATTACGTTTGTACTGGGACTAACACTCCGCTCGCCGTTAAATGTTCCTTGTTAATCTAGAACCAGTTAACAGTTTCGTAGTAGCGGAACGAACTGCACGATCCTACCAATGAATTACCAATTGATAAAAAGGACATGAAAGTGCACGTAATTAAGTTGATGATTACTAAAATTTTTATGCTTATCTGATGTCCATAATTGAGTTTCTTCAATATGGATTGAATTTTTTTCCGGAAACTGGTTAGATCGTCGCTTCACAGGAACCTAGAGCCATTAGAGGAAAAATGAATGGTGTTTAACGAACACCCCAGTTGCAGCGGTAACGTTGTACGAATGTCAACAGTTTGATTTGTAGAAGGCTCTCATGTTTTCAAATACTAACCGGTGTTTACATTTGAGACCGCTGACGATAAAAAGAATTTTCCTCGCGAAACTAACGAACGTGATTTTATTGGATTTTTATCCGACGACATGATGGAATTTTGTTATTTTGCAGCAAATTGAGATAGGATTGGCAATGTGTGTGTTTGTTGTGTAATGTGGAGAATTGTGTGTGTGTAAAGAATGGAACACGTCGTATAAGCAGTAACAGAGATCGATTTTGATAAAAATATTTAACTGTAATGTAGTGCTCGGTACTTTTAACTTAGGGTTAGGTACGGTAATAATTAGATATAGGTGAATAACTTAACTAAGTCACCTGTTGTGTGTAGTTGTGGTCCAAAATTATATGAAAATTCGACGAAAATTCAAATATGGAACGTCAACTTTCGTATACAGACAGGTTACTACTAGGTACATATACGAGGTCATTTAGCTATGTTTTTTACCTATAGCCGAATCGGAAGGACTTAAGTGAGTTCGTTTTTGGCAAGTAGAAACTTAAATATGAAAGTTTAAGGTAGAAATTAAATTAATATTATTATGCAGGTGTTATCATTGCTATGTGCCATTTTCCCTAACGGTTTCCCGCATAGAAAATATCGTCTTGAGAAACATCATCTGGATAGTTTTAGGTATTTCTTCAAGGTTAGAAAATACCAGCTGAAAATGAAATAAAAAGTTAAACAAGTAGGTACTTAGTTTACCTGACTACGGATGCGGATGTTAGGGTGGATGTTCGATGACTACGGCTGACGTTATTTGCGTAAAGTCGAGTTCGTTAATCCGCGTACACTTTGAGATCTTATTACAATGGAGTATGGTGCAAAAATGTGTACATATTGGCGGAATCTACTGTACATGACGTAGTAGATAGGTACCATACGGGTACGGCGGAGGTCAACAATGGAACCATGACATTGAACCAGCGTGATTTGTCGCTACAATGAATGGTTTCTGGCAATTGTTATTGGCATGTGTTTGCCTTGATATATGATGTTTGCATAAATGTTTTATTTTACGTAAAGCCTAGTATTAGTATGTACCGAGTTCAAACTCAGAAGGGAAGTAAGCTCAATCTAATCATAATTACACTTCTCACCCTCGATGCTCGTTACTTTTAAGTAAAGTTTGTTTACCACTACCACCACCTCTCATCACGAGAGGGTCAAATAAATAAATAAATATCTTGGAACATTTCACACAAATTGACCTAGCCCCACACTAAGCAAAGCTTGTACTATGGGTGCTAGACAACGATATAAACACTTATATATAGAAATACATACATGTATAAATACTAAATATACTATCACATTTCACTACTACTTCTACAGGAAACTTTATTAGTAAATAGGTACCTATATGACGTAACACGCTGTAAGAAGTATTATTTAGATACTATTCCCATTATAGGTATTTAGAATTTAATTGATGTGTTTTCTTTTTAAGTACATTAACTTTGATTAATTGTGTATTGAACATGGATAGTTTAAAGTGTGAATCACCTAGTTTTACTCGTGCCAATGTCGGGACAATAGTGATTCTTAATAGGTACTTAGGTATAACATCATTATCATCAACATCATTGCATGCTTACGGTACCTACACTATAAATTAGACCGACTCGATAAGAAAGTAGACCTTGTTGAATTTGTTTGTATTGTATTGTATAGTATTGTAGACCTTACTAAGGACACATGGGCTTACCTGGGCAGGTGAGTCATCTACCCCACCGTGGCCCCAGTGAACATACAATATCCCTCCAAAATATTTATCTGCCACTGGGTCAGAAGCTAGTTATACGCTTGCCCTCGTGGGTGGTAGGACAACAATTACTTTCATAATTGTGATGTCATATGCAAAATTGTCATAATTGTATCAAGTAATGAATTTCTATAAGTACCACGAAAAAATTCTTTAAAGTATACAAGTTTTTAAAATTAGTACTTGCCTACATATTTATGCATTGGTATACAAATACATACTTACATATCAATACCTATGCCCGTAATCTGAAATCATGCTGCCTTTATATCAAGCTGTGATATAAAATTTCACGAAAATTGATTCACTTTGCTTAATCGTGAAAGTGACCCAGACATTTTTTGTTATACTTAATACACGAAATCCAATATTGCTTCCTTATCCGAAGTGCTACATTTTAAATATTATTTTTTTATAAATGCTACCCCAGAAATAGACACCAAGGCAATACACACGAGTTTATTATGTAAATCTAATGTCGAATGACTTAATATCAAAGTCAGTATTTTAATAATTATTCAGTTCAAACACTGCAGATTTTTAAACAAATCTCTGCAGATAATAAGTAGAAAAGTGATAAGCCTATTGTACCGATAAACGCATACTTAGTATTGCATAAAAGGTCGGGTCTGTAGATATGTGATCATGATCTTGAACTCCCTTGTGTGCAAAAGCCGTTCCCCCAGCGGCTTTAGTACCTTACCATAGTAACTCCATAGAATTTAGTAGTTCATGTTAGACACATTTCTAACGCGACGAAGTTCTAGAACGTTCTGTCAGGTACTTTTGTGCTCGACCGTACTTTAAACCCGCTCTCCAAACAAGTTTCACAACTTCCCAGCAAATTTAGATGAGGTCTAACACCAGTCTCCTCCGTGCATAATATTATAGTTATTGAGTCTTAAATATTCGTGTAATGTTTCCTAGCTATTTTTGAGATAGGTACATTTTATTCGAATGCTAGTTAGTAGGTATGCCATCTAAAATCTTGGATGAACAATATGTTCATGCCAAATTACTTACAGCTTTCTATAACCGGGAGTTTCTGACCTAAACCTACGGACGGATGGATGGACAGACAAGGCGAAACTATAGACTCGTTCATCATTCGTCAACTACGGAACACTAAAAATTGATCAACACCGTTCATTCTCATTGAAAGCTGTTCTTGCTGTCTGTCGGTTCTCCTCTTCATGCTTAAACCGCAAGACCGACCTGATTTTTATTACAAAGTGAGCTTTTTAAAGAAATGTAATAAAGTATTTCATATTTCGACTCCATCGCATTTGAGTTTGTATTCCAAGTCGCACATTCATTCATTATGCTAATTTTAGGGATTTTTTACTGCATACCTCGTACCCGTACCTCTTAGTTTAATTATTTTAAATCCGTCATGACCTAAAACAAAAACTTTATGTTTGATGTTTTTCGAGTTTCGGGTTTTCCACGACTGACATACCAAAGATATTAGATTTTTTCCGCCGCAAGTTTAAAATATGTATTAAGGTTTCCTTTCCGCAAGTCACTTTGCCATAAATGTATTAATATAGGTACGTGTACGAGCAGGTGATTAAAATTAATAAAATAACAAGCATTTTATTTTTAAACCGACTTAAAAAAATAACAAAAGGAGAACCGACCCAAGGCTATGACAATTTTCTATTGAACTTGACATCAACATCACAGTCGTTTAGAGTTCGAAGGCAGTTTCTCGTATTTTTACGCACATTTCGCCTCTCCATGCGGAGGTGCGAATCGCACGACGGTTCGCGCTCTCTGATGGAGATGCGGTGCGCGACGCAGTGTATGCCACATCGACCTGCGCATTACGTTCGGATTTGTGTTCACTGACACGGTTTTAGTCGTGCACCGCAGCAGCTGAGGGACGGGGAAAATCCGTACGGTGGTGCGTTTTCGCCGCACGCGAATTCGTCGCTCCGCACACCGCCACGGCGGCGGCAATGCGACAACCGCCCTGGGGCTATATTCGAAGGCTTAAATAGGGATCTCTCTGTTCCCTATAGGATCTCACGCGTCAAGTTGAAGTTTAAATTTAGCTGCTTAAAGTTCACGCGAACGCGTGAGCGATCCTATAGGGAACAGGGAGATCCCTATTTTAAGACTTCGCATATAGCCCCTGAGTTTTTTTCTTTTTTATACCTAAAGTATCCACTTTAGTATAAACGAGCATGCTGGCATACTGGCTGCATAAGTAGTCACCGCAGCCAATTGATACCAGCAGCTCAAAAAGAGCCACAAAGTGCGTTGCCGTCCTTGCAATACACTTGCCTCTCAATCTTATTAATTTTAATGATGATCCATTTATTTGTCTTTACAATTATGTTGTACTAAGAAGTTGTCAATCGCAGTGATCGCGAATCCAAGCAGAAGACGCGATAGCCAACGATTAGGTATGGTTGGGCGATCAACATAATGTTGTCACAACAATTTCCTCTCTGTCAAGGTAGATCTCCAATCACCGAGATGTGCCTTAATTATCGTGCGACATTCCTAACGTCATAGTGACTGTAGAAAAATCATGGAAGTAGGTACATTTCATTGAGAAGCGCTTTTTATATAAAAAACACATTTGATACTCTTAAGTAAAATTGTTAAGAACTCAAAATCAAAATAATAGTGTTCTGCACCCAAGTTCGTCCACATACTAGAGTTAGGTTAGGCTTTTCCTCGGGAGCTATGCCAGCTATGTTTATACCGGACAGATAATAGCCTATGTCTTTTCAAATAGTCTTAATTATAATCGTACAAAATTTCACCAAAATCAGTTCAGTGGAAAGCGAGACAGAGTTACTTTCGCATTTACAATATTAATTATTTTTTGTACTTTAAAAGACATCAACGCGCGTGATTTTGCGGAAAAGATGAATACATGTAGTTTTTGCCTTAATATTTGATAATGTTGGTGATGATTGTTATAAAAAATAGAATAAACGGCCTTATTGAGCCATTAAAAAGTTATTATCTTTGTATAATAGACGAGTTTATGCACGTGTATGATGTCATACGTCATTGCGATTTATGTCAAAATGGATGTGTAAATAAATAGCTCATGTTTATTTGCTAATTATTTTTATTCATACCAATGAATATTATTTTCATACATTTTATTTTTCAAAATGAAGTTCATGAAGTCGGTTAAAGTTGACCACAAAAATGCTACCTTGTTTGTTATCGGTAAGACCATATTTATAAAGTAAAGTTTCAAGAATCGTTGGGTATGCATAGACGTAAATAATATAGACCCGGTCTAACGTACACGTATTATGTCCCCACTTCCACGGTGTCCAATCCAAAGTTCTGTCACCGAGCGTGCGTGACAATAAGCGTTTTTAAAAAAACTTTTTTCGAAACTGTTTCTCAGTATCTAAAAACTCGTCTCGTTGTTGAAAAAATGTGACCCAGCTTTAGTGTCACGATATAAGTTTAACTTTGGATTGGACACCAATGAAGTGGGGAAACATGACATGTATCTACGTTAGGCCGGGTCCATACGAAGTATTATTTATGTCTATGTGGGTATGTCTTTACTAATAATAAGTCTGTAGACAGGAGAAGTCGCGTCTGAAACTTGAAAATTAAAAGAAACTATCAAGTCGAGGGGACTATATAAACGATACTGAACACAAAATAAGGATTTTTATAAAAATTGTCTTATGTATGTATGTATGTATGTATTTCCGGATTTAACTCGAAAACTACTGGACGGATTGCAACAACGTTTGGTATGGGGGTAGTTTATAACACTGGTCAACATATAGGCTAATTATTTTCCCGGTAAAATGTATACTTCCCGCGAGAATGCTATTAACGAATTCCACGCGGACGAAGTCGAAGGCAGACGCTAGTTTTCAGTAATAATGCGTCTGGTATTTACGAAAACGGCCATCAGCTCAGTTTTCTATGGTAGCTTATCGACCTTCCTCGTAACGTGGTTGGTCGCGTGGGTTCAAGCATTTGACCACGATTTCACCTGATGGTAAGTGACGATGTAGTCGAAGGTGAAACATGCTTACTTAGACTATCTAAGTACCTGTTCACTCTCGACTTGAAAAGATCCAAGTTATAACTATCGGGGAAGAGACCGGCCGGTAGAGAATTCCACTCCTTAGCTGTTCGCATAATGAAGCATGAAGCGAAGCGTCCCGTACGCGCTGGAGGAATATCCACAAGATAAGGATGGAATGAACTTTCCGGGGTGAGGACGAGACAGTTGAAGAGTGGTACCGAGCTGCATACGCCACCATATTTAGTACCTCGGGGTGAGCCCGCGCCCGCTCTTCCCCTCCCTCACCCCCGCACGAGATAGCTGACTCGACTGTACGGATTATTAGACTGCTTTATAAACTACTAGCTTCTGCCCGCGACTTTGTCTGCGTGGAATTCGGTTATCGCGTTTCCGCGGGAACTATGCGTTTTTTTGGGATAAAAATAGCCTATGTCCTTTCCCGGGACCCCAACTATCTCCATGCCTTTCATCTCCATCGGTCCAGCGGTTGAAGCGTGAAGAGGTAACAGACAGGGATGACGACAACTTTTTTTTCCTTCGTCTATCAGGAAGATTATTAAAAATTATTGGACACGTATTTTTTCTTTTTTCACGTAATCAATCTTATACGGAGATATATTGAGTTGAAATGTCACGTGACGTCACGGTTAGGTACGATTTATACCTAACGGTGACGTAGTTAGCCCCCACTCTCCAACTTTAATGCGTTTTAACTTAGTCATTCTTTGTTAATTTGATAAAACAAAAAATACGTGTCTAATATATTTTTTTTTACCTTACTGCGACGGACTAATTAGAATTTCGATTTCTTCACCCTGTCGTCATCCCTATATTAGTATGGACTAGCTTCTGCCTGCGACTTCGCCCGCGTGGAATTCGGTTATCGCGTTCCCGCGGAAGCTATGCGTTTTTTCGAGATAAAATATAGCTTGTGTCCATTCTCGGGACCCCAACTATCTCCATACCAAATTTCATCAAAATAGGTCCAGTAGTTTTCAGGTGATGGGCGGTCAAATAAACAGACAAGTATATGAACAAATGAAAATTCTAAAAACTGTTGGAATGTGTTCTGTTATTAATCCTAAGTATCCCCAGCCAACTTTTTCTCTTATATCTTCCATGTACAGACTTTCGACCCTCTTTAGCTTTATTATATGTATAGAATAGATATAGATTGACTATAATATTCTGAGAAGTCGTACGATTAGTTTAACCCCCCACAGCTTGCGAATTAATGCCAAACATGTGACTTGACTGCTCCTTTTGGAATGATTTGATTATTTTTAGTTATTTTATGCAGAGTAATCGTTAACCCTTCCATTTTTATTTGAACATATTTCAATATGATTTAAAATTTTAAATTCACAAATGATAATTCAGATGGCTATCAAGCAATAAAATACGTATAACGTATTGTGTTCCGCGAATTAATTATGTTCAAGATGGGCGTTTGATATAAAAAAAATATGCAAAAACGTTGCGCGTTGTGTTTTTGCGCAGTGTTTTATTGTAAAAAACCGTGGTAACCTGCCATCTCTCATGCGGAGTTCGGGGCTTTAAATTAGTACCTAGATACTCATGCGTAAAATTTAATTTAAATTTATTTACCACTGAGTTTTCCGGAGAAAGAAACTATTGTAAGGCAACCTGCACGCATATTCGAGTACCTAATTCAAAGATATTTGTGAAGTATAAAGAACTACCGTTATTTACCACGCACCGGGAGACGAGGTGTCGGTCGGTAGGCCTTCAACAAGATAAAAGAAAGATCAGGCGGGCCTCATGTGCCGTGGTAGCGGTAGCCTAGTGGTTTGACCTAACGCTTCTCACGCAGAGGGTCGAGGAATCCGACTACGTGCAAAATTAAATATGACTTTACCACTGAGCTTTTCCTGAAAACCTGTTACATGCGCGTATTCAAGGATGTGTGTGAAATGCCCAATCCGCACTGGGTCCGCTAGGGTACTATAGCCCAAACCCTCTCGTGATGATGGTCTGTGCCCAGTGGGACGTAAATAGTGGTGGTATACGACAGGCAATAGACATCTAATCCTGAAGACTTTTAGGTTTTTGCATATGAGAAGTATCAACCACATGTACCTAGTGATGTTAACCGGCCTTGACGTCTAAAACATGTTGTCACGGCCACTCCCGCAGCATGAACGTATATCTATCCTTGTCAAACAGCCTACCATGCTCCTTCCCCCGTTATTTTTGCCAGCACTCTTTCAATGCACAAATTCCCGTGATGGCATATGAGAGGTCGTATTACAGGCGCTGTGCCTGTCCGGTTCAACGTGTGGGTGATGATGCTGACGAGCTGTTGGGCTGTCTACATGCTCCGTGTGAACATGAGCCTGAATATTATAGCCATGGTGCCGCCGCAAGCCAACCATGCTTCGTAAGTTACATACACACACATACATACAGATCATCACGCCTATGTTCCCTCGCGGGGTAGACAGTGCGTTAGTGACCAAGGTTACATCACGCAACCTTTGACAAAGTTCCAGGGTAATGAATGGTTATGAGGGTGTTTCGTAAGTTAATAATAAAAATAGACCCGGGGCCTTATTCAGGAAGCAAAGGGATTTTATAGGAATCCTATAGGGAACGTCAAACGTAACGGTGCTCAAATTAAACTTTAGCGTAGCTGGATTATTCAGCTACCACCAGCTACTTACAGTTCAGTTTGAACTCACTTTTGACGTTCGCTATGAAATCCCTTTGCTTTCCGAATGAGGAATTTCTACGGCTTCTAAAGTCGCGGGTTTTACTTCTAGGATAAGTAGGTACTGACTTTGTGTGATGAGTCGGGGCCTCAATCGAGTTTATGAACGAGAAATCCCATATCCCTGAGAAATTCCATGTCTCTAAATTATAACCTAAAATACCTAAATAAACATATCTCCCTATTCAGCGTTAATTCTATTGCAATACTCAAATAAAAAATCTGAATATTTATTCAGCAAATGGGCTACATATGGGCACCTTTACACGTCACTTTTAAATGAATTTGAATCAGAAATGAATTTACCTACTCTATTATCCCAATAGAGTCCTTAAAATTTAAATAGGAGATCCATTTCCCCGAATATCTCATTAAATTATTACAATATCTTGCTAAATAGGGAGATAGTGAATAGTTAGGTTATGTTAGATTAAATTTTTTTTCTAAATTGTACAATTGATTTCATGCAAAAGGAAAGCTACTCGTACGTAGAATAGTTTGAATAATGAAACTGTTTTTTTTTTCAGAGCGAGTTCCCAGTGCGAGAGCAAGGACCCTATAATAAGGAATAGGACGCTAAAAAACGAAGATGTTGCTGACGTGAGGCACGCGGTGACGGTAAATATTATACCATTTCTCAAGCGATTCATTCGTTCCTTTTTATAATTTCCCGTATTTCTCCTAAGTTAACTGCCGGCAAAGTCCTAAGTAACATACCACAAGTAAGTTGTGAATGACACTTTGTCCAAGTGTTATTTTTGTTCTTCACTGTGGCATCTTCAGGTGCCACTCATAATGTACCTGCTGAAGTATGTAGGTACCTATCTATACTTCTTTAAAAACGAGGTTTTCAGGTTGATGAGAAGGCAACGAGGATGTTTCGAACTGTATGAAGACGTGAGAAAAGCGTCTTTAGTTGTATAATTTATGACGTATTTTGGTTTTTATTTTTATGTAGGGTACCTATGGCTTTGTACTTAGTAGGTGTGTCAGCGGAGTAGCGTCGTCTGTTTTGGAATAATATTATGATTATGTCATATTGTGCGGTTACGGAATGAGACAGGATGCCGCAGTACCAAACATTGCTTCATAACAGTGCGTTTATGTGTCTGTGGTTTGCAGACGGAATAAGTAATAGAATAACGATAACGCCATGCGAAATGAAAGTGAATCAAAAATGTCCCTCGTTGTACCCTTTTGGGATAACATAAGTAGGTAATAGTTAAATTGGTTACGGAAAATCAATTTCACGGCCATTGCAACCACGTGGAGCACACCTGAAGCAAAGCGATATAAGGCCAAAATAATGGAAAAAGTCCATCAGTAGCATATGTTTTCTTGGAAATACAAATTAACGAGTTGAAATTTTCATACATTATCTCTCTATTTAGCGTGTACCTATCACTCTCTGGGCCCGCGATATAAGTACATTAAATAATAGAATCTGGCATGCCAGGTGAATATTTGGCTAGATTCAGGAAATAATGTTAGATAATGAAGGATATTCATGAAACTTGAAGTAAGATAACTATGAGAAGAGCTCTCAGTAGGCATTTGAGGCTAACAACATGATGAACCGATGATCTAGTAAGGCCACGGGAAAAAGACCAGTCTGAGTGGCCAGCGTTGGGGGAGGCGTATGTCAAGCAGTGAACATGTCTATTTCTATTGTCCTTTCGGATTGAAGAAAGCCATGAGATAACTTACCTACCAATTACTTACTTATTTTAACCCGTGTAACAGACCCCAGAAGGTGATCTCTTCGATTGGACACAAGAGCAGCAGGCGCTCATCCTGGGCTCGTACTTCTGGTGCTACCCGGTGACTTCCCTGGTGGGTGGCATCGCGGCGGAGCGCTGGGGCCCGCGCTACGTGGTGCTCATCATGAGTGCCCTCAGTGCTGTCCTCACGATACTCAGCCCTCTAGCTGCCCGGCTGCACTACATCGCTTTGGTTTTGATACGATTCTTGCTTGGTATCGCTGGTGTGAGTAACATATTTTTCAACTCTCGACATACTTGACTAAAGCGGTACAAAGTGTAGCGCTTACGCCGTTACTACTACTACTGCTACTACAGCCTATTTGCGTCCCACTGCTGGGCACAGGCCTCCTCTCCTCACGAGAGGGTTTGGGCTATAGTCCCCACGCGGGCCCAGTGCGGATTGGGGACTTCACACACATCTTTGAATTACTTCGCAGATGCGTGCAGGTTTCCTCACGATGTTTTCCCTCACCGAAAAGCTCAGTGGTAAATTCAAATTGAATTTCGCACATAAGTAAACTTAGGGGTGCGAGCCGGAATCGAACCCCCGACCCTCTGCATGAGAGGCGGTAGATCGAACCACTAGACCACCACGGCTTCTACTCTTACGCCGATAACTAAGAGTATATTAATTGCTTTATCAGTACTTATGCCATAATTATTGTGTCGTGCTGTGAATACACCTCATTTTTAATGACACATTGAAATTAATCTATCCTGCCAATACCTATCAGGAAGTTGAAAGTTGATCCGAGTTTGAGCTGATCTAATAAACGTATTTAGACAAAATCTATATTCACAGGTTATTCTATGTTCAGATATTTCCACGGGCAAATTCATGTGTTTCTAGTCTCAACTGAACCCGTTGTTACAGGGTTTCATTTACCCCGCGCTTCACGCCTTAATCGCGCGATGGGCGCCACCGACTGAAAAAGGAAAATTCGTGAGCGCGATGATGGGAGGCACGCTGGGTACCGTAGTCACCTGGTCGCTAACAGGCCCACTGGTGGAGAACTGCGGCTGGGCATCGGCCTTCTACATTCCCGGGGTGCTCACTCTCGTTTGGTGCATGTTTTGGTGGTACATCGTGGCCGATAGTCCCGCTGAGCACCCGAGGATCAGTGATACGGAGAGAAAGTACATTTTAGACGCCTTGGGCGATAAAGTAAAGAAATCTAAGGTAACTAAAGTATTCAGATGACGTACTTACTTGGCTATTGTGTCATATTTATTGGATAGATTATGAGGATATCCGCAATAGAACTAGGGTCACCGACATAGCCCGAATAATTGCGAGTGGCAGTGGGTGGGGCACATTGCTCGCCGGACTGATGGCTAATGGGGCCGGGAAGTCCTCGAGTGGCGTCCGCGAATGGGGAGAAGAACTGTCGGTAGGCTTCGAACAAGATGGAGGGACAATCTCGTGAAAGTTGCGGGAAACCGGTGGAAGCGAGTAGCACAGCGAGCCTTGAGGCAGGCCTATATCCAGCTGTGGACGTCTGAAATGATGATGAGATGATATGGCCCTCTATTATTAAGAAATGTGGAACGTGACGTTAAGAATTAATCGTATGTGGAAAAGAACTGACAGTTTCCTTGCAATCTTCTTACTTATTGTGTACGTGGGTTGTGACTGCATAAAAACAATAAAACATCGCAAGCGACCTCAAAAAGCGCGTACGAAATGTGTGACAAGTATTAAAGGTCACTTTCCCCTTGGAATTCGGCCAGTGTTGTAATGCCAATAAATTTCTTTGCAGGGTCTACCTCCGTTCAAGAGTATTGTAACATCGATTCCTTTCTTGGCAATGGTGGTGCTCCATTACGGAAATTTATGGGGCTTGTATTTTATCATGACGGTCGGGCCGAAGTTCATGTCGACTGTATTGGGCTTCCAACTGGCTGCAGCGGGAGTGGTATCCGCACTGCCTTACCTGGCCAGATTGATACTATCGGCGGTGTTCGGAGTGATCGGGGACCTCCTTTTGGCCAGAAATTTGATGACGACGACGAAAACAAGGAAGTTCTTCTGTCTCTTTTCGCACATAATTCCCGGAATATTCCTGGTGTTACTGGTTTACGCTGGATGCTCGACGATGTTGTCTGTGGCCCTGATTACGCTATCGATGGGCGCTAACGGGGCGGCCACACTAACCAACCTGCAGAATCACCAAGATCTGGCCCCGAACTATGCGGGGACATTGTACGGCATCGCTAATGCCATTGGAAGTACGGCAGGATTCTTCACTCCGATGATTACAGCGTACTTCACAAGAGATGGGGTGAGTTGTATAGTTGATTAATTCATAATCAACTGCTAGTATTTTTCATTTTATAAGATTGATTCGATACGAATTTTCTTTCTTGATGGGAACCTTAGGAGACTGTACGATGTACGATGCTCATTTTATCTGACAGAATTTAGAAATTTATTGTTACTTATTATCTTATTTTAGAACGGTTTCGAGCAATGGCGTCCAGTGTTCTTCATCGGCGCGTCGGTGTACATCGTGTCCGCGATAGTCTTCATGTTCTTTGGATCCGGGAACATCCAGCCGTGGAACTTCTCGGAAAAAGACCAGGCGGAATCGGACGAGAAACGGAAGAACATCGATCTCAAAGAAACGAAAGCTACCCCACCGGGGCCCATTAACATATAACACGGGTGTAAGAAATTGTTTTAACTTTTTAAGAATCAAGACGAACCGATTTTGCTCTTTTTATAAGTATGTTGTTATGATTGCAAAATTGGTGAAAGGACCAATATTAGAGACTGGATATTTTCAATGATGATTATATAAATATAAGGCCTTAGTACGTGGCATTAAAGCTTTTTAGCCTTAGGAATTTTAGTGCTACAATTTAAATTCTGATCGTTTTCTCACTATGAAATCGTTAATCATGTATGTATGTACTTAGGGTTAAAAAAATCAATAGGTATGAGCTTATTTTTATGTTTAATATTTAATAGACTGTGATCGTATTTATTAACCAAATCGTGACCAAAAGGAATGTGATGTTGATGTAGTGCGTTGTAGGTTTTATATTTAGCCAGAGGTTTCGATCGGTCAGTGCAGAAAACAGTTTGAATAATCGATTTTTTTAAGATTGACATTTTTCTCGGAATGCGTGTACTGTGTTATGTTAAGGTGTCGGTTATAAAACATTCTGTTTTTATTTGGTACACACTAGTTTACACAAATATTAAAATGTATTGAAAATATGATCTGACTAACAACGCACAACGTCGGCTCAGTTATAAGCATGAAATTGTACACATTGTCACTTCACGCTAGTTATTAATCCGAGATATTTACCGAAAGTATTAATTAGGTGGCTTTTGAAATGTGTCTGAATTACTGAAATTTTATCTGACTGTAAAACTCACGAACTTATAATCTTGGGCTATATTCGAAACTGTACCTACATGAGGGTATGGAGCGTCATATACCTTCTCGCTAAATACGGAGATGGTCATGGGCGTACCAAGGGGGGGACAGGGGGGGCAGCTACCCCCCTGAATCTAGGTCCTCCCATACCAAATGCCCCGAAAAAATTGATCTGCCCCCCCCCCCCTGAATCTGAAGCTGGATATGCGCTAGCCCCCCCTGAATCTGAGGCTGGGCATGCCCATGGAGATGGTGTACCACTGATAAGATACTTTAGAGATATGGACGCTCCATATCTATACTGTTTAGAATAAAGCTCTTTAATACGTGTCGTAGCCGATGAAACTGATGATCGCTATGTTATCTTTTTTGAGATTTGGTGGTTCTTGTCGGATACACTTTGACCCATTGGAATCTTTTGTCTAATTCTCCTCAAACATCTAAGTAATCCATTGCTTCCCTTCACCAATAAATTAATGATGGAGTGCAATGGTAGTTAGTGCTTTGAAATCCTCTGGTTCAGAGTGGTTTGATTGCCGAGGAGTTTGATTCTGAGTTTGATTCTGAATCTGGCCAGTGCATCGCATTCGCACAGTACCTACCTATGCGTCGCTTTAACTCATCCTCTTCGCCACATGTTCTGCAAACTATGTCGTTGCAATTTCCGTCTCTTGAAGGATTTTATGAATGTCATGTTGATGACAAAAGATGATGAAGCTCCTTAAATCGAGTAAGTAGTCGTAAAATAGTAAAAGTACTTTATTCATTACCTGGGTACTTATCGTTGTTTAGCACGTGACTAAGTATATCGGTGGACGTCAAAAACGTGATTCTAATGCGTAACTGCGTTATCGGCGCGTCGGTGCATTTTCAGCCGTGGCTAGGTACCTACTCATACCTAATCCGAAACAAAATTCACAAGTTAATGATAAAAAAAGATAGTGTAGAAAAACGAAATTCTGAATAGGAGTTCCTCCGATTCAGGTTAGTTAAGATATGACTCTAAACAAAAACCCATAATGTAATCAAGGTATTAGAAAATTGTGCGTTATATTCAATTTATGTGCAGTAATCAGTTCATATTTCGTTATTAGAAGAGTTTTGTGTAACTCTGTTGACATTATAGCGAAAAAATGTCATGTGCAATTAATGTAATAAGTACTTAGGTATCAGAACTAGCTTAAATCTACATTTGCTTTATGATGAGTATATAAATATCCTGTTGTGCATGTCAATTGTATGTTGGTCAGTATCGTTAATCAAGTTATCATAAGGTTTTTCGTCATAGGTACTCGTACATATTTCTCGAGTTACAGGTCCCATAAAAATAATTGTTGACCCGGTTGTTAAGAAATACAATAAGAAACTGTTAAAAGCAGATGTTCCTATCACTGAAAGTAATTATTTTCTATATATTTTAATGTATTATCTATTGAATTCTGTTTACAATATCAGAGTGGATACTTTATGACGATGTTATATAAAATAACATATTCATTCATTAATCGAAACTATCTTTAGCGAAGTAGGTAAATTATGACAATAGGTTAATAAAATCCAATGTTACAAGTATGTGAGGTTTTATTGCCTTCATCCATAATGTTGTAATCCCATCAAAAACGTTACATGTAAAAAATGATCTTCTGAAAAAGTGCATCTATAGGACAGTCCTGAGACGGAGAGTAGAGTTATCGCGCGACAGTAAAAGTAAATAAAACAAGAAATAAGTACCATGTGCTTAAGAAGTCTTGTATAATCATGTTTTAAATAGTCCTATGTTTATTGCCACGAATTGAGATTTTCAATAAAGCGCCTGTTTTTATATGTTGAGCAGCAAAAAACACAATCTATATGGCCACGCCACTTGTTGTCAAAATGATGCGTTTGTAGTTATTTTTGAAAATTGTTTTGCCATGGTAGACATCAAAATTCGTGCAATAGTAAGTCAGAATCTCATCTACACTTGAAGTGTGGATTTGAGTTCTATTCTTTAAAAAAAGATTGACACGTTTCACAGGTGGGAGTTATGATATTTCTAGGTTACTTTTTGCTTTACATCGTGCGGTATAACATATGTGTTCACATCGTTGAAATGGCCCACGTAAGGCTCAGAATAATGTTTGTGGAGTCTTCTGTGGACAACAGTTCCTGGCCACAGTATTGGGCTCGAGACGGCCGAGTGAGTACCTACTTAACCAGCAGGCTTATTGCGATAGCCATTCAGGTGGGTTATCTTGAAAATGGATTAATAAGTGGCCCACATAATGTTCAATTTCGTGCAAAAGTCCTGCTCTCTTGGAGATTGCAAAGCAATAAGCATGCTGGTCAAAATCATTATATGTTATGTATAAAATATCAGTGTTCTGTGGTTTCTGTCTACCCCAATGGGAAAAAGGCGTCTGTTTATGTATGTATGTATGTGCCAGCGACCCCGCCTCGGCTTTCAGGTTGGTAGTGAATTATGCACTTAAATATAAACAATGTATAAATATAAATATCTTGGGAAATTGCACACATATTGAGCTAGCCCCAAACTAAGCAAAGCTTGTACTATGGGTGCTAGACAACGATATAAATACTTATAAAGAGAAATACATCATGCATATATAAATACTAAACATCCATGACTCGAGTACAAACATTCATGTTCATCACACAAAGTTTTTCCCCGAGCGGGACTCGAACCCGCGACCGCGACCAACAGAACAGAAGGCAGGGTCACTACCAACTGGACCAATCCGGCCGTCGATTAAACATTTGTAATGAATACGGCCGTCGGTCCACCGCCACCGTCACCGGGACGTCACCGACAGCGAAATGACGACGCCGATTTAACGATACATACATACATTTACTATGGCCGTGTGTCCACCGTACGCCGGTTTTGACGGGCGGTCAGGCGAGAGGCTTCTGCGGGCGGTGTCGGTGACCTCCTCACGTCCCGGTTACGGTGACGGTGGACAAACGGCCTATCGGTGATAATCGCATGATAATCCGTTCAGTTTTAATGGACAGACTTTTATGATCATTTCTTGGTTAATATTCCAGAGCATGGTGGAGTCGATAAATTGGGACGACATGAAGATGGCGCGGCTGTTCTCGGCTTACCACATCGGTTATTGCATCTGCTTCCCCATTTTTCACACCATTGGGGACAGGTGCGTTTAAATTCAAATACTTACAGACTTTTTTCATCCGTTTTCTCTTGCATTTAGCTTAGTTTGTGAAATATGACTCTCAATTTTCACTTGCAACTATAATAGTCGAACCAGCCTAATAGTTAAGGCGATAACTGATTAGCCAATTGGAGCAAGTAGGTACTAATACTGATATGGGTACTATCTCGCTAAATAGGTAGAAAGTGTATTATTATTTGGGGTAAGGACACCCTATCCTTATGAACCATTTCGAATAGAGCCCCTGAGATGGTTTTACGTGTTTAGATTAGGTCCAACGTGGGTGGTGGGCATAGCAGGACTGATTTCCGGTGTTCTCAACTGCCTCACGCCGGCCTGCGTGTATTACAGCTACTGGCTTCTTTTCGCTGTGAGAATCATAAAAGGATTCTGTGCGGTTAGTTTATTATAGCACGACAAATAATAATAAGGCGCGCGGAGAAGCACTTACGCCCGTTGATGCCGAGTCCATTAGACACTGGTCCCACCGCCGACGATGAGCGAGAAGCTATCGACTATTTCCTCGCTCAGGAAAGGAAGAAAAGATATAGATCTTGGGATTCCTGGGTAAGTAAAAAAGACACATAAACTTAAAGTGAATCGCCAAATGAAAATAGTTATTTGTTATGCAAGGCTGCAAAGTTGTTGTTTGCTGTGAGTGCGTGATTGAGACCCGAGTGAACGAAGGATTCTAGGGTTGAACCACGAGCGAAGCGAGTGGTTCAAATATAGAATCCTGAGTGTAACGAGGGTTTCAAGGCACGAGACAGCAAACGACTTTGCTGCTGAGCGCAACACAAAATTTTTCACCTCACGCGCGATTTTTCGGGAAGAAGACTTAGTTCGGCGTCACGTACAGTTTGTGCTAACTCTGGAGGCGTTAAATTCGTATCTTCATCGCTAGAATCGCTCATATTTTCTTTATTACTCCGTATAGGTAATCTAAATTACAAAACCAGCAATCTAAAACTTTATTTTTAATTATTTTTTTAAATGTTTTTTTTCCGGAGGTTGCGTTCCAAATCACTCCTACTCGTACTTCAAGATTCAATTATTCATTGAATACAGTTAAATTATACATATATTTAAGTATTTTTGTGATAAAACATAGTGAAATAATGAAATACATCTGAAACGGTGTATTATTAATATAATTTTATTAATGATGATATTAAGTAAATTGAACCTTTATTTTAAAAAAACTCTCACGACGAATTGCGTTTCAGAACGTATCGTTGTTTTTTTATTGTGACAGTGGCGTCATGCGTCGTTCGAATTTCAAAAACACTTTCTACGCTAGCGGATAAAAACAACTTTTGCGCTCGGATATCAAGCTGCAAAACGACCACTTTCGAGCCAGTGAGGTGAAAAAAAAGTTGTCCGCATCCGCGCCGTAATATATACTGACTACTACGGACTACAGGGATTTTTCCCATTTATTCGCACTACGGACGGGCGGACTACTGGGGAAATAAATCCGATAGTCTGCAGTGCGGACTACTGGGAATAGAGGCCCTATAATAAGTATATGTCCCTTTGAATGTCACACGACACGATCTATATATTTTGTTCGTTTCATGAGCGAGAAAATAGTCGATGGCTAATCGCTTTCTCGCGCTTATAGTGAGACTAGTGCCTTATTTATTAATCTGCGCGCCTTATTAATTGTGTCGTGCTATACAATAAAACTGTCAGATTTTTATTTAATACTGTAATAATGAAAGCGCTCATTTAATTTTGAAGATAGGGTGCTATGCAGCCGAGCATGGTTCAGTTACTTAGACATTGGGTGCCGCCGGTGGAGCGGAATTACTTCATGTGGTCGTACTGTGGTAAGATAACATTTTAATTGATTTACTTATAGGAGTTACTTTAATTAAAATAACTTAATTTGGTCTAGACTTACTTAGCTGAGCTTCGTAAAAAATATTTTCCTGTAAAAATGATGTACGGAAACCTGGGCGCCTACGCCTAATCGAGTTCACGAAGTGATCCTATAGCGAATGGAATAGGAATATCACTATCCATTTTCGGACAAACCTTGTTATCCGGGACGTCAAATTGACGGCTAAATGAGTCAGCATAACCCAGTCATCATATTATCCATCACTAATATAATTTTCAGGATTAACGACAGGAACGTGTTTCACTTTCATGGCATGCGCCGTTATCCAGTATTACTCGCGCTGGCCGCTAGGGTTCTACATATTTGGAGCCCTGCAGGTAACCTGGGCAGTGACGTGGGTCCTCATAGTCACGGACAGTCCCAGTAAACATAGCTTCATCTCCGACGCAGAACTGGAATACTTGACGAATGCCATTGGTACCATATTTACTATTAAGGTACCTATTTTAGTTATTAGGTCCTTACATATGAAATTGGCGTTTCATATGGCAGAAATGAAAACGATTTTTTTTTATGAAACTATTTTTTTATTTAGTCAAAGTATGTACCATGGCTATCTATGCACTTTTGCCATCTCGAAGGTAGTTCATTGATTCCTTTACTAAAAAAAGTGTGTGAGCGAGAATCAATAAAATCTTTGAAGGCCGTTTGGACAGCCTCGTGAGAATTGAATTTTTTTCCTTGCATGAAGTTGTCCAAATTCCGAAAAAAATGGTAATCAGTTGGAGCAAGGTCCGGGGAGTATGGTGGGTGTCGAAGACATTCCAGTCGCAGCTCCCGTAGTTTTGCGGCCGTCAAACGTGCCGTATGTGGTCGAGCGTTGTCCTGAAGCAGCAGTGGGCTAGATCGATTGACCAGTCTGGGTTGTTTAATGGCTAGCTTTTCCATCATCGTTTGCAATTGTTGACAATACACATCAGCCGTGATTGTTTGCCCAGATCTTAAGAAACTGTAATGGATGACACCGGCACTAGTCCACCAGACACTTACCAGTACCTTTTTCTGAGTCAACTTTCGTTTCGGGCAGAATTTGGCTGGTTCACCTGGGTTCAACCATTGTGAAGAACGTTTCCGGTTGTCGTACAAGATCCATTTTTCATCACAAGTAACGATACGATTCAAAATGCCTTCATTATTGTGCCGGTTGAGAAGTGAAACGCAACACTCGACGCGTGTTTCTTTGTTTGCGTCGCTCAATTCATGCGGTACCCATTTTTCAAGTTTTTTCACTTTTCCAATTTGTTTCAAGTGAATCAAAATGGTTTTATCACTCACACCGAAGCCTGCCGCTAACTCTGACGTGGTTTGCGATGGATCTGCTTCCACAATTGCTTTTAATTCTTCGTTATCAACTTGTGTCTCCGGCCGTCCACGAGGCTTGTTCTGTAGGTCAAAATTTCCAGAACGGAAACGTTGGAACCAATAACGTACCGTATTTTCTTTTGCAGTAGCTTCCCCATACGCATTGTTAATCCTACGAGCCGTTTCTGCAGCACTAGTGCCGAGGTGAAACTCATATTCGTAAATATAGCGATATTTTAAGTTCTCCATATTGTGAACAGAACGATGTGAAAGAAAAACAAATGACGCGATAACAAATAAATTTCGTAATTCGAACACAGAAATACATGGTCTTAAATTTGAAATAAATTTGAATTTGGAATTCCTAGCCGAACGCCACATATTTTGAATCAAAGTTGCCAGTTCGCCAAACGCCAATTTCATATGTAAGGACCTAATATTATTTAAGAGGTACATTTAGGAGGAAGGAATCTGTGGTATACGAACTGGAGTAAAATATTTAAAAGATCAAACTATATGAGAGACTAGCTTCTGCCCGCGACTTCGCCCGCGTGGAATTCGGTTATCGCGTTCCCGCGGGAACTATACGTTTTTCCAGGATAAAAAGTAGCCTATGTGTTATTCTGATCTATAAGCTACATTACTGTAAAGTTTCATTAAAATCCGTTTAGTAGTTTTTGCGTGAAAGAGGAACAAACATCCATCCATACATCCATCCAAACAAACTTTCGCCTTTATAATATTAGTAAGGATTAGTAAGGATAAGGAAGTAAGGAAGTAAGGATAAGGATCAAGCCGTATGTACTTGCCTACAATAATATATAATACAGCTCATCACAAAAAATCGGAATCGGCTCGAGTCTACAATCCATACAAACATTCAAATAAAGAAATGTGGTTCAGCGAGTTCTGCAAGCGAAATAATGTTTTACCTGCAATATGCTATTTAATTTACGTTGCGACCAATGAAACAAATATTTATGCTCAAGTAGACTCTTGAAAATGACGTACGAAGTCATAGAGTAATATTTTTAACCGACTTCGAAAAAAAGGAGAGGTTCTCAATTCGTCTGTTTTCCGCGATAACTCCGTCAATTGTGAACCGATTTCGATGATTCTTTTAATCAAAAGGTTATTGGTCCCATTTTAACTTGGTTCAGTTCTGATGATGGGATCCATGAGAAACAGAGGGAACTCCTCAAAATTTGTTATTACGTGCATCAATTTCAAAGACTACAGTTTTCCAGCCATGTTTGGAAACTGTAGCCGAAAAAAAAACTTAAAAAAAACCGACTTCAAACTTCGACAGCCTACAAAGTCGGTGACAAGCTTGTGTCAAGTGAACCGACCCAAAGCTGATGACAATCTTATAGTGGACCTGATACCGACTTTGTAGGCTGTCAAAGTTTGAAGTCGGTTTTAATTTTTTTCATTTAAATTGTTTTTCTCAAACATGCTCGGAAATGTTCGTGTTACTTTCAAAAAAAGAAGACGCGAGGCTGTCCATTGCCGGCCTTGGCCAGCAAAAACATTATTGTCGTGTGTGTTTTTTTTTAATTCGCTTGCTATTAGACACCTTTAGAAACTGACAAATCCATGGAGGTAATAAGTACAACTTCCATGGCCAAATCATCCACGATCATGGAAGTAGTAAATACTGATGTGGGGTAAGTGCGCCTAAATTTATTTCGCCCCTATGCCTTGTAAACAGCCAACTACTAGTTGAGTAATAGTTATAGGTTTCGATATATTTATGTTAGGCGCACTTACCCCATCCTGGCGCACTTGCCCCGACTGACCTTACGTATTTCCTCGCTGTTTGAGAAATTGTTTTTTCTCAGCCAGCAAAAACATTATTGTCGTGTGTTTTTTTTTAATTCGCTTGCTATTTGAGACACCTCTAGAAACTGACAAATCCATGGAGGTAATAAGTACAACTTCCATGGCCAAATCATCCACGATCATGGAAGTAGTAAATACTGATGTGGGGTAAGTGCGCCTAAATTAATTTCGCCCCTATGCCTTGTAAACAGCCAACTACTAGTTGAGTAATATTTATAGGTGTCGATATATTTATGTTAGGCGCACTTACCCCATCCTGGCGCACTTGCCCCGAAACTGACAAATCCATGGAGGTAATAAGCACAACTTCCATGGCCAAATCATCCACGATCATGGAAGTAGTAAATACTGATGTGGGGTAAGTGCGCCTAAATTTATTTCGCCCCTATGCCTTGTAAACAGCCAACTACTAGTTGAGTAATATTTATAGGTTTCGATATATTTATGTTAGGCGCACTTACCCCATCCTGGCGCACTTGCCCCGACTGACCTTACGTATTTCCTCGCTGTTTGAGAAAAGCATTATACATACCTCGGCCGCAATTGCGATTGCCGGACTCGTACTAATAGAAGTCTCTATATCTAACTGACTCGTCCGGCAATGCGCTACTTGGCGGCCTCTGCAATAATGTACTATTTCTTATTTAGGTTACAAATGCGCACGCTCCTTGGAATTTGATATTAAAATCAAAAAGCTTTTGGGCCCTGTGCTGCTTGAACTTCGGATATGCTTGGATGATCATCGCTCTATGCACTCACGGAACGTTATTCTACACTCGAGTTGTGCAATATACCTTACACACTGTACGCATAATTAATAATATAATACGATACACATAGAAAAATAATTATATTCTTGTCTCTCCACCGGCGAGTAACAAGTAGATTAGTTTCTAATTAGGTATCTACATTTGCACATTTCTTGAGCAAGAAAATAGTATAGATAGCTTGTTCGTCGACACTGGGACTGGGAATGTTAAGAGCACGAGTTCGATTAAAAATATGTTTCAGGCAGCAGCAATGACAGGGTTGCCATTCTTTCTGCGACTGGTATTAGGAACCACGGTTATCCATGCGTTCCACTGGTACAATCATAATCCGAATATTAAACGTATAAAGAACATAAGGAAATACATGATTGTTGTAGGTGAGTATAGGTACTTAAAGGAGGTCTCACACAGATAACCAAGTATTTACTAGATAGATCAAAGGACATCAAAAGCACAATGAGGTAAGTTGAACTTTAAATCTAGCTGCTTAAAGTTCACGCGACGCGTGGGCGATCCTATAGGAAACAGGGAGATCCCTATTTTAAGACTTCGAATATAACCCCTGCCTAAGCTGTAATTGCTCTAGGCTACGCGTCAAGTATCGGTATTTATGTGTCCATAATTTTAATCAGTTGTTATAGTTCTTGAGCTGATCAGCATTTTTCGCAGATTCAGCGCTGGATTAGTCATATACATGTATACATCAACTGCTCCGCGCCTTGTAGTCACTACTCTACGTCTGTGTCAAAAAACAAACTACACCTCAAGACCATCATAATATTAATTTTATTTACGAGCCATTTCCCGGCTCCTAGATATAACTAGCATACGAGTAGCTAGAATACTCCCGGTCTTATGACTGAATTGACAGAGAATGATAGAGCGTTACAGGCATGTGCATTGTACTGGGCCTAAATTGTGGTTTCACTGTTCCAAGCTCACATAATCCCGGGGCTGCTGGTGATGAGCACGTGGTCACTGCCGGTGATCCCTGGACCCATCGTCCTCACCACCGCCGTGGCCCTCACTGCAGCGGGTATGGACCTCACGTTCGATATTTGCTACGTAAGATTTTCGCTATTTCTGGGTTTGATGCGGGCGAATTGTAATGTGAGAGCCAAGCTGTCGGTAGGCCTCCAACAAGATGGAGCAATGACCTGGTAAAAGCCGAGGGAACGCGGTGGATGCGAGTGGCACATGACCGGTCTGAGAGGCGCGCCTTGGTGGAGGCCTATGTCCAACAGTGGACGTCTTGCGGCTGATGAATGATGATGCTGATGACGATGATGATGATTTATTTTATTTATTTATTTAAAAATTACATTATACAGCATTTCAGTAGGTAAATACCAATACACTGATAAATTTAGACATAGACATAAATATATATATAACACTAAATTCCCTATTATCCATCATCTCCCAAAATCTCAAACATGCACCACAAACATCCATCCATCGCCAAGCAAAAACATCGCATTCAGGCGCTGATGCCAGTAGCGCATTCAGCATGATAAGAGCACGTATCAGAGGAGATGATGATGATGAGGAATTGTAATAAAGCCTAGGCCATAGCGACTCAGTAGATGTTGTATTAGTTTACTTACTTAGTACATTACATTGCATCGCTCAATGTACAGTCGCCAATAGACAGATATATGGGACATACGTCATAGATATAGGGTACCTATGTCTAATGATGAAATAAATTTTACAATTTCCTTATTTACAGGAAATGTCGCCATTGTTCGTGAATCCAATACACACCGTTATTAAAATCATTGGCAACACCCCCGGGATAATCGTGTCCTTTTTGGTTGGCGGAGTTATACAGATACATCATGTAATAGCAACTATGATGTGTCCTATTTGTTGATAAAATATCTATATACTTAGTTCGAGCCTTATGACTTATAAAAACTCGAGCGTCACAGCAACTTAACTATACCTACCTACTACACCACAATGCTAGGCACAGGCCACAGGCCTCTTCTCATAACGAAAAAAATGGGCTGTGGGGCTCTATTCAAAACTTTACATAGTGAAAGGAAATGTTTCTATCCTTCCGATACAGCGTCACGACGTTGAAACCGAACTTTTAATAGCTAGATTCGTGACGTTTTGACGGAGGGGTAGAGCATTGTAGCGAATAGAACCCCTGTAAGTACTGTCCGCAAGGCCCAATTCAATGCAGATTAGGGACTTCACACATTTTTTCAGGCAAGTACCTATTGAATAAGACCTATTGAACCGTTTACTGCTACTACTAGGTACTACTACTACAGCCTATTTGCGTCCCACTGCTGGGCACAAGCCTCCTCCTCTCATCACGAGAGGGTATTGGGTCCCCGCGCAGGCCCAGTACGGATTGGGGACTTCAGACACATCTTTGAATTACTTCGCAGATGCGTGCAGGTTTCATCGCGATGTTTTCCTTCACCGAAAAGCTCAGTGGTAAATTCAAATTGAAGTTCGCACATAAGTAAACTTAGAGGTGCGAGCCGAAATCGAACCCCCGACCCTCGGCATAAGAGGTCGAACCGATAGGCAACCACGGCTTTTCACGACGTTTACCTTCACCGATAAACTCAGTGGTAAAATTAAAGGCATATATCTGCATACCTACTGATATATACTCGTATTTTATTAATAACAAAGGAAAACCCTAACATTACAGAACTCCCCCTATGCCTGGAAGCATATATGGTGTTGCCACGCTGCTGTGCTGTGTCTGAGTGGCGTGGTGTTCCTCATTTGGGGAGAAACACATATTCAGCCATGGAACGCCGTAAGGCGAAGGTATATTATATCTTATTCGAGTTGATATGCCGCTCTTTGATCATATTACTCGTATACATAAGTACATTATGTGACACAACTTGAAATATCGTTATACTCTTTATATCAGTTCTCGGAGACCCCGAGCGAAGCCCGTGAACTCCATCATGTCGAATATTATAGAAGTGGAAGAGGAAGACTCTTTGTAAGTATAAACATATGAAATTAAACATACGATATTCTAACCACAATAGAGATCTTCTACTATCTAAAGTCCCGCGCCTTCACATTTCAAAACGCTTCAATTTTTTTATTATTATTTAAAAAGCACCACCAACACTCTCAACGCATAGTTGATGGCTGTCTCAGCACGCACACATATGTTGAGGGTGTTGGTGGTGCTTTTTAAATACATTGAAGCGTTTTGAAATGTGAAGGCGCGGGACTTTATATAGTAGAAGAGATCTTCTACTATCTAAAGTCCCGCGCCTTCACATTTATCGATTCTAAGCATGTTTTTCAGGTTTTTAATTTTATTCGAGATGGTAATTTTTTTTTATTGGATTCAGGTATCGATCACACCCCAGTCCAATAGTGGGCCATACAAAAAAAATACTATCTTGAAAAAAATAGAGACAAAAAACATGCTTAGAATCGATCACTAAAAACTGTGTAAAATATCGTCTCAACGTTTTGTTTGACCCTGTACTTAATTTGCAGTCTGTAAAATGGACACAGTTAAAAATAAGTACATAGTTATAGGTAGAAGTGTTCAGACGAAGATACTCAAAGTTCCCATGGGCGGGGTGGTAACTAAAGGTTATTTCCTGTCTGATTGCACTGGGTCGGCTTAATTTTCTTGAGATTGTAAAATCAGGGCCTACATTCGAAGTCTTAAATAGGGATCTCGCTGTTCCCTATAGGATCGCTCACGCGTCAAGTTCAACTTTAAATCTAGCTGCTTAAAGTTCACTCGACGCGTGAGCGATCCCATAAGGTTATTTTGACCGATACATTGTTCTCCCTGTTACTCAGCTTGATCTTTTCGTTCTTTTTATGATGAACTACTAAAAGCAAAATAGACCTAAGTACCTATAACCAAATATAAAGTATGAATTTTTGGCATTTCTTATTTTTCAGAAATCGTGTCTCACTCCATCAAAAGCCACTTAACTTCTTGAGTGGACCGAAAAAATTGTCCCAGAACAGAGAAGTTAAATAAAAGTCTAATTAAAATAACTCGTTTTTTTTAAAGAAAAAATAAACCCTACAGCATACCTAAATTTTTTTGATATACTTACCTAGTTAGGTACTTACTTACCTGTGTCACCTTCACAATCAAGAAAATGTTACGACACCTCACAAGCTGAAATCTATCAAGCTGTTTAGGCTACAGAGTGTGTCCAAGAAATATACAAACATACATGTTTACACTACGTAGAAGACTGCGTCAACATGGCGTCAACGGATTAAATGCTTCGGTCGCCACGCGCCTTTCAACTTGTGTCGTGCTCTACAACATACTTAGGTACACTCGAAAAACATAACCTTCCTTTTGGCGCAGTCGGGTAAAAGAAAACAGATGCCATATGATGATCATTATCAAAACTTTTATTTACCTATCCCTCGCGTTGCTCGACACTTCATCAGGTTATTAACGTTCAGCTCCCCTCTTCACCCTCTTAGGGATATGATTTCCTACATAAAAACTAAAAGTGTCCCGCGCCGAGACTAAAATCTTCATAACAAATTTCATCTAAATCGGTTCAATAACTTAAACATGAAGAGGTAGTAGATAGACGGAGTTACTTTCGCATTTAACTATCTAAGTTAATGAGTAGGTATGAGTAGAGTATTTGAATGAGTAGGGATACCGGTGACCAAGCTTTCGCTCGGGTGAAAATAGCTAAAATGATTTTTCCCAGATGTGAGAACTTATACTTATATATCAACCACAACACAACCTCTGGCACCCTAGAACAGATCTAAGGTGCAGTGCAGGTACCACCCGCACCCGTACTGTACTCCACACAACTGAACCCTAATAAAACGGAACGGAAGCCTCGTCTTTTCTTTAATCTAAGTTTCTTTATAGCATGTGACATTTTAAGGGAGTTTTCCCTCCTCCTCTAAAAATTAACGAGTTAAAAATAAAACATTCGATTTTACAAGTTCATTAAGTAATAAAAATTTTTTTTTTGTTTATATTTGATTTTAAATTAGGAATGTTTTGCATTCCAACAAAACATGTATTATGTACTAAACAAACACATAACGTCTCTATATTGAAGATTACGTTTGCATTAAGCCTTATACATGTGTAAACCATACCTGTTTGTCTATGGTTACCGTGTTTCTCTATGGTCCAGCAAGTGTGCGCGCGTCGGAGTTCTGTGGACGTGCGGCCGTCAAATTTGACGTCTGACATAGTGTCTTCAACAGCAAGGCCCTTGCCGAGACGTTATGTGTTTGTTTAGTACATAATACATGTTTTGTTGGAATGCAAAACATTCCTATTATGTACCCTTCCAAACACATAACGTCTCTATATTGAAGACGTGTCTGATATCTGCTGGTTGAAAGAAACACACAAACGCTATGTGACAAAAATAATTCAATGTGATAGAATAATTTGTACATAATACTTACAACCTTCAAGAAATAAGGGATAAGTACCTCAACCATTATTGATTCTGATCAATAATGTACACTGAGTAGACTGAACAAAAGAAATAACAAAAGTATCATCCTTAGAACAGGCGATTAGGATATTTATATCCAAACAATAGGACATTTCTATGCAGAACAAACAAGATGTTTTCCAAATAAGACATTTCAAATTATAAGCAATTCAAACATTCATAATCTTACTATGTGATAAGTCTGTATCTTTAATAACTTTCAGACTTACAAAGCACAGTATATTGTACTGCAGATCTCACACTTCCTGGAGAAGCATATCTTAGTATCTTTCTAAATGGTTTTTTATCTAAGTTCAAAGTTCCTTATCGTCTTACATGCTGGGCAGAGATCTTATAACATAGCTGGCTATATATCTATCCAGGTATATATTACAACTGGAAGCAGGTCTGATTACACCTGTCACTGTATAATAGAAAAGTCGCTTAAGTCACCTGCTTGTACTGTACTGTACCCTTCTTGAAATCAATACATCAATTTCTCAGTATGTTGGACCGACCAGATCTCATTCTCTGGATGAGTTGCGAAGCACCAGCTTGATTGTCTCTGCAATACTAAATCAGGCATTGAGCTGAAACTAAGCCAAAACATTAGAGCGGACTCTAATTCAACTAGACTCTCGTCATGAATTTGAGCGGATTGAAATTTGCTCAATAATTTGTTATTTGTAGATCTGTTCAACAAAATCTAAATAAATGTATAAAAGGTAAATAAAGGTGACCGATTGATCTAGCAGAGTCACGGATCAAACAATTGGACTGAAATTTGGCACAACTATAGTTAATGTGGCATAGACATCCACTAAGGCTTTTTAGGAAATTCTACCCCTACGGGGGTTGAAAATTTGTATGATCAAATCAGACAGACCAAGTCGCGGGAAAAAGCTAGTGGTGTTATCTGCTAAGTATGTTATCTGCATTTCAGGCAGAAATGTGATGTGCTAATAATTCAGCCATATCCTGCCCTTTGGAAATTCGTTTCTTTATGTAATTGGTAGTAAAAAGGCACACAAACCATCCAATGGTAAGCTTCACTGCAGTCCATACACACCTAAATCCTATGGATTTCTTATTAAGACATCATGGGCTCTCAAATGCGTTGCCTACCCTGAGGCTTAAGATGGAATGACTATGTGCCACCAATTTCACAGACTGTCTTTTTTCTGGCATTATCTTTAGGTACCCATGAAGTCTATGTTTAAATAGCCGGTGTATAAGTGTGGACTTATGGGCTATAGCCCCAACCAAACCTTCTCGTAATGAGAGGAGGCCTGTGCCCAGCACTGGGACGTCACTAGGCTGTTGTGGATGCTGTAAGTGTTCAAGATAAGTTGATCTCCAACTGTTATTTAAGCAGGCAGCTTTGCCTATAATGAAAGATGTGTAGCGCACACGGGCGCAGGGTTTCAGGGGCGCCGAGCCCGACCGTACCGATTTGACTGCCCTACTACTAGTGGACGGTAAGTGTGTATTAGGTTCTGGTTGCAAACGGGTACTACACTACAAGCACTAGTGCCACTTGTTTAAGAGTGATTTTTCTCTCTAATATTCCAACTTGTTATTTGGTGGTTCCATTCCCAATTTTCCAATGACATTGGTGCCATGCCACACCGGGGCAATCAGCATGTATGTGTCTCTGGCTCTGTTCAAATGACTCAGAACCTGTGATATTGTATGGCCCTGTGGTATGTTGGGAGGTGGAAAGTTCCAACCCAGGTCAAAATCTGAATGCGTTTCAGATAACATCTGAACTGAACAATCTCTAGTATCTAGAGTTACATTCCCTGGTTCTATCTTTGTTTCTGCTGATGGAAGCAATTAGTATTACCGGCACTGCTGACTTGGTGAACACGGCCTGCGCGGCCTCTGGGAGCAGGTGCCATTCTGGTAGTGGTCTTCCTCACAACAACCAATCTGCTATCCTGTTGAACCTCCCCGGGAGGTAACAAGCTGACATTGATACATTCAACTGTACTGTCAGAGATAGCTGTCAGGTCCACCAACTGTATGAATCATTTGCCTAATTATAATAATATATGCAACTAGTGACACTGCTCACTTGTTGAAAATAGTGTCATTGCTCACTTGGTTCTTTATTGCAGAATAAACTGCATACATACTTTTCAGGCTTGAGTGCCATTTATTTTGACATGTCGTTGTCCATGTTTCTGACACATGGAGCCCATTTAACCGGGCTCCCCACCCTGCATCTGCTGTGACGGTGATTAGAAAATGTGTCATGTTGTTCTTCAGGCATTGCAGTATGGTGTAGACCCTTCTTCCACCAGGTGATCTCTTTAGGGCTTGAGGGGGAATCAACTTCTATTGCCATAGTCTGCCCAGGCGTTGTCTTGGGTGTTCCAAATACAGGCTACTCCAGCTCCTGAGCTGGATCCAAGAAGGATTTGGTATAGTTTACATGCCAACTTGTCTGTTCCAAGGGATGCACGGCATCCACAGCCAAGTCTTAAATATGGAACAATTCTGATTTAGGTACTATGACATAGTCCTCCAAGTAAATCCCGGATCCGGCATAATTTACATGCCACCCCCTCTGTTCCATAAGACCCACGGTTCCCGCTACCTGTGTCTGAAGTATGGAACGGTCCTGATTTACTGTGACAAAGAGTCATCCAAGTCAACCAGGACCCGGCATAGTTTACATGCCACCCTTCTGTTCCATAACTCATGGCTTCCGCACCCAGAGTCTTAATATGGAACGGTCCTGATTTACTATGACATAATCGACCTAGTCAACGTCCAGTCCACGTAAATCAGGACCTGGCATAGTTAAAATGCCACCCGTCTGTTTCATAAAACCCATAGCTTCCGCAACCTGAGTCTTACATATGAAACGGTCCTGATTTACTATGACATAGTCATACAAGTAAACCAGAACCCGGGAGCCCCTGGCCTGACGGACTCCCGGAGTCCAATCAGAATGAGTCCCATGGTCATGGGTTAAGAGGCCAAAGGGGAGAGCAGACAGCTTGAGCAGTTTTGCTTGTATACAAGTTGATAATTAAAATTGGTGCATGAGGTAGGCTTGTGAAAGGTAAATCTTTACCACCCAGTTTTGTGTCAGGATGAAATCTAACACTTGTGATTTAGTCCCCTTGTCATAATTCCGGATCTGACTCACTGGCTGCCTTGATGTACTAGGTATGTTTTTCTAATATACGCTGGGGTATTCAACCATACATGTGCCCCCCCCCCCCCTTTTCTACTGGAGATTTTTAAGGTAGTCTTTTAAGTTAGGGTTTGTCACTTAAGTAAGGAACCTGTTGTGTCCATACATTCAGTTCCTTTGCAGCTACAGCTACAGCTACTTGTAATGTTAATTCTGTGTATTTGTGTGATGCTGTATCTAAATAGTACATGAACAATTTCATATAGTGAATTGGCATAAACTTCAATATTATCTACTCCATTCTATGAGTGTAAATGTCTTATTGCATCAGCATTGCATTAGTAAGGCCTGCCATGAGTCTCTCAGTGAAGGCTAAATACATTTCTCCAACCCTTCAATTTCTCCTTTAATGAATAATTTCCTCATTACATTAAATATATATAATGTACCTATGTTCTGTAAACCTGGGGTTGCCAAAGCCGATCTTGCTTTTTTTATAATTTTATTGTTTATACCTACCAAACCGGCGAATCAAACATGTAACTTTTTAAGGTTATAATCTCTCAGGTTCGGCCCTGGTTGAGAGCAGAATCTAGGATTTGCGTTGAAACATTAACAAGGTCAATCGTTATCTGGTAAGCCCTTGGTGGGGCAATGATAATAATAATAATTGGATAGCCATTATTGACATCAGAAGTATTCTCCTTGCTTCCGTTCATTAATATTTGCGTAAAGTAACTCACCAGATTATGAATCTAGGGTATCCAGGCGTGGATCATAAGCAGCCTCCTGCGAAGTAAGCTCGCCGTGAGCCCTCCGAGGTCGCTTGTTCGGCGGTGGAGTAAACTCTTCCTCTGAGGAAGAAGATGACGAAATGTCGTGCGCCAACATTCGTCTATCACCACCAACTACCTGGTTTACGTCGTCACTCGCGTGTGACATACCAGAGGTGTCCTCCAGAGACTCCCTGGTAGACAATTTTCACGTTAACTGGATAAATTTAGTTTTTGCAAAGGCTTCGCGATGTTTACGCGGCAAAAAACACAAACGCTATGTCAGACGTCAATATAGAGACGTTATGTGTTTGGAAGGGTACATAACATTATGTACCCTTCCAAACACATAACGTCTCTATATTGAAGATTACGTTTGCATTAAGCCTTATACATGTGTAAACCATACCTGTTTGTCTATGGTTACCGTGTTTCTCTATGGTCCAGCAAGTGTGTGCGTGTCGAAATTCTGTGGAC